>BMAO01003597.1:0-179394 GCA_019973975.1 Trichonephila clavata | reverse complement strand
ATATCTAATATATAAAATTCTCCTGTCACAGTGTTTGTAACTAAACTCCTCCGAAACGGCTAGACCGATTCTAATGAAATTTTGTGCGTATATTCAGTAGGTCTGAGAATAGGATGTAAACTATTTTTCATTACGATATTGCAATTAGTTAAAAAGATATTAATTAACCTTAAAACGCCTAATTGTTTTACTCCTGTGGGTTGTTTACTTTGCAGAACTTCCATTCCGTTTCGGCCGAGCGGTGATCCATCTTTTCCACCATCTTAAAATTGCCATCCAATTTTTATTGTTGAAATCAGATAAAAAATAATTACAAAATCGGAAAGATCATTTATTTCGCCACAATACGGTATAATGTTTTTTGCAAAATAATAATATTTTCTATTTTTTAAGAATTTTTTTTAAAGGGTTAAAACTGATGCGTTTTTATGCAAATTATTTCTAAATTGTTGCGTATGAATTTGTTTTCGTGTTATTAAAACGATATTCTATACTAAATAACTTCAAGCCTTTCTCTTTTAGATCCAGTCATTTAAAAATAATATTCCCAAAACTTTTTTTAAAAAGATTTTTCAAAAAATACTCAAAATTTTAACTTAACATTGAATAACTTTGTCATTTATGAAGATAATCGCACGAAACTTTATTTCTGTGTGTAAAAGTATATTATCCGTAATCTTCACGAAGATTGAAAAAATTGCTTAAAAATTACGGATTTTAAAATTTTTTTTGTGATTTTCGTAAAAAACCATTTTTGCGAAAAATATTATAAACAGTATTTTTTGTACATTTTTTTTTATTTAAAAGTACTTTATTTTTGCAATTTGTGAAGTTTGAAAGCATTAACTTAAAAATTATGCCCTAAAAATAAAAATAAATTAATAAAAAATACGCGATTTTACAGTTCGCCAAACCTTGGAGTCGAAAAATAGTTTTGCGCCAAAGACCTTTGAACTGTTTAACCGTCGACCGCATGTAACTCAAGGGTTACACTAAAAAGTTCTGCCTTAAACAGGGGGATATCAGTAAATTTGGCGAGTGAAACAGTTATTTTTGCTTCAATTTACGTCATTTTTTCTTTAGAAAATTTTCAAAATTAAATCATTATAGACGTTAGATTAAGATGACAAAATGTATTCAATACATTTCTGAGACTCATTTACAATATTTATCAGTATCAAAATTTTTGTTCTCTTTCATAAAACTTATAGTTTACTTTAAAATAATGCCTAATGTATAAATCTTTTTTTGACATATAATTTCATAATAAAAACGCAACATTTGCCCATTTCGAAAAAATTTTTTTGAATTATTCAGTTAAATAAGCGTAACTTCCTTAGAAAAAAATAAAAGCTGTGTTCAAATAAAAAATTCTTCATTATTAATTGCAAGTTATTAATATATCAAAAACCACTAAATTGGCATGTCACAATTAATTGCTAAATGAATATTTTTAATCAATATTAGTATAAAATAATTAATTAATTTTGTTTTATATTTTATGATTTCTTCTAAAATGAATAAATATAGATGAATTTAAATGAAAATTATTTTTAAAAAGTTCATTGATCATTTAGAATCAGTTATTAAAAAAATAAAATGCCGAAAAACTATCTTTTTTTTTAAAAAATTTAAAAAAAAAATTTTTTCTTTTTACAAAATATGATATTTTGCATATTTTATGATTTTTTTCTAAAATGAATCAAATCGTTGCATTTAAATAAAAATGATTTTTAAAACTTTCAGAATCAGTGATTTAAAAAATAAAAAGCCAAAAACGTTTTTGAACAAATTTTAACAAAACACTCAAAATACTTAAAACAATCATTTAATAATTTCTTCTTTTATAAAGATAATTGCATGAAACTTTTTTCCCGTGTGTCGAACATTTCAAAATATCCTCACAATTTTACTTCAAGATTTTAAATAGTAGTAAAATTTTGTAATTGAAAAATTTCTACTTTTCTGTCTTTTTTCAACATACAACTATTTTTAAAAAGGCTACAATTTCGTTTCCGGGGACTAAAAAATTGCAACGAAAGAATTGAAAAGTGAATGAGTGATTTATAAATTCGCCCTGTTTGCCTATTCGAGGGTTTTTGAAGACGGACCTCAAAATTTCCAACCATGGTCAAGTGACGAGGACGACACCTAAGCTTTTACCCACCTCTCATAAGTACCACACCACACCAACGCAAGAACAAATTTCGAAAAAGGGAGTTTTAATGTCATAGTTAAAAAAAATCACTCACATCGTGCATACACACACATAAGTGCTACCGTCCTGAGGGAAACAGGAAATTCCCATGGGGATTAAGTTATTCACTGGTAAAAGCTCGTGCAACGCCGGGCTAAGCGGAGAGGAAAGAAACAAAGAAGTAAAAGTAATTTCGAGAAATAATACTGGAAGTGCTGATTTTGTGAAGAGAAGGGAAAATGTTAAACGAGAAAGCCATGACACGCACTCACGGGCCATACACTCACATCGTACGCGTCACACCCACACAAAAGTGCTGGCGTCAGAAAGAAAGGAGGAAATTAACATGGGGATTAAGTTATACCCTCGGTAAAAGCCCGTGAAACGCCGGGTCGGGTCAGCTAGTATATATATATATATATATATATATATATATATAGGGTGCATTTATCTCAATAAACTTATTCTAAAATTAAATGTGTGTGTGTGCGTGCGCGCGCAACTATAGATATAAAATTGGCACAGTAAATAAATTGAATAAATTGCCTCTATTTTATAACTTATATTTATTGCTTTTTAATTATTTAGCACAGTTTATTCTTTTTCTGAGATGCAAAGTTAACTAATTAACGCAGCCATTTTTAAAAGGTGTGCGGCCCTCCGGTATCATATATTTCTACAATGCGGCCCCCTAAAGCCAAAATAACTGACCAACCTCTGGACTATGCTTATTTATTTTTATATGAGTTAAGTTTGTACGAATACTTGATAAAGTGTGCTATATATATTGTTCACTTAAAAGGTTTGCTGGTAGGGTCTTCTTTTGCATAGAAGACCAGGGCATTAAGCAATCTTAAGATATCGCTGCGTAGATGGATACCTATATTATGTAGTTCTATACGAAGCTGTATGAGAATTTGGAGCAATAGTTAAGTTTAACAAACCATATTAATCAGTTCATTTGTCTCTGTTCATATTAATAACCATCTGGCAGTGGCGCACAAGAGGGGGGGGGCGGTCTGGACCCCCCGGAGTCCTTGATTTTTTTTCCGATTGATCATAATTCTATGTATATAGCACTTAAAATTTAATTAAGTATTTGTTATTAATGATTAATTTTATAAATTAATGCTAATTATTTATTCAATAATTAATTTTTTTTACCGTTTTTTGTCCCGAAAAATCGACAAAATCAAAAGAATATGTTGGGCGCCGAATTGAAGCATGATACGAGAATTATGGACTTCCGACCCTGTACCCCCCCCCTCCCCATCCTTCTGAAAAATTCTTGTATGCGCCACTGCCATCTTGTGATCCTAAAATAAACAAAAACTTTAAAATGTTTTTTCCTTAAGGGTAAATATTGATTAATCCGTCCAAGAACATGATCACACGTATATATATATGATCACTATTATATATGAGATAGCATTCCCCGTCCTGAGGCCCGTCATCAAGCACATCGGTGTGATCTGAATTTGGAATGATTATAAACTATAAATTTCGGCGTACTTTATAACACTAATGATTTTATTAAAATTTTTAAATGCAGCTTTAAACTTAATAGGAAAAATCACCTGATCCTGAAAGGGTTAAGAAAAATATTCTCATTGGGTTTAATTTCCATCACAGTTAAAATAATTAAATGGGCAAAAATTCATGTCGAATCAGATGCTCTTCATAAAAACAAAACTAACATTTCCCATTCACGCAAACATATCAATTTCCAACAAAATCTTTAAAGAATTAAATAATGCGTAAAAACTACCACATGTCACAATGTCCTTCCTTGAAATATTACAAGTATATATATATATATATATTTTCTGTTTACACAAACATATAATTACAATTTGGCGCAGTTTGGCGTCTCATCGACCTTTCATCACGATCTTCCCATTAGTCCTAGAACAAATATAATTGGCTGGATACGACAGAACTTGAAGCCTGCTCCCGGAATCATCCATATGGCGGACGGCCGCAGTCACATGACGTCCCACTCCGCGTAAAATATTAAAGGGGAGGGTGTCACTCTCACAAGTGTATAAATCAGAGTGTTCCGCCAACGCTTTTTTTGCGGGCGGCGCATCAGGACATACTGACGTCAGGTTGAGGTCAGCGCCCTTCGATTAAAAAAAAGTGGGAGGGGGAAGAGGCAAGGCCAATTTCGCCAACTGTGCCACTGCCGAAAGAAGTTAATTGCCATTGCCTTATTTCCGAAATTAATTTCGAATGGAAGGGGTATTCGATGGAGGTACGTGCTGAGAAGTGCATCAGTGGTTACGGGGTGGACACACCTACGCAAAGGGGCGCCGATAACACCCTCTGGGAATGAATGAGATAAAATCAGAACTCTCGCGTGGAATTTAAAAGTGGTTGAAAAGGAAGTGGCCCACCTTTGGGTTGAATCCTAAGCGCTAAAAATGGTTGTTTGTTGTCAGACTTCAAGGGGGAGGGGGTAACAGGATATGTTCGAAGATTTTACGATCGAAACTGACTCAGCCGCACACTTCATCCTTCTTTTTATGTGTGAAACATTTCCACAATTGGTAAATTATCTCTGCATGAAGGCTTCCAACAATCGCAAGAAAAAAAATCCCGTGTGTTTAGTATAATGGAATACAGCATGTCGAGACGCAATCGCAACAATTGGCATTCTAGTCTTACACAATGGATAAATCAAATGAAAACTAAAGATAAATCCAATCACAATCACTAAAAGCTACAGTGAAATAAAAAATTTAAATAATTAAAAATTAAAAAATAAATAAATTTTAAAAGGCACAGCTGATGGAGCTGAAATGTAAAGGCAAATGCAGGTAAAACGGTCCTGATTATCAGTGTGAGTATTTTTAAAAGAATGACGAATTCGTAATACCCATCATTTATTTTTATCAAAAATATGGGGGGAAAGAAAACCAAAGCGATCAAGACATTCAAAGGAAAAGAATGAAATGGATCCGAAGAGGACCACAAATTGTCGCTTTGAAAATCAAATCAAATAAAAAAAGATGAATTTCATCTATCATTGTTACAGGAATATACGTCTTTCTCTTTTGAAATCTGTGAGTTTACTTTATCCGGTTATTATGGTTGTTTACGTGTCCAAATAACGTCTGCTTTTTTAATATTGAAAAACACAAAAATATGTTAGTCATCAAAACTATTTTAAAAAAGCGAAAAGGCGTCCCCCCCCCCTTCTTTTTCTGAAGATTCGAACAAAAGGTTCACTAAGAGAGAGAAAATGAGAGCTTTCCTTTTTATACACAGATACTCCGAACTAACACGATAGGTGGGAGTGAGTCGAATTCGCGTAAGTCGGGATATGATTTCGCATATAAATACATTGTGATTATTTTTATTTGGGATCGGAGACAAAACAAAAATAAAATATAGGGGAGAAAAACGTTTTGTAAAATCTTAGATAACACATAAGTGGATAATAGATAAGTGGCGCGCTTATCCGGAGGGCAGATCCCACGATCTTCAAATCTGAAGCCGGGTAACTTAACCACTAGTCCAAAGTAATCACTTTAGTCCGGAGGTTGTTACTGGCTTATATAGACTACACACTGGCTCCGGGCCCCTGGGTGCCTGCCCCAAGCGCCCAAAGGATGAACCGGCACTGATCATTATTGTACAGATCACCGATTTTTTACAACATCGTTGTTATTATTGGTTCTATAGGGTGCCATTATGGTCAAGAGCTAGTAGTTAACATGTTATGAGTTCGAACCCTAGTGTCACTGAGGATGTCTCGTGTAGAGAGGTTGATGCACGTTAAATCTGTGGAGGCTCAAAGTCCTCTTGTTGGCGTGATGGAGTAGTTTTGAGAGAGAGGTATCAGCTCAGGTGTCATCCTCCTTTAGTTACCGAGATTGAAATTATGACCCTGTCACCAATAGCCTTCTTATTCCTTTACAAAACGACATTTTTACACTCATTCACTATATTTCTACATTACAAATAAACGGAATCTTAATACAAACCTAAACTGATACATTATCTGTCCTTAAAAGGAATCATAAGGAATGTCCCACAAGACGCATCTCACTTTTAACCAATTCTTATCTCGCTACTAATAAGGCTAAAACTATTTATCAAGACACGCTCCAAGAAACTTTAATCACAGCCTAACAGTTCTACCTCTTTCCAGACTAATTTCTAAAACCCACACAAAAATCTCATCTTTCGAGAACACGTCGCTTGTCTGTGATGAAAGAACACGTCACTGAGGGGATGTACACAGGACAAATTCAGGTTGAAATCTCTGAGATGGGGATTTAACCTCATATATCTTTCCGACTCGTCTCATCCTCCCCTTCTCAATCATCCAGCAAAAGATTCCCCAGGCAAAATACGAAAAGGCAATATTTTTTCCCTACGACCCAACTAGGTAAAACACTGTTACAATCCCGATCTGCCGAAAAAGGAAGAACGGTCTCTTCCTCTACATCACTACAATAAGCTACTTTTACGGAGGCATTGCATCGTAGGCCGTGGGCGAATCCTCTTTAGCCATTGGCAGGTGTTGCTCCTTCCCCTACACACCTGCTTTCTCGACCTCCCACACGAATCTCAAGAGCAACACAACAGAGGAGTAAAGAAAAAAAAGAGGACAAGGCTTTCGATAAAAGGTAAATTACTTGCTTATTTTTCATCCTCCTCTTCTTCCGGTAGGCAAATGACTCACTTGCCTTGTCAGATGTTGCAGCTTTTTGCCTCTAGCCTGCTGATTTTTATCAATGGGCGCCTGTTTCGATTTGGGACAGCGAATGAATGGACAAGACGTCTGCCCTTGTAAGGAAAAAGTGGGAGTCAACGTTTTTTGCTTTTCTTTCGGTGGACGTCCGATTTGTGTTGTTGAAAATGATGGGGTAAGGAATGCCGATGAAGATGACGGTTCCGTGAATCGATACGGAGTCAGTTGATTCGGTGAAATTTGCATAGGGATGGTTCCGTTGAACCGTTCGTTCAAAGGCCGATTTGTTTTTGTGTCGCATTCGTTCTGACGAAGCGTTCAAGAGGGGGAAATTCCCTCCTCAAATAGGTCGGTTCGATGAATGTGTAGGCTGTTCGAAACGACACTTGCCTCGAGTGGTTTTACTTTAAATTTTTAATTTTATTTCGAATGTTTCATATTTCAGCTAAAAAAAAGAAATTACCAGCGAATAATGTCAAGCAACTCCGAAAGAAACACTAAAATAAATTAGGACATTAAAAAAAGCACATTTAACGAATACTTCACCTGAGGCTGCGCTAGCCTAGTGGTCCTGGTCGCTAACTAGTGGCCAGCGTGTCGTGAGTGAAGATTCGCATAAGTGGGTCTGATGTTCGTGAAATCTGTCGTGGCTCAAAACCCTCCTGTTAGCCCGGTGTGGAAAATTGGAGAAAAGGGGTGCCTACACAGGTGTAGTCCTTATTATTCGACCGAGGCTCAAAATTACGAGGTCTGTTGCCAAAAGCCGTTGTATTACCGTGTAAGGCGATGTTAATAAGCTCTCGTCCACTGCTTTTACAAAACTAACGAACGGAATCTCAATGCTAATCAGGACCGATCCTACGGTATCGGGGGTTTTAGATCTTATTCAATTTTCGTTCGAACAAAAATAAAATGTTTTATGTAAGCGAATTGAGGAACTTTACAGATTAGAGCGTAAAATGTCAATTAAATATGAAATTAATGCCATTGGTGTGGTGTGGTAGTTAGGAGAGAGAGCTGCCAGCTCAGATGTCGTCTTCGTCACTTGCCCATGTTTCGAAATTATAAGGTTCGTCGCCAAACACCCTCATGTAGCTAAACAGTGCGACGTTAATATATTCACTCACTGAGTCACTTATTTCACTTTGTAAGTAATCCACAAGTAATAATTTTTGTACTTAAACATATACCTTAAGAGATAGATATTTTTTACTTTACAGGTTAAAATAACAAGATTAACATATTATTGATGGAGCATCACTAAGTTTCTCATTGCGCTAAATTTTGTCCAAAATGTTTAAAAATTTATTTAAATTCAAACAAAAGAACAGAGACATTTCCACAAGTTTATGCCTTTGTGAGTGCTTATTAGCATTGCACTACAATCCAATAAGAGGGCTGTTGGTGACGACAGCCAAATTTTGAACCTTGGTCAAGTGACGAGAAAGACACCTGAGCTGTAACACCTCCTCTCCAAACTTCCACACCACACCACCGGGCGCACTTTGAGCATCAACCCCTCTGAATAAGCGGTCTTCAGTGACGAGAGACACTTATACGAACGTCGCACTCTAAAGGAACGCGAGGGCCATGTCCAAAGGAACCGACTTCACCCAAAGAAGGTTCAGGGCTACAAACCGATCCCGGATGAACCTCGTTGTTTTGAGCCACGGTCAAATGACCAGGACGACACCTGAGCAGGCACCGCCATCTCCAAACTACCGCATCACACCAAATGGGAGAACTTTCAGTTCGATAGATTTAACGTGCATGAAGGGTCTTCCGCAGCACCAGAACCCGAATTTAAGACACGACTGCTACACGTTCTTGACCATAACCACTAGGCTACCACGGCCACGGGTCTTCGGTGGTACTAGAGCTCGAATTCATGACACGCCGGTCACGAGTTCCTGGCCATTACCACTAAGCTATCGCGACCTTACAAATTTGTACAAAGAGTCATTATTGCAATGTCCCCCTAAAAATGTTTTCTTAACAAAATGCATTCAAAAGTAGACTAAATCTACATATAAAATTAAATGCAATTGCTTTGCTATTAATTGCAAAGATAGGGCTATGTATTACTGAAAATAAGTGAGACTCATATTGGTTATATTAAATTAAACTATGTTGTATTTTTTAACCAAAAAGAGATTACTAGAAGTGCAAATGCGCGGATTCGCACATTTATCTCAACTAGCCAGTTAAGCCTTCTATAATTCCCCAACTAATTTTTTGAAATCTCGATCACTCTTAGAATACTAGATCGTCCCCCAAACTGCACAAATTACCAACAAAAACGTCATTGCATGTATTTAGACTATACGCAAATCACCCTAACCATTTAGCCTAACAATCGTCTTCACTATTCCATACATAATCAAACAGGGAATTCCAATCGTTATCTCCCCTCCTGCATCGGGTTCTGTAGTCCCGTCACGTCTTGACCATCTCACGAACACCACAGCGTTCGTGCACCTCGCCGATCAGCACACTGACCATTCAAGGAAAAAAACGGAGATTCGCCATTAAACCAAGAAAAACGTCTCATTCCGTGACTGGCGAATGTCCAGTAGCGGCCTGTCCGAACTAAGACGCGGGCTATCCCAAATGATAAACAAAAAAGAAGGCCTGTGGGCTTACCGATTAATCCACGCGCTAAGTTTTAATTTTCCATTTTTTTTTCAGTGGCTGGAACATTTAGACCGGAACGGGGCTTGCGTTGGCAACGGAACTGAACTCGGGGTTACGCCCTGGTAGGTCGCCATGGCAACAAAACACAAGGAAAACCTTCTATCTGACCAGTTCTTTTTTCCCCTACCCTCTCCACCCCAAACGAGCTATCCAATTTTAGTGTATGTATAACGAGCCTCCACCTAAAAGTAGCAGCACCTGAAATTAAATTGATGTTGGCTGGTCATCTAGTTGACCGTATACAGTTGTGTTGGATACCTTGGAAACCTCGAAAAATCTCACTAATTTCCTTGACTTTCTTTTTTCATTTTCTTTTGCGGTGTGGTTTGGGTGCTTCAATAACTTAAGTTGTGTGGATGATGGTATAACTATGGCAATAAGCGAAAGAATTTCATAATACAAGAATGGAGAAAATTATTTATTTTTGATAGTGATAAATGTTCGAATCAGTGAGTGAACAAGTTATCGGGACCTATAAAGGAAGATACATTTTTGTTGCACACTATATTTTAGTTTTAATACAACGAAAAACGTTTTAAATAGTTTTTACGTATATATCTATCGATAAAATATACAAATCCTCTTCAGGTTCCCGATTACGTTCGGGGCCATGGTTTTGAAAATGTGTATAAATGCATATATTTCTTTTTGAAATTTAGTATCATTGGAATTATAGAATATACATATAAAACTGCCTTAAAAGTATCACTGTAATAAAAAAAAATTGGTAGTTATAGAGAGACTGCCGATAGAATTGAAAACTTAGAACTTTTAGAATTAAAATTTGAAAGTTCATAATGTTTGAATTAAAATTATCAATATCCATCTGGTTTTCACATTTATTGACACTCCGAGCAATAAGTAAATGCATATGTTTATATGGTTTTTTATTATTCAAATACATAACGGGCTGAACAAGATCATGACAAAATATAAATACAATTCAATTGAAATAACAAATTAATATACAATCATATTGTTTATTTATTACTTTTGTATTTACTTAAATTTCAATGTACTTGATTTTTAACACTATTTTAATTGTTTGCATCATTAATTTCAACAATACTTAGACTTTTTTACTTTCAATTATTTCTAAAAAAGGTACAATAGGCTTATGGTAACTAAAGTAAGAAAGGAAAATGTTTGATTCAAATTTATCTAAGTATCGCGTAAAAACCGCATCGATCGTCGTATTATATTTTGTAGTACTGAGTTTCTGATCATTGGACATATTTAAATTAAGTGTTTCATTTAGAAATTCAATTAGTGGTAGATTTTTATCATCTGCAAAGTTAATATTGAAGTCTCCACTTAAAATCATCGGTACATTATCATATTTTTCACCAAATCTTTTTTCGAGTATCTCAGAACCTTCTTTTGTATAAATCATCAAATCTTCGAATAAAAATGGTTGTATCTGTCTCATAGGTTTTCCAACTGAAATATAAACGGCAACCATTAATATGTATTGCCCATTCTCGGAATCGCAACGAGCAACACGAGCACAGTACATACACATTGAACTTTTCACTAAATCCATTGAATTTCACTTATAAGATATACACAGCCCTATACGTCAGCTGTATGGCTACAGATATACTGCTATAAGCATGTCGGTGATGCGAACACACGAGATTTCACCCATCCAAAAAGTGTCTTAAAGCGAACAGCACACTGCGCGTGTGCCAGTCAAAGCATGTCGGTGACGCGAACCCATAAGATTTTCCCCTACCAAAAAGTGCCCAACGCCGCTAAAGAAGTTTTCACTTCAAAAATAATAATACACTGTTTTTGTCTAAATTGAATAAAAACTGGCATACACATTCTAATTATTGTTCTTTTATGGGAAATGCTTCTATTATAATTATATTTTGCTATTTTTCGCTACGAATTCAATACAGAACCAGAACTAGAATCTTTGAAAAATTCACGTAATTTTTATAAGTACTATCAATCGAACTGCCCGTCGAGTATAGTGGTTAGTGACGCTGTGACGCAGGGCCTGAGTTCGAATCCCGGAGAAGGCATGGATGTTTGTAAATGTATAGTGCCTTTGCGGCATGGGGATACTCTAATTATTCGTCGAGCCGCAAGTCCTCTCATGAGGGTGGTGGAAGAGAAGTGAAAGACTCCGACCCACCCCCGGGTATTTACCCTCAAAATTGGGGCTAGAACTGCGTCAAATCGTACTGTCATCTGCATGATGCTCAAAGCTACGACTAACGACAGGCACACAATTAGTCCCTTGCCACGAAGAATTTCATGGGCCTCGATCACATGTTACCGTCGTCGATCAGTTGGCATAAGCAGTGGCGTTACGTTGGGGATGCAGAAGGGGCCATGGCCCCGGGCGGCATACGAAAAGGGACGGCGATATTTAAATTCAAAAAATATTTCGAACTCCAAATCGCTCCCGCGGTGACTCAAGCCAAGTGGGACCGCGCGGGTGCGACCCGGCTTCTGGTAACCGGTACTGTGTGAAGTCAATGATGCTCAAAATTATTTGCAAACAGAGGGACTAAATATCCATCAATGTGTTAAAAAAATACGTGCTTTACAGACCGTATTAGGAGCAAAACGAGAGGAATTCGTGGATGATGCTTTAATATATGCTAAAAGTTTATGTGAAGAGCTTGAAATTTCTTTTGAACCCCCAAGTCGAATCAGGAGGAAGCATATATAAGTAAAGATGTTCAGTTATTGTACGACGATGACTTGAGGCGAACAATGCTTTCTTCAATAGACAAAGTAACTGCTGAAATTCGAGAAAGATTCCAACAGTTGCAGAATCTGGCGCAAAAATATGCTTTTTAAGGCCTGATGTAATATTGAGCATGGATGAACTTAACTTAGAACAAGCCTCAAGATATTAATAAAGAAGAATTCCAACTTGAGCACGTACGTCTTCAAACTTTCGTAGCTGCAACAGACCCAGGTTGTAAAAAAGAACTGTTTAGGTCCAACTCTCTGGGTTATTAAAATATATTATTGTGCCCAAACATGAAGATGGCTTACCAAACATTGTCATAATGTTGAGAATTTTTTTAACGTCTGCCATAAGTAATGTCTATAGCGAGAGAATCTTCTCTAAGCTATAAAATTAATCAAAAATTATCTCAGGACGACTATGTCCACGTTAAGGCTAACAAATATAGCTATTCTGGCAATTACATACATATTGATACTGACAACTATATAAAAGGTTTGCTCTGAAAAAAAAAACACGAAAGTGCATTTTTAATCAATAAAAAAAATTTAAAGTTGCTCTTTCTTACTTATATTAATTTTTTGACTAATATTTAAAATAGAGAGGCAACAAATTTCCGGTCGGCCCCAGGCGACGAAAGCTCACGCTACGCCACTGGGCATAAGAAACAGCAACAACAACTATATCAATCAAAATAATAAATGGTATTTTCTATCTCAAAATTTCTCTACCCAAACATGTTAAATTATAAATAAATTCTCTTCTCAATTATATGTTTCAAAATTCCTAGTCCAGGCACTCAAGAAAAGTATGAAAAACATTTCTGCTAAATTTTATATAAATATATAAAGTGTATTTGAGTTATCACAAGTTTTAAAATTATAATTTTTCTAAAATTAGAGTCTTACAGAAAATACAATAAGAGATAAAAATTACATGGGAAACAAAAATAAATATATCAAATAAGCCAGACTTTCAAAGAATTTTTTTTAAATATAGGTATCAGATATTTTTAAGAATGGGCTACAAAAAACGAAATGCTTATAAAAGTACTTCAACTTCCGGTTTTCTAAACAATTTTTTTTTTTTTTTTTGAAATTGTCTCGCTTGATAAAACGCTTATAATTCCATCCTAAGCGTTTCGTAGCTTCAAAAATAAGGCAAATTTAAAGCTAATGATTTAAAATATATTTTATTAATAAATTTAAAAAATCGATATTTCTTCCAAAATTCAAGTTTTTAACTTAAATCGTACAAAATAAAAGATTATTTACCCCTGCACTTCACGCGCAGGGTATGTCATACCCACCAAGTAACTTTTTTCAAGATTCCATCTAAACTTTTTTCGGAAAATGAATAGTTTCTCGTGTACCTTACTTTAAGGTCATATCCTTTGAGAGGCCTTACCTTATACGTGAATTCTAAATGTATATTTTTGGATACTGCCTCTTCAGGTATGCCATACCATACGCGTGAATCTCCGATACAGTTCTAAATGTTTTACCACGCTTTAAAGTACACTGCTGGCCACCGTAAATGCAACACCAAGAAAGACATGAGATAGCGCAAGAAAATTTATTTTGTAGATGTTGACCAGTATCAAATGATCAAATTTATAGACTTTTATGAAGTGGGGTTCCTTCCAGAATCAGTAGCCAGAGTAGCCGCCATTGTTGGATATCACCGCTGCCACACGCCTCGACATTGATTCAAAGAGGCTTTGGATGTGTTCTTGGGGTACAGCAGACCAAGCAGCTTCCTCACGTCGCCAAAGTTGATCTGGTGTGGCAGCTGGGGGTGTAATCAGGGTCAATCGTTGAGCAACCATGAACCACGTGTTTTCTATCGTCGAAAGATCCGGTGAGCAAGCCGGCCAGGGAAGCAATTCAATCTGGTGATTGACGAAGAACCTTTGCACTATGCGTGCCACGTGTGGTCGTCCATTATCCTATTGAAATATGGCTCTGGCCAAGCCCTGAAGGTAAGGAAGGACAACTGGCTCCAACACCTCGGGGATGTAGCGTTGGCTTTTTAAAGTACCGGCAATGTGAACTAGAGGAGTAAGAGAGTGATATTCAATACCGTCCCATACCATAATACCCGGTGCAGGACCAGTGTGGCAGTGCATAACGCAGCTCTGTTCAGCATCCTCTCTCCACGGTGTCTCCAGACTCGAATCTGACCATCGTGGTGTTGCAGACAGATGCGTGACTCGTCAGTAAAAACAACTTCATTCCATTCTGCCGCCCACATCCTTCTTTCATCGCACCATTGGCGGCGGAGACGTCTGTAGTTCTGCGTCAAGGGTAGACCAAGCAATGGACGTCTTGCGGTCAGACCACTCTGCTGTAAACGGCGCCGAGTGGTACGCGCAGGCACTGAATGATGCGTTACAGACTCAATGTGCTGTGCTATGGTTCGTGATGTGACTGAGCGATCCGTCACTGTCATGCGCACAATTTGCCTGTCTTCACGTGAAGTGGTGCACTGAGGTGGATGCGATCGACCACGTCGGTCCGTCGTACCCTCCTGCATCCAACGGTCACATATCCGCATTACAGTTGTTTGATTTCGTCCAACACGACTACCGATTTCCCTGAAAGATAATCCACAATCTCGGTAGGCCACTATCCTTCCTCTGTCGAACTCGGATACTTGACCAAAAGCTGATCGCTGTTTTCTTCGAGACATAACTGATCGTTTTTTGAAAAAACCACAAGAAAAACACAATTGCCGAACTTGAAATCGTCGAAATCTCCGAGCCTTAAATAGCGCTTTGAGGTGGCGCCACAGGCGTGCGTGATGTGTGTCTGATGTGCGTGTGCGTGATGATCTCACCTTCGCTAATGCATATTGTATGTTTCATGTAATTTGCGTGCTTCCTTCAGGGTGTTGCATTTACGGTGGCCAGCAGTGTATTTCTTATAGAATGGCGTATTATTGTAGTTCTAATGAAGAAATGTGATATTTAAGTAATTTAATAGATATAGTATGCAATAGATATAGTACATCACATTTTCAGATGAAGAAAGACTCTTTGCGGAATGTTGAGGAAGAATCGAATGATGAAGAGTATAATAAGTGGTCTAGGCATCGGATCATGGCTAGTGTGTCATGAGTTCGATCCCAGTACCACTGAAGACCCGCCGTGTAGGGGAGCGATGCCCGTTAAATCTGTCGAGAGCTGAAACGTCCTCCCGTTGGTGTGGTTAGGAGAGGGGTGTGCCAGCTCAGGTGTCGTCCGCATCACCTGACCCTGGTTCAAAATTACGCGATCCGTCTTCAAAAGCCCTCGTGTTGCTTAACAGTGCGACGTTAATATTCCCTCACTGACTCACTTGACCAGCCCGGAGATAGAGCCCCGGACCTGTGATGTGGAAGCGTGATACGCTACCACAGGGCTTCCTACTATACATTAAACAATGTGAAAATTCACTGTAAAACATGCAGAAGTCTGGTAGCAGAGTTACGAATTTCTTAATCGATGAATCATAGGTTTGTGCCACATTTTAAAAAAGATTATCGTATAGGATAGCGTGAGAGCTAAATAGAAACTGAGGGGAATAAACAGATTTAATTACATAAATGAAAACTGGGGATGTGAAAATATGAAGCTGAAGAAAGCAGCTATTACCATTTCTCCTACACCGTGGTAGTTCTAGTTTTCTTCACATCGAGCTAGCGGTTAGCTAGGCAGGGACGTCTTAAGGCATAAACCAAATGGACCTGGGTCCAGAGCCTCGACCACAATGAGGGCCTCATCTCGTTCTCGACTGAGTCTTAATAAGATAATGATTCGAATAATACCAACGGTTATTTACCGGTTGTAATCTGCGAAAATCTGGGAATTTCAGACGATGTGTCTACTGGTTCTATTGCAAACATTAAAATATGGGGGAAGGATGAAGAAATCTTTGTAAAAATAAGATTTCTTCATATATTATCTTTCATGAATTTTTATAATAGAAAATAGATTCAATAAAGCATACATACATTGTGCAATAAAACTTTCATCACACACAAAATTAATTTTCAATTCCTTCACTTTCTGCAAACTCACTCTCAAAATTAGATTTTTGCAATTCTAATATTATTAAAATTAACATAGATATCTCCAGCATAAATTTATTTTGTTGTAATAAGTCTATTACTAACGAATTAAACGGGCAGATCACGTTGTCAGCATGGGTGAAGACCGCACCACTAAAAAAGTCTTCAATGCCCAATCAATTGGCACAGGAAGAAAGGGCAGGCCAAATCTGAGATGGATTGATGGCCTAGAACTGGGGTAGGCATTACGTCGATCGCGATCGACCGGTGGACCGCCACGGCATTTTGGGGTGACCGCGCCTAAAACTTTTACCAGTTAGTAATTATATATGGAAAATTCAAGATTGGCTGACAGTACGCATACAAACCTTCTACTGACTATAACAATAAAAACTAACATTAGATAAAAATGTTTTATTTTTTTAATGTATTTTGAATTGTTTCATAATAAATGTATCATTTGATATAATTATATTTGGGGCTATTATTATTATGTTTGTATATTGCGTTTTGCTTTAAACGCGGCTTTAAAAAGTATTTTTTTTATTTTAGTTCTGTAGATATAAGTACATATTCCGTACTTATTATTAAGTTATAATAATAACCTTTTCCTTACCTCTCCACGCCTACGACATTGGGCAGTAACATACACAGGAATTTTTAAAGGGAACGGGGGTCGAGGGTTTTTTGAAGGTCTACCATTCTCGTGTATCATACCTCAATACGCAGCCAAACATATTTTTTTGATTTTGTCGATTTTCAGGAACAAAAAACACCGAAAAATAAATTTCTGAATAAATAATTAACACTAATAAATTTTAAAAAATATAAGAATCAAATACTTGATTACATTTTACATACTATTTATATGGAACTATAATGAATCGGGAAAAAATGAAGGGTCATGAGGGAGGATCCGCACCCGTAGACCCCTCCCCCGCCCTTGTGTGTGCGCCACTGACACTGTGTGAACCTCAATTCCTTGAAAAAAGTAGAAGTAGCCCGCACCCTGGCCTAGAAAAAGATCTCCTAGTTTTGAGAACTAAGAATTGGAGAACACTAGCAGGAAGAAGACTGGTCTGGAAAAGACTTCTTGAGAAGACCAAGGCTCGCCCTGAGCTGTCGAGCCACTGAGGAAAGAAGGAAGTCTATTACTACGTTAAAGTCTTTGATTTTGCAATTAAAGTATCGTAGAAAATTTATACCCAACGCAACTCTTAACAAATTAAATATTAAACTTTTGATTATAATGCAAGGTATCCCTTACACGCTTCATTTATATGCAGACAAAGGAGTTTCTTGTGTTTATCGAGTCATTGCGTCAGTGTTCCATTCCATATTTAGAACGAAACCGACTCTTTCTCGTATACGTTAGCGTGCGTCTCACACGACCTGTCTAAAAATAGAGCTAAAATAATAAAGCCCTTTTCATAATACCCATCAAATATTTTCGCTTGAACTGAACATATCGAAAATAAAACGGAAAAAACACACCTAAATACGACTGATGATGGCAAGCCTTTAAAGAGCGGAAAAAAATTGACCTTAAAATATACAAAAGAAAAAGCAAATCACATATTCTGATAAGTTCTAGCTCATAAGAAACTACCTTACATTCTATGCACATTAAGCAGGGTAATTTATGCATGCACAGCATACTCATGGCTGAAGTTTTCGTTGCTAAGGGTGTGGTGCGCTAAAGCTATGGCAACATGGGGATACACAGGAAAGGCAGAGACATTTCGATGCTCAGTCTTGGGGGACGGCCGGGGGGGGGGATTTCACCTATTAATTGACTCGGCGAATAAGCGCCGTAGTTCTGAGCCCAACCTCGTATTGAAACCGTTTCGACGCGGCTCAAATTTTACGCAAGGTTTAATTGCAGGAAAGAACAGAAGTCTAGTTAATTTTTTCTACGAAAATTGAAAACGAAATTCGAGATAGTTTTATTATATGTAGTTTAATAAGTTCAAAATTAAAATCGATCAAAACTGAGGTTAATAAATATCTTTACAGCAATCCGGTGATATTTCGTTAAGGGTTATGTAAATCACAAAACTGAGACACGTTTTACATAAATGATAGTAAGAAATTAAATTCCTAACATATAGCCATTAAAATTTTAAATCTTTTGACAAATTTGATTAATTTTTTTGTTTTAAAAAAGATACTACTACATTTGACTTATTAAATTCATCAAATTATCAAAAAAATTATTTTGGTTTTCAAAGGACTTTATGACTTCTAACAATCTGAATATTTACTGAAAACAAGCATTTAAAAAAATCTAAATATATACATCTGGATTTCATATATATATATACGTCTGGAGCTCGCAACCACTCTTCAAGATAAGTAGTGCAGTGGCGAAACGTAGAATATTAGGGCTCCCCTTCCCCCGGCAAAGTCAGATTTTGAGCCTCAATTCGAATCTTACAAAGGGTTCCTACTTGGCGTCAGCCAGGTTATGCGCCCCTAAAACTCTGCCCCCCCCCCGCGATGCTGGGGGGGGGTGTAAGTTACACCACTGACTTAGTGCCTGGACAGAATTAACGTGTATCAGCCCCTCTATAGAGTGGGTATTCTGTGACACCAGCTCTTGAACCCACGACTCGACAGAAACAATGCTACTTACCCGTGGTGCACACAAGTGATGGGGGGGGCATGGTCCGGATCCTCCCATAGCCCTTGATTTTCTTTTCAATTGCTTATGATTCTATATATAAGTGTGTAAAATTTAATGAAGTAATTCAATAAAAATAGTATAATTTTAATTCATTTAAAATTGACGTATTTGAATTAAAAATCGATATCTTTGAGATTTTCCAAAATCTTTTTGTAAATTTAAAACAGAATAAAAAGCAACTACTTTTTTATTTTCATTGAAATACTGTATTTTTTATGATTAATATATTTATTATAAAAAACTGCATGCTAAGACATTCTATAGAATTAGATTTTTCAAAATTAAAATTCTGAAGCTTAACTGAACTTCTCTTTTTACGACAAAATCGCATATACCTGTACACAGCACGATAGTAATATTGCTATTTCTCTCATTGTCCTACTACTGATATTATTTGAAGAAAATGTTTTAGATGTATGAGAATCTCGTTCATTGAAATTAGTTAAGTTTTGCGTTTAGTTTCGGACTCTTGATTTTAATAATTCACAAGTCTGTCAAATTTAAATATGTAATGATTAGCAGTATAAAAATGGCCAATGCAGGCGGGCTGTAAAAGTAACATTTGTAAACAATAATTACTTTTTAACAAATATTATTGAAGTCTCCACTTTTCTCAACTTTACATCTTAAAGATAGATATCTGTGAGCCCCATTAATTTGAAAACTGAACTTCCATGGATGTAACGATGATGCTATGAAAAATTATTTTCATTTCAAACGTCGTTAGACTTGATAAACTGTCTAAAATCAAATCTATGGATTCACCGAATTATATTATATATTTCATGTGTACCATGACTTATTGAAATCAAAATACAAATTGTTTTACATCCACTTTGAAAAGTTATCAGCATGTCTCAGAAACGATCATTGTATAGTTTTATGTTGAGAAAATGTGTTGCTTTTAAATTGACAAATGTTTGTGTTTGTAGTGCTTTGTAATTGTATCATATGTGTAAAAGTGCATGCCTATATTCTAAAAATGTTTTGATGTGCATATATAAATGGATGTATCGAATGGAAAGAAATTACGATTTTGTAAAATGAAAGCATATTTGCATCCATTTTTAATGAATGGACTAATTTCTACTGGAGAGACTCAATTTAATTATTTTATTGATTACATCCATTTTGAAAAAAGACATTCTATCTAGAGAAATATTTATATATATATATAAATATATATATAATTGTATGTATATATAATTTTTGTAGTATATTTGTGACTGAGTGATATAAGTAAACACAAGAAAGAATTTCAAATATAACCTCTGTTCCTTTATAAATTTTAGTTCCTTTAAACTTGTTTGCTGGTTCTTTTAATAGTTAAGCAGTGTGAGAAAAACATGACTGACTAGAGAGTCAATTGGATCGTTTGGTGCTAAAAAACTGTGTATATATGTATGTAATTTATATATATATATATTCAGTTTATATAATTAGATATTAGATGTTTGCTGTGCGGATTAGTCTTTCAGGGCTAGACTGAAAGTGTAGAAGCCGACTCTTCAAAAAGAACTGTCGTTTCAACTTTTTTAGATGATCAATCTCTTGAAAGTACTTATGTCATTTAGCTCAAATTTTCATTCTGTATTTGTAAGACATAGTTATTTGTTTCACACCACGTTGCGCCATGATTCAGCAAAGTAGATTTGCTGGACTGTGCTTTTACTTAGCACCACAAGTGTATAAAGGAGCAAGTGGGTAGGGTGCCTTATATATGACCCAAAGCAGGTCATAGCTAAATCTGCGTTCCTAACAGTGTATGCATAGCCTTTCCAACTGATTTTTTTTATGTATCGTTTCTATATTTAGAGCTTGTTGTTTTTAGCTGCATATTTTTTTTAGAGAAGTCATGCTACATATCTGCCTAAAACGTGCCTAGTCAGGACTTCAGTATGACATCACTGTACATTCCACACCTCATTTGGTCGGCTTCAGCCATAGGAGAATTGCTTGTGGTATGGAATGTATTGTCTTTGTACAATGCTTTTTTTTACCACTTAGTGGTGAAGTGATAGTGTGCATAAATAAAAGTGTGGTGATAGAAAAATATCGTCTTATTTATTGCTCATTTATCGAAATTTACTATTTCTCTCAATTTTATGCAAAACTCAATTGTGAACATTATAAGTGTTGGACTAATTTTTAAATTTTTCTCCTCTTACAGTATTTTTAGGGTGTTATCTTAGGAATCTTTTTGAAAAATTATTTAATTTTCAGTATTTAAAACTATGTTTACACAGAAAAACTTCTACGCTGAAAAGTCTCGTACACTTTAATTTGCCGAATCAACTTCTTGACTTCGGAAGTATTTTCTTTTCGGATACATAAACATATATCGACAACCATACAAATGCGCTTTAATACAAAAAAAGCACATTAAGTTTTGCCTTAATTTTTTAATTAGTAACATAAAAATTTTGGAAATATTTCCTTTTACACACTTTAACATAGAGGTGTGGAACAACACACACATAAAACCTCATTAATAGTTTGAGAAGTTGAATAATTAACAGAGAGAGACAACATGTAAATGCGCGTTAGTTCAAAAAAAGCACACTAAGTGCTAGATTAATTTTGAATATTTAATTTAGCATAGAATCTGTTGAGTTTTATCATGGACTTACTAAAACAATTTTATCATTCAAGAGTTTGAAGACAGCATTTTACATTCAAATTATCTGAAAAAAGTACAGAATTCGATAACGAATGAATTTAGCTTAAGCGTTTGTTGTTGTCGTTAAACATATCTTCTGGAAACAGAATATCGAGTTAAAATTGGGCATCAAATTTTATAAATTAGGAGGAGATGGATGATTCTGAGATCATATCTTGATTCAGATTTTTATTATGTAGTCATGAGAAGACAGACAGTTGATAATTAGTCTATGGTTAGTCTGTTGTAAGTATGAATCTATTTTACAAAAAAAAAAAAGATTAATATATAATTTTAAAATATTTAGTGTGAGCCGTGCGTATTCATGCATATCAATATTTGGTGGTCAATGGAAGTAGTAACTTAATGATATATATATTATATAGCTGTAATATTGATAAGAATTAACAAATTCGATAAGTTGTTTCTTTATTCAACAAAAACGTACATATTTTTAAGAAAAATCTAAAATTGTGACTATATTTTTATATATCTCATTAAAAATCATCTCACCAAGAATTTTAAACGAGATTCAGCTTTAAAGCTTGGTCCATAGAAAAGCCGAGATTCATTCCACGAATATTAATTACCAAGGTTTAAACATGATCTGTAATACGTACACTTCTACCATAACAAGCTTAATATTGCATAGACAAATTCATATTAGAGCGAAATTTGATGTAAATCATTTAGTTCTATCTTTCTTGTTAGAACTAGATCTAAAACCTACAAGCGTTTCTTTCGGTGGAAGGAGAAGGCCCTATTCACATATTTAAATAATTAAACTCATTTAGTCTACTAAAAAGAATAAACTTTAATTTTGAAAAAAAAGAATCAACTAAATAATTTTGTGTCCCCAAAAATATATATATGCACCTAGAAGGAAACGAGTTACTATCACGAAACTTGACATGTATGAAGAGATAAGCAAATGATTACAAATTCAGAATATCATGTTTTATTGATATGGCTTGAAAAGTTTCAAATTAATGGGTAGTAAATCCACCTCTGGTAGCTATTCAAGTTTAAACATGGCGTGGCATCGAATCAATAAGGTAACTTATGACATCCTGCGGAAGATCATACCATAATCTTTGCAACTGGGCAGTTGATTCATGAGTATTCCTGGACGGCTGCAGTTGTCTTCCAAACACGTCCTAAACCGTCTCTATTGACGAGAGGTTTGGTGACCTGGCAGACCATGGAAGTACGTCATATCCTTGAAGACATTTCTCGGAGAATCACGAAGTATGTGGACGAGCGTTGTCTTGCCGATAAATGGCACTTGCGCGACATGATAGCCTAAGCACAGTACAACTGATGTTAAAATCTCGTCCAAGTAACTGCATCTGTCAAAGTGCTTTGAAAGACGACTAAAGATAATCAAGTGTTCTAAAAAATGCTCCCCACCCTATCATACCTTATGTAATCGCCGTATGCCTCTCAACAACAAATACTGAATATGACCGATGGCTTGGCCGCCTCCACACACGTATGCGCTGGCCATTGCATTGAGACTGAATCAGGATTCATCGCTGAAGATCACACGCCTCCAGTCGGTCATTCTCTAGCTTGCCCGAGGTCGGAAAAAATCCAAACAGCACTGCCTGTGATGGGTCAGTGATAGTCGTCTTAATGGTTGTCGGTTCCTTTTACCTGCATCGAGCCAATCGTTGCCAAATGGTTTCCCTTGATAGCACCAGTTGTCTGAAAGGTGGTAAATGATGTCGATTCGATTATATCGACGTAGTCTTATGATTGCGCGTATTTATGTTCCTGGGACGCCCTGAACTTCCGCGACGGTAGACTATCCCTTCTGCGATTCATTGTTGCCAACACCGAGCAACTAACAAATCGCTTTGACCGAGGTGGAGGCCGATACGCCTGTTCGACCAATGTAAACCAATTAACAAAAATACAACTATCTTGTTCATTACACAAGTTTCGCTTAAGCCCCCACAGTATTAACAATTTATTAAAGATATCTTTTACCTTCTGATTAGATCTTTTAACATTAGGGAACATTGTTCCGTGTCGGCTGTGTTAATATATTGCTAATTTTAAATATTTCAGAAATGAGAGGGGATTAATGTGTTAGGAGATACAAATAAAAAATAGTTGGAAAATAACATTTTTTTTCACACGCTCATCTCTTGTTAACATCATGAAAAATAATTTTTTCAGTTATATTTGGATTTAGCACAAATTCAAAAATCACTTAGCAATACAAATCAGCAGTTACAATATCGCATAAGTTCAATAAAACGCACAATCCCTGTCAAGCTTTGACTCCCATACTGCTTCTCTGCAACGTCTCTGTATAGGCTTGAAAGAACCTTGTAAAAGCTTCTGGAGAGCTTTAGCCAATTATCATCTAGGATCATTCAAGACGTTTGTAGAAACATTCTATTTTTATCACCAAATTTAGTAACTAGGCAACATTTTGTGACAAAATCTGCAGCCGAGTTTTTCGTCAAAATCACCTATTCTTTTCTATTTATTCATTGCTTTTATTTATTTACATTCATTTGCATTATTTTCCATTTTGGTACTTTTCCGTTTGCCAGCGCAGGCGATAAAATCGCCAAAAAATTATAAAGCCATCGCCAAACTTAATATTCCCACTGGTAACCTTTTACTACTACATTTTCGAAACAAGTCGCAGTCTTTTCTTATTAGCAACGTCTTTTTCATAATACAAATAGATGAAAAACCAATGAGAACTGACATTGTTTATGTGTATATTGTGTGTTGTCGCCAATAACGCCAACTTAGCGAGATTTGCGCTACAGAAACGAAAAAGTGCCTCCATTCGTTATTTTAACTGCCGTTTTTTAGAGCAATTTCTCAAAGCCTGCAAACCATCTTTCCGGCCATTGTACTATGTCAGCAGAGAAACAAATAGTGTTCAAAATGTTAACACTGGTCTCCTTCTTGTCAACAGGAAAAGGCATCGGTTCATTTCGTTGTATGTTCGTTGTTCAATCGATATGCCTGACTATAGGCATAAACGTCGACTTCTTTTGAATCCGAACAACAATATCATTCAAAATCTTGATGAGAATATGAATGATCCCACAACTTTGGGCTGAGTCTACCACGTCTTATGGGATTATAAAATCAAACATGGTCTCCTTTGAAGCGATGTTTTGTAGCATTTGTATTTATTATAATAAGTCTTCTCTTATTCTTGCACAGCGCAAACTTATTCATCAGCTGAGGGTGTTGCATCATTCAGTCTCCCAAAGTGAAGTTGGCATGGTAAATGTAGCCAAACAGTCGTGCCAAATACGCCAGAAGTAAAGGAATGTGCAAATTCCAATTAGTCTGGTTTTCGGAAGCTAAATGGAAAAGACGCTGAAGATTTAAGATAGCACATTTCCAGTTCCTCCGTTACTTGTATCAGTATCATGAATGAATTTCTTGCCAAGTGTTGTGAATAAGCCGCAATCAAAATTGAGGTTACAGCCTGTTTTAAAAATAAAAATTAAACGCATTAAAAAAGTATAAACAAAAATATAGCAATATTTAAAAATATTTATAATGTTAAATAGTCAAGAAATACATTTTTAAAGTTTAATTGATAATTGCTAAGGATTTATAATTGAGTCTCACACACTACAAATTGCTTGTCAAGTTGACGATATGAAATATCTGAGTCGGATTAGAGACTGTTTTAAATAAAAGGAATGCAACTTCACATTCATCTGTCCAAACAAAGTTTTTTTTTTTTTTTTTTGACTTAGTAAATCTAAGCACCTTTCTACTGTCGGGAGGTCTTTAAAACGTATATAGGAGCGCAAATTATAATAGTTCAAGGAAATTTTGATGATTAAGAACGTTACCTGATCGTGGCTATTCTTTCATTAAGCGGGTTGCTTCAGGGTCAATTCTATCCCCTTCCTCCTATATACGAGGGAGATTATAAGAAAAAAAGGTTGCAAGCCGCAGAATTTGAAAACTACATATTGTTGAGAAATTTTGTTTTACCAGAGAGGGACAAATAGCACTACTTGCCATACAGCTGGTTTGCGGGTAGGTAATGAAAGTTATCAGACGGTTCCGGGTCATTGCAATGGCAAGAACTTAGAAAATTTGTCTAGTTTGGAATTGCGATCCGTGATTCGATTTTTAAAGACAAAGAATGTGTCCGCATGACATTCACAGTCAAATCGTGGAAGTTTAGGGTGAGAAAGCAATGAGCAGACAACATGTAACGAAACCCTTTTCAAACAGGCAGACAGGATGTCGAAAACCACAATATGGCAGGGAGAGGCCGGTCAAGTTCTCTAACGACAGAAATCAACACGGCATGAATTGAAGAAATGATTCAAAATGATGGACGGGTAACTCTGAGTGAAATCTCGTCAGAGCTGGGTGAGTGAGTGAGTGAAAATAAACGTCGCACTGTTTAGCTACACGAGGGCTTTGGGTGACAGTCCGCATAATTTTGAACCATGGTCAAGTGACGTGGGCGACACTTGAGCTGGCACCCCCTCTCCTAACAACCACACCACACCAACGGGGTCAGAGAAGGGACTGAGCTATGGTAGCGTGCAGCATATCGCTTATGATGTGTTGCAATATTCCAAGACAGTGGTGTGAAAACATCCACCTAGACCTGGTTCATTGAACAGGGACCTGATTTCTGCCAAGACGGGTTAAACAAGTTGGTTCTGCTCTCTGATTAATGCCTAAATAGACTTGGTGATTATGTCGAAATGTGTTAGGCACGTATGCCTCTTAATTTCTTTTTGTATTTTCTGTCTATTATTAATAAATATTTCTTTATTCGACTTGTAAACTTTTTTTCTGATCTACCCTCATAATATATCCAAAATAATGAATTCCTCGATAAATTAATTGGTATTTCTCAGGGCTTAGATTCAGATGCGCTATTTACAGTGTTTGAAACTTGCTATATAGATGTTATTCAAATATGCACCCAACGATGATTATGCCACTAAGGCATACCAAATATGTTTTGATTAACAGTCCTTGAAGAACGATTTCCATTTATCTCGAGAAAATGGTAGAAACAATGCTTATTTCAAAAGGCATGGCTTTAAGCTATCAAAGTCTTTGTCCGTTGGTGAAAGCCGTCTTTTCTCTGTCCTCAGGGGGAATTTCTACTTGCCAATAGCTGCTTTTTAAATCAAGGGGACGAAACCATTTACTTCAACTAAAAGCATCAATAGTGTCATCAAATCTTAACAACGGATAGGAGTCTTTTTTCGTGATATTATTTAATTCCTAAATCACACATCTAACAATCTTTCTTCTTAACCAGCCCTACAAAAGATGCTCCAGGCCATATCGAAAGTTCAATGTTGTCATTTATCAGCTCTCATCTTCTCTTTCTTCGATATAGACAACAGTACAATTTATTATTACCAAAATATCAATCAGACACAATAACAATTTAATTAAGATAGGCGATCAAATAGTAGAGCATGGAGGTGAGACTCAATAGCCTGGGGGATAATAATACGGACCCTCAACTGAATCTAAGATAGCTTAAATACGCTCAAATATAAACTACGTCACACACTAATAAGCTAACTTTTAATTAATCAAGCTCACGATACCTGTACTTTTTATGCAGCGGATTCTACACTTGAAGCTTGCAGGTGATCTTTAGCGGGATTGATTAATGTCGTTGGATCCACTGGTGTAATCCGTTTCCCTGGACAACTCCAAGACCTATTATTATTTCCACTATCTTTCAATCTTCAACTAACAACTAGCTCGCAAAATCATGCTAACTCCTACTCGCCAACTCCAACGTGACAACTCTCAAACTCGCGAAAACAGAATTTATATAATATACTTCATTTACATAATCACGCTTTCTTGGTCGACGAAAGTTGGTTCAATAAAATTATTTTCCCCCAGAAGAGTCCCCAAGGTGTCAATATAGTCGCGGATAGAACCATCACAAAGTCATTGGCATCCCCCTGGCATTAAATCCTGACACAAAATATTACGTAACACATGGTCTTTCAAATGTAGGTGAAATTCACGCAATTAACAGCTATAATTTGTAATTCTAGAACTATTCCTCGTAATTGCAATGGACTTTGATTTTAAAAGGAAAAAATAACACACTCGTATAAGTCTACCGTAGCACAAATTCAAAATTTATACGGCAATACAAATCCGCAGTCACAATATCGCATAAATCCAACAAAATGCACAGTCACTGTCAAGCTTTAACTGTAATGTTGCTTCTCTACATAGTCCTAATATAGTCTGGAAAGAACCCTATGGGGAGTTGCCAAATAATCACTGTGCAACATTCTAGATCAGTGATACTCTAGACCGATGATACGGGTTTTTTCCCCGTAACAATCGCCAGCCTTTCCTGAGTGACCCGGTCATAGTCCATCGCACTAAGAAATTCAATTGTTGTTGTCCTCGTACGTTTCATCCTGGGATACATACGAAAGACGAGAGATAGATGTACAGAAACAGACAATATAATCTGTGAAGAATACGGACTTTATTGCAAACAATGATTCCATCGTAGAAGAGAAGGGGTGCGCTGCTATCCATTCGAGATGGGAATCCAATTCAGACGAAAGTCCGACTTTTTATCCTGAAGATACATTCATACCTTATTCAGGATTCGAACCCGAGCTCACTCGATTACAAGCCGAGTGTTATAACCCCCATACTGGCTGGGCTGCAAAGAATTCAATTATTTAAGAATAATATACTAAAAATTTAGCGGAAATTTCAAAATTAAACAATCAAATTAATCAATTTGTTTTTCTTGATATTAGATGTTAAACAGAGGGTTAGTCCGGACGGAAAAAAAATAGAAACTGCCCCATAACTCTTATAAATATGCATAAAAGTAAATATATTTTGGGCATGTTTTATAGAAAGGAAGTAAACCCCCCCCCCCAAAAAAAAGTGTTTTAATATTTTCATTAATTTGGTTTCGTCCAATGTCGTTTGGTGTTATAGTGTCTCCCCCCCCCCCCTCCTCCTTATCCTCATGGTGAGGCCCGCGGGAAATACCAATCATCTGTATGTGACCCGGTGAGAAAAAAGGTTGAGTACCCCTGTTCCAGACTGTAGAAATGTCTATCTTTGTCACCAAATTTGGCTTTCCATCAGTTCATTTTCTGTTACTGAAAGATTAGTCTCCCTAAGTACACAACAGATCTTTCCGACCCCTATATAGTTTCAGCAGAAAAATTACGTATTTTTAGCGAGTTTTTCACGTAGTGGAACAAAAGCGCTATTAGGACGCAAATTTCGTCTTCGTCTTCGTTCCATATTTTGTCGTACCTTTTTCTCAGCCAATAAGCAACCAATTGACCTCGGGTTTTCGGCATTGGGTCGCATGTGTGCCCTGGATGAGCCGAATCATATTTAAATTTAATTATTAAAAAAAAATTTTTAGTACAGTACTACTTTCTGTTAGTTAAAAGTTCATTAGTTGCATTATTGTAAAATACAACATGTGAAAAACGCGCTAAAATTACTTGGCCATGCCAATGATTGATATCTTGTTTTCCCGTAACAATATTAATTTTATTTTATGTATATGTTTAACTTATTCCTGATAGAAGGATCAATTATTGGGGATATTTATTCTGAAAAAAGATTCTTGGAATGTACTTTACATTCAAATGGAATGGCTACGGTAGCCTGGTGGTCAAGGTAACGGACTTGTGGCAGGCATATCCTGAGTTCAAGCCAAGAACCGTTGAAGACTTGCCGTGCAGTGGAGGCCGAAGAGCATTAAATATATCAAGGCTAAAACATACTCCTGTTGGCGTAGTGTGGAATTTAAGAGAAGGGGTAACATCTAAAATGTTCCAAGTGCTTCAACAGCCATTTCCAACAGAACCATCCATCCTTCTACAAGAGCTAATTCTTCTAATTCTGTCTCCTCGCCGGGACGTCGTCGGATCCATAGGGGGAGATTGTAACCACCCTTTCCTTAGACTTCTTCCATATTTTTTTTTTTTTTTTTGAGACTCTAGGTAGACTCCTTGTGTGCCAACAAGTATAACACAAGGCTTACAAACGTAAGTCAATACTCGATCAATAGTGGTAGGAAGTTTTAAGTACAGGGATACAAGCACAAATGGGAAATCGAAAGGTAAAAAGAAACAAGACGGGATGCAAATACAATAAACACAGTACAAAATACAACATTGCTCACATGCAAAAACGGAGACATTCAGTAAATAAAATTATACAATGGTGAAGGTTTCGAAGCACATGTGTGATCAGAATAAGACTTTCAAAATACAAATGAGTAAAAGCATGCATACACACAAATACTTAAGAATATACACACAGACATATATATATATACATATATATATATATACGCACTTTAAAAAACCAGAGAGAGAGAGAGAGAGATACATACGTACACAGTAATTGTTAGCAAACACACACAAAATAATAAAATAGTAAAAAAAACACAATTTTTTTTTTAAATAAAAATAATTAAATTGACAATCTAAACAATACGAGAAAAAATGCTATTAATATATGCACTAAACGATGTAAAAGCAGACTTGCTCTGAACAAAGGCAGAGAAAGGAGGTGGCCACGCTATATTGTTCTTTTGTAGGCAATTCATGAGAGTACGTCTTTCGGAAGAGAATTTAGCACAAGCAAATATTAGATGCTTGACATCCTGGACTGAGTCACTGGAGCAAGAACACTGGTCAGTAGGTGACAAATTAAAGCGTTTCAAATAGGCTTTAAAGTTTCCATGCCCAGTTAGAAACTGGGTAAGTATAAAATTAGGTTGAAAGTGTTTAGCCTTTAAACGTCTCTGAATAGAAGGAATAAATTCCTTGGTGAAGAGCGCATTATTTGATATTTGATATAATTTATTCCACTCAGAAATAATTTTTTCCTTAAAAATATTTTTATAATATGATTTTGGAATGCTCATAGGAATCAAAAAACTTAATTTTGTAGCTTCTTTTGCAAGCCAGTCAGCACGTTCATTGCCATAGATTCCCGTATGACCTCGAACAAAAGAAAAGGAAACTTCTACACCTCTGCTTCGAAGAAAATTGAGATCAATTTGCGTTTTAACAATCAGTTGATTTTGAGAATCAATGTTATTTAAAGCATATAAAGATGAAAGAGAATCACTGCAAATTAAAAAATCCGATGAAAGGTTTTCGTTTTTACAGATCCATGAGACTGCTTGAGCTATGCAAAGTAATTCAGCCTGAAACACACTACATTCATCTTTTATTCTAAATTGGCGAGTTTCAATTTCAATAAAATCTTGGAAAATAACAAATGCAAGGCCAACCTTATTGTTAATTTTGCTACCATCTGTAAAGCAGACAACAGAAAAGTTGTCTTCGATATTTTTACGATAATTAACAAAATTGAGGGGAAATCGTTCAGAAGGATGAGGGAGATCAGAAAATCGCAGGGTACCATCTAGACTCTTATTGGTACAGTTCTTTATTGCATTCTTGAATTCATTATTTCTGATTATAAAGATGTCATTAGGTGGAAAGCCCGAGATAGCAAACACAGCATCATAGGATATCGTTCGATACCCAGAAATAACCCGAAGAAGTATTCTTCGTTGAATTTTTCGCAGGAGACGACAATTTATTTTCTTCTTCAAGGCAGACCCCCAGATTCGTGAACCATAACAGATAAATGGAACAATGCCTTGTTTATAAATGAGGGATGAGACATTGGACTTGATCCCAAAGCTATTTCTGGCAACTCTGTTAAGACCTAGCAGAATTTTTTCACACTTATTTGAAAGATGCAGAATATGTTGCTTCCAACAGAATTTACTATCAAGGACAATACCAAGATATTTTAGTTCCTTCACACAATCGAGGGGAATCCCATTAAGGGTGAGGTTGCAAGTGAGGGTGTTGCTTTCTCTTTTCTCCAAGATCATAACTTTTGATTTGACAGCATTAAACTCTAATTTATAATTCTTTGCCCAGATTGATACAAAATCAAGGGTAAGCTGCGCTTGTCTGCTTATATCATGAAAAGACTTTCCCTGAAAACAAAGAAGTAAGTCGTCGGCAAAAGCAATAGTTTCACAAGAGAAAGCCAAGATTTTTCCCAAAAAATCATTTATAATGATGTTCCAGAGAAAAGGTCCAGAAACTGATCCCTGAGGACATCCCTTGTTTAAAAATCTCTCTTTTGAGGAATGACCTAAAGATAAAGTCTCAGATCTATCCTTCAAGAAGCTGGAAATTACGGCAAATAAGTTGTTAGGAATGTTAGATTTTTTAAAAGGCTCAGAATACCAGGCCACCAAGCATTATCAAAAGCTCCTTTAATATCCAAGAAAACTAGGATTGTATGAAAATTTCTCTTTTTTCCTTTTAAAACAATTTCATTAAGTTTCATCAAGGCATCCTCGGTACATTTTTGTGGCATAAAACCAAATTGGTTTTTATTGAAAAAATAATCTTTGTGTAAACGCCAGGCCACTCTGTTGATAATGAGTCTTTCAAAACATTTACCCAAAGTTGACAGTAAACTGATACACCTAAGGTTGTCTAAATTAGGGATACGGACGTCGTTCACTTTGGGAATCAGGATAATCCTAGCTTTTTTCCAACAGAGAGGAAAGGTCTTGAGACGAAGACATGAATTAAAAACTTTTAGGAAAAGTCCAGGGTGCATTACATGCAATTTCTTGACAACTTCATTAGGAATAGAGTCAGGGCCAGGTGTCTTTTATCAATCTCATGGATGGTAAAATGTGGGTCATTCGTTATGTTGCTATTGAAAAGAGCGTTGTTTTGTATTTCCTTGTGACAATCATCATCATCTTTCTCACAATCATCAGGAAAAGAATGGAAGATAATCTCATTAATTGTCTCTTCAAAAGAATTAGTCACAGTTCCACATGGAAGAGCAATTCCACTGAGTTCAACTCTCTTCTGAAACTGCTGTTTGACGCCATAGGTATAAATCTTTTTCCACACATTATTTACATTAATTTCATCCAAAAATCCCTTCCATGAGCTTAATTTGGCATCTAAAAGTTTTAAATTATAATTAGTTCTTAATTCTTTGTATTTACTTTTATAAATTTCTCTTAAAGCGATATTTTTACATCTCTGGAATCTTCGTCTTGCAGCATTAACGTGCTTTCTCATGCACCCAATTTCCGTTGTCCACCAAGGAATTCTGTGCATCCCTTGCTTTTTAATTGGAATTGACATTTTACAAGAATTTAGAATAATAGAAAGGAGATTATCTACGAGATCATGTAAGGATTCTGGATTTTGGCAGGAATCGATGCGATTACTAATGTTTGACAGCAAGCAATTAGATGTGTCATAGAAGAGTTTCCAGTTCGCTTTTATCAGGTTGAAGATACAAAAGTCACCATTTTTTGTTTGAGAATTGGAATTAAGAACAATATCAAACTCAATTGCTCTGCGGTCGGAGAGAGAATCATAAGTAGGCAAATGCCAACAAGAAACATCTTCCAGCAAATCAGTTCCAACTGCAGTTACATCAATGTAGCTAGAACCTTGAGAGCCACAAAATGTAGGACCGTAATCTTCATTAATGACAAAGAGGTTATGGGCACTAATAAAATCGGTGAGCTTGGAACCTCTAGAGTCAGAAAGGGGACTGAACCATGTTTCAGATTTGCTATTAGCGTCCATTGACCAGACCAATCTGTTTATAGGCATCTTGGAAAAAAGTTGGTTAATTTTTTCCAAATCAAAATCGATATTCTTGGAGGGTTCGAAATAGTAGGAAACAAACAAAAAGGATACTTTATTAATGTTTAAGCGCACTGTCACCATATTGTAATCAAAGTGATTTAGATCTAGAAAGGTTGAAATATTTCTATTTCTGACAATAATGGCTGCTTTAATTGTCTCGAAAGAAGGACTGAAGAAAACTCTGTAAGACGAAGGAAATCCAGGAAGAGTTCCCTTGTACGAATGAGGCTCTTGTACCAACGCAACATCAATATTGCGAACTTCCATATTCAAAATAAGCTGCTGTGTAGAACTTTTTGATTTATGCAAATTAAGTTGTAAAATGCGTAAATGCGGTTGAGGTAAAACATTATTCATAACTTGTTTGAGATGCAACAAGTTTCTCCATAAATTGATGACATTTACAGCAGCTAGAATAGGGTTTGTGATTCACATCAACTTTTTTGTTTGGGTCTCTTGTTTTCTTATTGAATCTAATACAATTAACGCAAACCTGAGTAGAGAGATCGCACTCACTACTCTTGTGTTCTCCAGCACATTTGAAACAGCACAAGCCATTTTCACAGTTAGCAGCCTTATGATGGTATCCAAGGCATTTAAAGCAACGGTTAATGGCCAGGAAATCCTCGATTTTGCAAACGTTCCAGTTTGCTCTCAGGAAGTTCATATTAAGGCACAGTTTTCGACAAATCGGACTGACCTCTAGAACCAAATGCCGGGAATTTTCGAATTTTTTAAGAGTGAAACGAATTTTTGTTTCCTCCCATATTTGTTCTTTCTCTCCCAATTCCGGATTCTGTTCCTTCAAAAGCTGGAGAACCTCATGATCACTAATTTCATTCGGAAGATTTTTCAGAAGCAAATTTGGGTTTCTCTTCCGCGGAGAAGACACTTGAAGCGAATTTGTTTTTTCTTTTATTGCATTCGCAAACCTTTCCTTATCCTCTTTTGAGACACATTGAACAAGCACTCGATTATTATCGATGGTTCTCATCTTTTTTATCCCTACTTGAATTTGTCTAGGGTTTAACTGAGTTCTGATGATTTTTCGCACTTCCTCAGATGTAAAATCATTTTTGTTAGAACATACAATAACATTATTCATTAAATTACTCTCATTGGGAATGATAGATGGCGCCACGATACGAGCATATGATGGTTTTGTAAACGACGCTGGGATATCATCGTTATTCTTTGCATCTCCAGATTTGTTGAAAGCTTTTGAAAAATGTAATTTCAACTTACCCAAAGCAGTTCTTGCACCTTCACGCAACTTTTTGCTTGGGTTTCCAACACAATTTAGTACATTTTCCAAAGATTCGAAGCAATCCTCAAGCGATCGAAAGGACGCGTCAACATCAATGGCCGCCATGTTGGCTCTCTCACTTCTTCCATATTAACAGTAGAAAGACCACTTTCACGCCCTCTAGCGGGTAGAACAATCTTCAGTGATGGTCAAGCTTCCGAACAGTAAGGACGCACGATTGGATCCCTTTCGATTGTAATCTAAATGTTAGTTCTCTAGTTATGTATGTAAATGTTTGTTTTGTCTAGCAAACGTGTTTTAATTAACTAGTAGACTTCGTTAAAAGAACCCATTCCCCGCGTGTCCCTTTATTACATTGGGTCTCACCCCACTTATAAAACTATAATTTTTTATTTCTAATATTCTTAGAAGTGTTCCTCACATTTCCGCGTATGGCATTGGTATTACGAGAGGTACTTTTTTTTTCTTTGCGATTTTTTTTTTTTCATGTCGGACGCGCCGACATTATGAAAAAGAATATAAAAAACAGCTGTATCTGACTTTTATAATTTTCTTTTTTAAAAATAGTAATCTACCTAAATTCTTATTCCATGCACACAGAGTCATCTAACATAGAATACAAAACAACCAGACACAGTTTCTAAACTTTATATTAAGTATTAAAAAAATACCATAGCGCAATTTAAATGCACGATTGTCGCGTGAAAAATAAAAACCTGAGAAAAAACGCCATTTAAAGTTTTAGAGGTCAGCAATTAACTGAAAGAGCTGAATCCAGGTATCCCTTGTTCTAGTTTTTATTTTCTCTTGGACCTACAGTTAAAAAAAGTTTAAAAAACCGGATAAAAGCTAGAGTTACGAAGTTTTGTGCACATACTATATTTATTCGAATCTAAGCCGCCATCGATTCTAAGCTGTCTCCCTAATTCACGACAAGCTTTTGTGAAAAAACGAAAAACGGTGTCAAATTTTTTATTGATATCCAATTTTTTTTATCTCTAATGGGTTGCGGATTGGTGTTTTACCCATTGGGGGCAGACCTGGTACATTCCCCAGGAGCTGTTATCTCCTTTCAGTGTGGCACCCTATAGGCGGATACCAACCAATCACCGCAGCTAATTTTGACGCCCAGTTTCTTCCACAAATGGTCGAATATATATATTCAATGTTATGAAATTAAAAAAAATTTAAAAGGAGAGCTAATAAGAAGTGAATAGTTAGTTGTTTTATTAGTTTTTTAAACTTTTAAATACATTCATGAATTGTAATTACCCCATCCAATGTATTTTTTTTCTTCGATCCTAAGATGCGCTCGATATTCAGTAATATAAACTTTGGAAAAAGAATGTGCTTTAGATTCGAGTGAGTCAGTATTTAAAAAAAGTAGCACAATTAAAGGAAGTTAATAGAATAATTCGATATTTTGGTCATTTTTAGGCCCTTAAGGGGAACATGGTACGATTTCAGCAAAAAATTTTAATTTAAGGATTTTCAAAATTTTTTTGTTGCCTCCTATATGTGTATACTATGTGAAACAGATTTTGTGCTCAAAATTTCATAAAAAGCTAGCCATTTAATTTTTTAAGGAAAAAATTTAAAATTTTTGAAGTGATTTTAAAATGCTACTCTTCCTACAAAAATTTACATACACGCTTGAAATTTGATTTACAAGTAAGTCAAACTATGTATAACAAAAGTTGATATGGAATTTGCGATACCATAATTGGTATTCGTACAATACTTCTTTTTGTGAATGCTTATTGAAAATTTCTTAAAAAATGCACAAATTCTGAGTTTAATTATTTTTTAAAAAATAAGTATTGCTTTGATTTAAAAACGCATACCAAATTTTGTTACATGTATTATTATCAATAGGTAAAAAAAATTCAAAGCACACGATAGAAAAAATTCTTAGCATTTTAAATGAAGACAGACTATTTATTTTATCTTTTTCTGAGATAAATAAGTTTAAAGTTTTGATTTGTCAAGAGATACGAATAAAAACGAACGTAACAGCTATCATAATTCTGTGTTTTTTAAGTTTACAGCTTTCAAATTTTGTCAGGATATAGAAAAGTACGTAAGGAATAATTTAAGCTAAAAAAATTAAATTTGATTTTTTGACCAATTTTTGTCATTTGAATCGTACTGTGTCCCCTAAAATATGAGCTGGGGGTTTGACTCGTATGTTCGATCTAGAAATATTACCTGAGAAAAATTCTATATGTTATAAATATGAAGAAGGGAGATTTTTTTAGAATTCGATCTGCATCCAACTGAAAAAAAAACACAAATAATAAATTAACAACTAGGTGAAGAAGACAAGGAAAGTTCTTGAATCAACAGGCAAGGGCAGGGACAAGCAGACTTTATAAATTCGAATCAAGGCGATTTATAGGAACAGCTGGAATGGACCACGTGGCTTCAGTTTCCTGTCTGGGTGTCTCGTTAAAATCGAATTTATGAGTCCCAAGACGTGCTGCGGGCAAGCGTGTCGACAGGAACAATAATTTCTGAGTTATCTGGTGAAATCTTCGGAATCATCTAGAAAAACAAGCGGAATGTAAGGTTCTGAGGGGGAAAAAATTGTTACAAAAACAGTCCGGAGCTATTTTCGATAGATACAAGTTTTAAATTTTCCTTCGCTTGATTTTAAGCAGTGAGAGTCATCGGTCTCTTTTTATTCTTCCTTAAAAAGTTTTTGAGATGAAAAGTAGGAATAATTATTTGATCATCATTTTTTTAAAAAATATAGCCAAAAGTTTATTTGTATAAAAAATGCATTAATGATGAAATCTAAATTTATTCCCTTATCAACAGTGGTTAGTAATTGCTACAAATGTCTATTGACCACAAATGTAAAAAAAAATGAATGGTGTATAAGCAGACGTTTTGTATAACGTCTACTCAAACAAAATGCATCGGACTGTAATCTGTTGGTTTAGTCAGCAACGGTTGGTGCTTCGTGCTCCGTGGCTAGAGTCTACACCAGTGTTTCTCCAAGAGGGGGGCGCGAGCATTATAAAAAGTCGAAAACAAAAGATTATTTTAAAAAATTATTAATTTACTGATAGTAAACAAACAAAATACTTTCTGACTGAATAAAAAATAAAATTAATATTTGCACTGATATAATACACTTATAAATATATTAGTAATGTATTTTTTTTATTATTAATTTAACAATATTAAGTTAAGAACAAGTTGAACAATAATCAGTGACCCAATGGGCTTGTCATATATAAAATTATATACAAAAACTAACACTTATCTTGATAGTTTGTACGGTTTATAATTAATCCCTTTACCGATTAAAAATTGCCCGATTCGCTCCCCATTGCCACTGTTTTCGGCGTAGGCGAGCGTATTTGATGTAATGGGGAGGGGGAGAAGAGAAATAAGCAAATCCTCTGAAATAAGTAAATCCTTCGCAATCACTGTCAAGGTCCATTTATTGTATTCCAAAGCCTTCGGAGTAATTTTATGGATAGCAGTGTACAGAAAAGAACGTACTTCGGAAAGACGTATATACACGTCCGGGGTCATTAACACTTTAGCTAAGCGAGATGTTAATATACGCAGGTAGCACTTAAGAAAAAGTCGTATTGCACCTTTAGTGTACAAGTATAGTATCATTGAATTCAATACATTATTATCTATCTGTATGGAGGGGGACGATGAAAATTATGATTGAATATTGGGTCACAAAAATTGAAAGTTTGAGAAGCCCTGGTCTACAGGAATACTGACGCCGATGCACGTTAAATCTGTCGAGAGCTCAAACGTCCTCCCGTTGGTGTGGTGTGGTAGTTAGGACAGAGGGTGCCAGCTCAGGTGTCCACGTCACTTGACCATCCCTCGTGTAGCTGAACAATGCGACGTTAATATTCACTCACTCACAGGAATACTGAATACAGATTGTAAACAAAAGATGACTACTAGCGCCATCTGCAAATGCGGGTCGTAACAAACAGCAATATAAGTGTCTGGAGTAAATGAGTGAGTGTTTATCAACGTTGCACTATAAAGCAACACGAGGGCTATTGGCGATAAAATGAGGTTCATCGTCATTTTATCGCCAATAGCCCTCGTCACTGGATCATGGCTCAAATTTATGAGCCATGATCCAGTGACGAGGCTCAAAATTACGTCTCTGTCAAGTGACAAGGACTACACTTGACAGATCTGGCACCCTCTCTTCAAACTACCACACCATGCCAACGGAAGGAACGATAGATTTAACATACATCAACTTCTCTGTATGGCGGAACTTTGTGGAACAAGGGATCCAACTCAAAACCTGCCAGGCATGAGTTAGTGACCATAACCACTAGGCCACCGCGACCACTCACTGGATGATGTTCATGAATAGCAGTACTATAGGTTGACTGACTTGACTGACGTATAAATTTGCCGTCAGTGTGTTTGGGATGACCACGAGAGTGTTCCTGCTGTCATAGGAAATTTCTCCCTAGACCACGACTCCAGGTGTAGGTCCAGTCAGGGATGTCTTGAGGCCCTAGGCCCTTACTCAAAAGGGGGCGCAAGCCACTTCTCAAATGCAGGCCCCACTGATGATCCTTAAAAGTAGACAGAACATAGCATACATTGCCAAATACTCGTACAAACAATATCCCGAAACTAATAAATGTGCATGACTTGCAATCGCATAAACTGGCTCGACCGACTACTGCCTTTAGACTGAATGAGTAATGATGGTCCATAGTGGTAGGCCTAGGCCTATACGTGGACGACGGTCATCACATGTAGCCAGTTGACATTTCATCCAAAATTCCTAGTTTTTTTTTAGAATACAACCGGAAAAAGCATTTGACCGTTGGAATTATTTGAATTATGATCTTATTAAGGCTGAATCAAGAACGGTATGAGGCCCAGGCCCAGTTGGCCCATGCCTTAAGACGTCCCTGGGTTCAGTGTGTCAAAGCCGAAAACAGTTTGGTTGCAGATGTTCCCCTGGCCTCCTTCTGACCAACACATGGCCATCACTGGCTGGGCTGGTCATTGCAGGTGTGCAGCGTGTGCACCACACGAGGGTGGCCAAAACAAGGGGCGGCCCGCATATAGTTCTATCAATCAAACAAAATTTTGTACAGTTTCTGAAAATATATCTTTATTATACGTCGAATAAATATGCTGAATTTTAAATAGTTATTGAAAAATCAAAATAAGTCTTCGATTTCCCAATAGCATAGCATGATTTAAGAAAAACAGAATGTTAGTGTACAGTTTGTTGGTTCACACACATTGTCCATTAATGTCTATTTATTACGTACACCCTTCATTTCATAGCAACGTTCGTGAAAGAGCTGGCTATACCACAATAGAAAAGGGTTTTTTTTGTTTGCTTATCAGCAACACTGGCAATGCGCACACTGTAGATTGATATTTAATAAAGGCGTCTCAAAATTTATTTTTACGAAAGCTGCTTTACAGAGAAATATCTTATATGGTTAGTATTACTTAAGACACAGGATAGTTTAAATTCAATATGCATTTGGGGAAATTATAATTTTTCAATTTAATAATAGCTTAACAATTTTTAAAAAAAACAAAATAGAGGAAAGAAATTATTTTTATTTATTTTATTTATTTATTTTGCTTATGGTTTTAAAACGCTCTCATTAACAGCGATCTTTTTCCTTTTTAGTAAAACTGTTATACTTCCATTAAAAGGTAGTTTCTTGTAATTATATTTGTTATAAAAATATTTGAGAAAAATATTGCAGCTCATTTTGATTAAATAATTTTCATTATAAAGCCTGTTTAATAAACACTTCAATATTCGCATAGTTATGCGCATAATTAGCGAACTTTACCAAAGTTCTAAGCCTTATTTTATGTTGTATGTCCTTGAGTATTATATTAAAAAAAATTGCAGGTTTTATATGTTCTTTAAAAAATCTCAAAATGTAACAAGATGCCATGTAATCAAATAGGTGAATCAAAAGATTCACAATATAGCACTAAAAACAATAATTACAAGAAAACATATTAAAAGTTAATCATGATTTACAGTGCAATGCGTTTAAAGCGAAAACGCTTAAAACGAAATATCGGAAAACACGAAATAATACTACGGTCCCGACAAACTGTAATGTGTATTTTCATGTATTTTTTTCCCCTCTTAACACGAAAATAGTTCCCTTCTGGGAATGAACAAAATACGGAAAACACCAGAGTTTTCAGAGGGGTGTGATATAAAAGAGAGGTGGTGGTTTCGTATTAGTTTTCTGTATTATTGTACTGTCCTACTGTATTATCGGAAGAATCCATTGCAGTACATGATGATGTTGTGTGTACAGCCCCAATCCTGACAGTCAAGACATTTTGGAGTTTGTTCAAAGCTCAAAAAAATATCATTGATACAGATTCCGACGGTGAAAAGGAAATGTATAATGCACACCTCCTGTTCCCAAGTCATAAGAAATGAGGAACATTATGAAAAAGTATGAATAGTTATTTAGACGCACACTCCATTGGTGAAAAGAATAACAAAATGGACGACATCGAACAATTTCTGTACAATTTAATAATAAAAAAGACAATACAAAGAAAAATATCAGATTATTTTCCAAAAACTCAATAAATGTTTTGTTTTTCAAAAAACTTGAAAATTTTATATTAAATTTCATTAAGTTCTTGTAAATTGTTTTTTTTCCATTGATTTTTATTAAATACATACATATGTACATATCTATGTAAATAAAATGTACTTTTATAGGCTAAATTTTGTTCTCACAATATAAGTTTTTTTTTTTTTTTGCTGTACCCTTTAACATGAAAAATATTTCAGTCCCTTTAGTTTCGTGTAAAACGATTTTCACTGTACATAGATCTATTCGCTTATATGTCTACCAATCGCCTAGTTGAAGAGTAATTTCATGTAATCTTATCCACTTAGTCCAGTGCTTCTCAAACTTTCAACATTTGCGATCCAATATTTAATCATAATTTTCATCACTCCCCCCTTCCTACCATTCAAAAACAATGAATTCAATTCAATAACACTACACATTAGCGTTAAAGCTACAACGTGACTTGAACCACTTAAGTGAAACTGGCTTTTATAAATATATCACTTAGCCAAAGCGTTAACTGCCCCAAACGTATATATACGTCTTTCTGAAGTACTATCTTTTCTGTGCCCTGCTATCCCTAAAATTATTCCAAAGGCTTTGGAATGCAGTAAAAGGACCTTGACAGTGTTTGCGAGGGATTTACTTATATATTTCAGAGGGGATTTGCTTTATATATTTACATTCCTTTTTTCTCCACCCCCCTCCCAATCTTCACATTCACTCGCCTACGTGGACAACGGTGGCATTGGGAAGCGAATCGCGTAACTTTTAATCTGCAGTTAAGGTACTAATTATAAACCGTACAAATTATCAAGAGTTTAATTTTGTATATAATTTTATAAATGGGAAGCTCATTGGGTCACTGGTAGTTATTAAACTTGTTCTTAACTTTTGGTATTGTTAAATTAGTTATAAAATACACATTGTGTTGTACTGATACATTTATCAGTGTATTATATCAGTGTAATTGTGTATTTTTTTTTTGATGTGTAACATCTTTCCTCTCGGTTGCTGGAGATTTGTAGGAGTGATTTCGTGAAAAGGGACGGAAATATGTAACAGGAAGTTGAGGAAGCGTGCGCTATTTAATTTGACCAATCAGCGCGCTTGGTGTCTCTTCGCTACCCTTGCAGTGAAGTTCTGTTTTTTCTCCTTCATTCGAGAGGGGCTCCGCACCCTACCCCCTGCGGTCTAGGCAGTGGGATCTTTGTTTTTGTTTTTGTTTTGTTTTCTCACTTTAGAATCAGAGAAGAAGCTAAACCCTTTCACTGGATCTTGAAAAGAAAGATCCACGTGGGGTCCAACTCTTACAGCCATCAAGCCGCCAGCCTTTTTTGTATTGTTAAATTTAGCATTTAAAAAGATTCCAATTCAAAAACTCGGTTTCGTTTGCGCTTGACTCTAAATCTACTTCGCACATACCAGCAAGTCTTGTTACAATTCACCAAGGATAAACTTGCGATCCTTACACTCAATTGTCAAAGTCTGAGGGCTTACCCAACAGATTTCGACGTTATTTCACAAAATTGTACGTTACTCATGTTGGCAGAGACGTGGTCAGATAATGACGAACGTGTTTCGATATCTGACTTCGATTGCTGCGTACAATTTAAACGACCGGGCCACAGAGCAGCTGGTGTTGCAATCTATTGCAAACAAAACAACTCACATGTTGTGACTCCTCATATGGATATTACTTATCGTCAAACAAGTGGACTGGGTATTGTGAGTCAAGATATTGGGGACATACGTGCGGCAGAATGCTTATTTGAAAATGGACAAACAGTGATTTCGGTGGTCGTATACATTTCTCCGAATCAAACGGTTCAAAAATTTAAAGATTTCCTGTATTTTTTACTTTTACCATATACCGAAGGTGGTTCTGCTCTTTTAAAAAAAAAAAACTTTCAATCGCTTCCCATGATTTTGAGTGGTGATTTTAAAGTTAACTTCAGTTTGCTAGAAGCCGAGCCACTCATAGCTTTTTTGAATGATAAACTCAAGCTCGAAATGAACACAAATCGAAATGTTTCGACAACTAACAGTGGTACTGCTTTTGACGCTATTTTTCAACAGTTTTTAAATACTTTGAAATCACAAGTAATGTGTCATATTTTAGTTATCATAAGTTATCATTACTGCTCTTCCCCAAATTGTACAAGAATAATTATTTTTGATAAAAAATTGCATCACTCTCCTTGTGTTAATTTATTAAAATTTTCATTAAAGATATAATTATTTCATAGAAAATTATTTCTAATCATACTCGATTCATTTTTTTCAGGATTTAAGTTGCTATTGCGAATTTACCACGATAACATGTTAGATGTTACACATCGTATGCGACTACTGTAAGGCTCATCTCTTTTTTTTTTAAATTAAATCAGAATGTATTTTGTTTGTTTACTTTCAGTAAATTAATATTTTTTTAAAAATAATCTTTCGTTTTCTACTTTTCAATATACACGCGTCCTCCTCGTAGAGTTATTATGCCCCTCCAGGAGGGCGTAGCCTACAGTTTGAAAAACGCTTAATTTATAGCATTAATTCGCACAATAGGTGTCATTTCAACCCTTGTATTATATTTAGTAACAAGGGTATCTGTGTATGTGCTTGTTTTTTTTTTTTTTTTTTTTTACTTAAATGTGGAAATCTAAGTTTATTGAACCCGCCTACAGTCGCATTTCATATTCTGCGTTAATTTGTTTTTGCATTTTGTTTTTGTTGCCACATACGCGACGAGAGAAATGTTTATAACATAAATACGTTGCTCAAAAGGGCATTTAAATGTTTATAACTGTGTGTGAAACTTCTACGTATTTTGAAAATTTCGCAGCCCGAAAGTTTAGAAGCTATTCCTGTTTAAATGTAAATTTTAACGTTGAATCAGTTGATATGCCAATAAGTTGTTCCCTCCCCTTCATTGGCAAGACTTCTGATTTAAACATTCTAGCTTAATTTTCTCCTCTGAGAAATATTATTTTACAGGTGTTAGGTGTGCAAAACATTTCACTGATGAATATAAAATAATTTTGTGGAACCCTGGATCACAAATAAGCAACAGAATGCTTATAATCTAGGAAGTACATATAAAAAAAATGTTTTAATATTTTTTTTATTATATTATAATAAAGACTGCAGGAAATTACTGGGGGAAAAGGCTGTCCGGCGCCGAATTTATGTTTTAAATTTCCTCGGGGATCCTGTTTGAGAAACACGATTTTAGGTACTCTATAGTGATAATATATACTCCATAGAGAACATGAATCTATTTTGCATACATATTTACTTTTTCTTTTCGAATTTTTATTTTGACTTTGAAAGCCCCTGGATATGCTTGGGGGAGCCCCTGGGCTCAGTTGAACACTGTTTAAAGATTGAAGTAGAGGTCGTATTGGCGTTGTGAGAAAACACTGGGGGAAAAAATGAGATATGGGTGGGCAACCACCAATGTTTTGAGAAACAGAGGAAACAACCCCTTTTTTCCACCTTTTGTTATAGCAGTAAATGATCCGTGCAGTTGTACACACTACAGATCTTATAAACCACCTGTGAGCTCTTGTTATTTTTAAAACACCGGTGCCTAAACATTTGCATACATCAGCGCATTTTTCCCACGACCACCTTACTTAAACAATATGCATTTACTTCTAATTTTAAAAAAATCTGTGAAGAGGTTTGCTTCTTGTGGCTTTTTTTGTTGTTGTTCGAAACATTTGAGCAGTCAGGAATTCGTAGCCACAACAAACATTTCTCCGACTAACTTCGCACCATTGAACCGTGACTATTTTGTACAGGCAATAATTCCACTAAATTTTGTCTTACATGTAAAAACAATATAAAAAAAAAATTTTAAAAAAGGTTTCTCGCAAGCTATGCTTCTTTGTGAAACAAAGCATTTTAATACAAAAAAAGGCCAGAAATTTATATTTAATTCCTTAGTTCAGTGCTTCTCAAAAACTTTCAACATTTTCGACCAAATATTCAATCATAGTTTTCATCGCAAACTCTCCCTCCATACAATACCAATATTTTGAATTAAATAATATTAGACTTTGACGCTAAATGTACAATACGACTTTAACCGCCACCGGCGTATATAAACTTCTCGCGCGGACATATATATGCGTCTTTCCGAAGTACTATCTTTTCTGTACATTGCTATCCATAAAACTATCCGAAGGCTTTGGAATGCAATAAAAGGACATTGAAAGTGTTTGCGAAGGATTTATTGGATTGTTCGGAAAGTAATTTCGTTTTTTCCTGACAGAGGATTTAATTGTATTTTTTTGCACCCAACTTCACATTTAAGCCGTATAATTTTTATATGCTTTGAGAGCTCATATAGCAAGGCTTGTGTGTGAAAAATTCCAATTAATTCTACGCAGTAGTTTTTGGTTGGTGCCCTTTTAAATATGGAGAGCGATAAGCAGCATTTTCGACATATATATATCTTACTGTTTTACTACAGAAAGGGTAAAAATGCTGTTCAAGCCAGAAAAAAATTGACCGATGTGTATGTGGAGAAGGTGTGTTGACAATACGCCAGTGCCAGAACTGGTTCGCTAAATTTCGATCCGGCAATTTTGATGTCGAAGATGCACCACGTTCGGGAAGGCCGGTTGAAGCTGATAAACACGCGATAAAGGCATTAGTTGATGTGAACCGGTGAATAACAACACGTGAGATCGGATTGAGGTTAAATTTATCAAACTCAACAGTTTATGACCACTTGAAAGGCCTGGGATTATCCTCGAAGCTCGATGTATGGGTTACCTATGTTCTCACAGAGAGAAATCTGTGTCGCCGCATTGACGTCTGCGATTCGCTTCTCAAACGTCAAGAAAATTATCCGTTTTTGAAGCGCATCATCACTGGGGACGAAAAATGGGTTGTATACAACAACGTCAAACGCAAGAGGTCATGGAGCAAAAACGATGAACTGGCTCAAACCATTTCCAAAGCCGATATTCACCAAAAAAAAGTGATGCTGTCTGTTTGGTGGGATTTTAAAGGAATAATTTTTTTAGCTTTTACCGGATGACACAACGATTAATTCGGAAGCCTACTGTCATCAGCTGGACAAACTGAATGATGCACTTCAACAGAAAAGGTCAGAACTAATCAACAGGAAAGGTGTAGTGTTTCATCAAGACAACTTGAGACCTCACACAAGTTTGGTCACTCGCCAAAAGCTTTTACAGCTTGAATGGGATACAATGCCACACCCACCATATTCTCCAGACATGGCACCATCGGATTATTATTTGTTCCGGTCACTCCAAAATTTTTTAGACGGTAAAACCTTCACCTCAGATGAGAAGGTCAAAAACCACCTCGATCAGTTTTTGCCAGCTAAGACCAAAAATTTTATGAGCGTGGAATTATGCTACTATCAGAAAGATGGCAAAAGGTGTTGGACCAGAACGGTCAATATATAATTTAATAAAGTATTTGTTTATTATACGAAAACTATCTTTCATTTCCACACACAAAAAAAAAACAACGAAATTACTTTCCGAACAACCCAATACTTATTTCAGAGGATTTGCTTTATATATTTATTCGTTTTCTTCTCCCTCCCCTCAATACATCACATTCGCACGCCTACTTAGAAAACGGTGACATTGGGGAGCGAATCGCATAACTTTTAATCGGAGTTAAGGAATTAATTACTCAGTATTTTTACTTTCGTACTTTTTTATCGGATTATATTTTCTGAGAAAACACAGTTATTTTGCATTTCTAATTTCAAAATGTCTATTTTTATTTCAAAGGTAGTATTTTTGTGTTTTTATTGTTTAAATAAAAGTATTTTGTCACTATTATGACATATTAGCTGGTAAAAAAGGGGGTTCTGCTCTTAGAACTGTATTTACATTTTATTAATCTTTTATTTTGATACAGGTAGATGAGTTTATAGCGACAATGTTAATTATTGGTCAAAATATGAACAATTCTCTAAAGAGGCGGCAGATTAGGTCTTAGCACGCGGGTGGCCGACACCCTAGGATCGTCCCTGATCACTGGCAACAAGGCAAAACCTGATTTCATCAGAAAACACAACAGATCTCCACTCCGTTCTTCAATGAGCTCTGCCTTGACACCACTGGCATCGCAAACCGCAATGTTTAGGACTCAGTGTAATACACACTACAGGACTCGGGGCTGTCCTTGAAGTAACAGATTTCTAACAGTTCGTTGTTTTACTGTAGTACCACAAATGGGCATTAAGTCGACCGCGATCGACTGGTGGACCGCCGAGACATTTTGGGGTGACCACCTTTACCTATGCCTAAGATGTGCATACTAAAAAAACGTATTTGTGGAACACCGATGCCAACTAATCTAGAGATTGTGTGGACCGCAACACCTTGAAAATGTTAGAAGTAGCCCGTACTCAGGAAAAGTCTGCTCACCCCTGCTGTAGTACCAATTGCAGCTCAAATTTCTGCCGCAAATGCAATACGATGCGCAATGATCGAACGCCAAATACGGCGTTTTTCCCTTCCTGTAGTGCCACGTGGCCTTTCAGAACCCGGTCTTTTTGAGGCAGTATCATCCCTTGACCACTGTCCCCAACAATCATGCACAGTAGATACATTCTGGCCAAGTCTTCCTGAAATATCGCGGAACACGACCTCGTTCAAACTCGGCGAACTGTTGATAATGGCTTCATCGTCTTCTTAAGGACATCCTTGGCTAACATCAACTCAATACGTCAAATTTCACAGACAAATAACGCTCACGAACTTTACAACACGCATTTCAAACAACCCTGATCGGTTCTACTTGCGCCACACTTAAGCACGAAATTTGAATCGATGTCTTATTTTAGGAGTATAAACACACGCCTACCAAATTTCGTTTATCTAACACAAGCCTTTCTTGAAATCGTGATCTTTTTTCCTCGTCAGTGTATTTGTTTAATTGTATATATTTATCATTGTAGTACTCATTCTTTTGCTCTTTGCAATCAAATTATAATTTTTAATAAAAATATTGCAAAAAAGTTTTGTTTCAAGAATTATTTTTTTAGCAGTGTGGTCTATTATTTGTTTCATTCAGTACTGTTGTTGGTTCTGGACTATTTCAACGGGGACCTGTTTTAGGTAGATTTTGATTTCAGTTCATACTAATTAAATTTTTTAGTATTGAATTACATCTAACACATTCTATATTAGATGAATTACAGAGATATTAAATAGTATTATATGAGGTATGGGTGCAATGCTAATTTAACTTTTTTTTCTGTTGAAGGCTTCTTAATATTTTTTATTTACACTGCTGGCCACCGTAAATGCAACACCAAGAAAGACAAGAGATAGCACAACAAAACTTATTTTGTAGATAACATGTTGACCAAGTATCAAATGATTAAATTTATAGACTTCTGTGAAGTGTGGTTCCTGCCAGAATCAGTAGCCAGAGTAGCCGCCATTGTTGGAGATCACCTCTGCCACACGCCACGGCATTGATTCAAAGAGACTTTGGATGTGTTCTTGGGGTACAGCAGACCAAGCAGCTTCCACATGATGCCAAAGTTGATCTGGTGTGGCAGCTGGGGGTGTAATATGGGTCAATCGTTGAGCAACCATGAACCACATGTTTTCTATCGGCGAAAGATCCGGAGAGCGAGCCGGCCAGGGAAGCAATTCAATCTGGTGATTGACGAAGAACTTTTGGACAATGCGTGCCACGTGTGGTCGTGCATTATCCTGTTGAAATATGGCTGTGGCCAAGCCCTGAAGGTAAGGAAGGAAAACTGGCTCCAACACCTCGGAGATGTATATATAGCGCTGGCTTTTTAAAGTACCGGCAATGCGTACTAGAGGAGTGCGAGAGTGATATCCAATACTGTGTGCCTCATACCATAATACCAGGTGCAGGACCAGTGTGGCGGTGCACAATGCAGCTGTTCAGCATCCTCTCTCCACGGTGTCTCCAGATTCGAATCCGACCATCGTGGTGTTGCAGACAGGTGCGTGACTCGTCAGTAAAGACAACTTCATTCCATTCTGCCGCCCACATCCTTCTTTCATCGCACCATTGGCGGCGGAGACGTCTGTAGTTCTGCGTCAAGGGTAGACGAAGCAATGGACGTCTTGCGGTCAGACCACTCTGCTGTAAACGGTGCCGAATGGTACGCGCAGACACTGAATGATGCGTTACAGACTCAATGTGCTGCGCTATGGTTCGTGATGTGACTGAGCGATCCGTCACTACCATGCGCACAATTTACCTGTCTTCAATTGAAGTGGTGCACTGAAGAGGATGCGATCGACCACGTCGGTCCGTCGTACCCTCCTGCATCCAACGGTCGCATATCTGCATTACAGTTGTTTGGTTTCGTCCAACACGACTACCGATTTCCCTGAAAGATAATCCACAATCTCGGTAGGCCACTATCCTTCCTCTGTCGAACTCGGATACTTGATCAAAAGCTGATCGCTGTTTTCTTCGAGACATAACTGATCGTTTTTTGAAAAAACCACAAGAAAAACACAATTACCGAACTTGAAACATCCAAGCTTTAAATAGCGCTCTGAGGTGGCGCCGCAGGCGTGCGTGATGTGTGTCTGCGCTGAAATTCTATTGATTTGCATATCTCACCTCCGCTAATGCATGTTGTAAATTTCATGTTATTTGCGTGCTTCCTTCGGGGTGTTGCATTTACGGTGGCCAGCAGTGTATGATAACATTTAGTGAATCAGTTTATCATCAATTTTTTCTTTCGGTTCATCTATTGCAGGCTATTTCACCCATAGTTCCCATAGCAGAAACTTACTACTGCAATCACTTTTCTGTAATAATTTTTAATTATATTTGCATTTATTCATATCTATTTACTCTTTAGTTTGCTAATTTTCTCTCTTACATTGAAATATTCGTTTTTGGTAAATTCTTATTTACTTTGAAGTCAAATTGCAATTTGTTCCAAATTATTTATAGTGTGAACACTCATTTGAAAAAATATTTTTAATTTTTGGTTATACTACTTTTTATACAGGGTTTTAAACTCACTAAAAAATATTATAATTACTATAATCGATGAATTTATGTTTTTAAAACCTAACCCGTGTGAAGAACGGGCATTTCATTATATATAAATGGTAAAATGATAAAAAGCAGAAGGTCATGTTCTTGTTACCCCAAGTGGCCGCGGTCGCCAAATTTCCATGATGCTTCCTAGAGCGACATGAATAACGAATCAAACTCATACGCATCTGGATACGATAATAAATTAAAACCCAAGTAACCACTTATTGTAGATTATTCATAAGGCCTGCAAAAACGTATAATAGACTTCTAAAGCTCTTTTTCTGGTACAACGGATTTCCATTCGAAGATGAGCGTACACCGTAAATTACGTTTAACGTGGAAACGCTTAAGACGAAATATCGGTCAACACGAATTAATACAACGGTCCCGACAAACAACTACAGATTTTCCATGCAGTTTTTTTCTCTTAAAACGAAACGAATATCGCGTAACATGAAAAGTTTTCCTCCTGGACCCGGAAAAGACCACTCCCGGGTCATTATTGCACAAAATCATGCTTACCGAATAACATAAAACATGTGAGAAATCACAGTAATATATTATTATACGACACAATAAACTGAAATCTATACAAATAAATAAAATTGAAGTGTCTGTTTGTAATTTCAAATTAGCAGCTTTTTACTAAATGCACTAAAAGTATATACGGTACTGATAACAAAAAAACAATTTTTAAAATTTTTGTCTGTCTGTTTGTTCCGGCTAATCTCGGAAACGGCTGGTGCGATTTTAAAAATTCTTTCACTAATGGAAAGCTACATTAACGGGGAGTAACATAGGCTATATTTTATTCCCGTATTCTTACGGGAACGGAAACTATACGGGTGAACGTGAAACTGAATGCCAAGATGATCGCCAAGCTGAGCTAATGAAGTCGTTGTTTTGGTTACTGGCGACCGATGCTCTTCATGAGACATAATAGTGTTACGCGCACATGATAATACGCTGACACGTGCCATAATTCTTTTTTATGATAGTTATCTCACTGTTCAGTTAAGTAGAGCATCGGCTGTTTCGGATGCTATTTTAAAAATAATAAATCAAGGCTTCATAAGCAAAAAGCAATGCAAGAAACAAAAAATTGATAAGTTTTACGGTTAGTTTTAATCCTTTTTTTTTCATTTACATTTTTAGTCACATTTAAACAATAGTTATTATAATCCCAATCTATATCTATACAAATAAATAAAATTGAAGTGTCTGTTTGTAATTTCAAATTAGCAGCAATTGTTTGTGGGGGCGGGGGTTTAAGGGGCGTTAGAAATTCCGATTTTTAAGTTATTAGACGTACAGTCTTGAAACTTAGTATTCCTCTCATAGGGTAGAGATACGCTACAAAATGGGTTTCGCGAAAATTGCCCTCAAGTGGCGTTGCGGGACTTAAAGGGCGTTATAGATAATTATTTTCATTTTTAAACTATTAGACGCACAGTCTTTATGTTTGATAAGTAGATTTCTTTTATAGAGTAGAGATCAGCTATAAGAAAGTTTTGTGAAAACAGACCTCTAAATGGCGTTGCGGGGGATTTAGTAGCGTACTAGATAAATATTTTCGTTTTTAAACTACTTCACCTCCCTGCTTGAAAATTGGTAGGAATGTTTCTTTCATGGAGTAAATATCCGCTACAAAACAGGTTTGGGAAAAATTGACCCCCAAGGGGTGTTGCGGGGTGTTAAGGGCAGATATAAATAATTATTTCTATTTTTAAACTATTAGACGCACAGTTTGAAATTTGGTAAGCAGATTCCTCTCATAGGATAGAGATACACTATAAAATGTGTTTTGTGAAAATCGACCCCTAAGCCGCGTTGCGGGGATTCAAAGGGCGTTATTGATCATTTTTTTTTTTTTTTGCATTTTTAATTTATTGGACGCACAGTCTTCAAATTTTGCTAAGCAGGTTCCTTTCATAGTGTGCAATTCCCCTACAAAATTGGTTTCGTGAAAACAGACCCAGAAGTGGCGTTGCGTGGGCTCAAGTGGCGTTATAGATAATTATCCCCATTTTTAAACTGTTAGACGTACAGTCTTGAAATTTGATAAGCAGATTCCTTTCGTAAAGTAGAGAACCGCTACAAAATGGGTTTCGCGAATATGAACTACTAAGTTTAATTTCGGGAGATTAAGAGGCGTAATTGATAAATATTTCCATTTTAAACTATTTGATCATCCTGCTTGAAAATTGGTAGGCATGTTCCTTTCATGGAATAGAGTTCCTCTAACAAAGAGTAAAACGAAAATTGACCCCCAAGGAGGGTTGCGAGGGGTCAAGAGGAGTTACAGAAAAAAATTCCTGTTTTTAATTGTTAGACCCATATACTTGAAATTTGTTAAGCATGTTTCTTTTGTTGAATAGGGATCCACTAAGAATGTATTTTAAGTAAATCAAGTTCTGGTTCAAGTACTTGGACGTATTGACAAAAAAAATTACTTTTTTGGAGCTACAAGGACTATAATAATGAAATTTGGTTTGCATTTTTCTTTTGTTGAGTTGAAATCCGCTAAGAGCGGTTATTTTGGAAAATGGCTCTCAACGGGATTACGGGGATATTGATAGTAAAACTTTTCTGTTAGATTTAGACTTGAAATTTGGCTTGCATCTTCAATTTACGGAGTAGAGATCCACCTAAAATTGGTTTTGCGGGAATCCACTTGGTTTTTGGGTTACGAAAGAGCAAACATCATTCTATACTTCAATTTTAGAGATTTTTAGAAAACACAAATTAGATGAGTTCTGCCCCCTTTTTTTAGCAACAGGCGACAGTTACAGGTATAAGTATATTTTTCAATACAATCGAATTCTTAATGCAGGACTTAGATATCAATAATTTATACATATATATAAGCAGTAAAAATTTATAAAACATCATGAAATTCCCAGCGAAGCGGGCGGGTACAGCTAGTATTTAATAAGAATACAACCCGCGAAAACGTTTTATCACTGGCGCCATTAATTTTTGACAGTGTTTTTTACCCTGAACGTTACTGTATACGAAATGCTTTCTATTTTGACATTCTGCATAAAACTATACATAAAGCTATCATTAAAACAAAATAAATCCCCAATTTAAAAAAGGTGAAAATTTTTTGCCTTATTCGTGAAAGAGTGAAATAATTAGTAGAGGGCTAGTTTCTTTTAACTATACTTCTTTTCTAATTCTTCTGTATGTGATGCAAGAAATATAATGTTAGCAGTTATAATTGATTTGAACCGGCCATTTTGAAATCGTGAAGTTAATGTTAATTCTATGGAAAATGTAATTTATTTCTCTAAGCAAAGATCTTCCTCGATTTGATTGCAATAAAGTGTATCCGAAAGAACATAAAATAATGAAGATTTCTCTGAATTTACATTTTTATCTCCAATTTCTGAAATTTTTCTAAATATTTCTCAAAAATCTGCAAATGAATCATTGAAACAGACATAAACACCTTTTCAGAAATTGAAAGGAAAAAGTAATTCCAAAACAAGTAAGAAAATGTTAAGCAAGAAAACAAAGTAAGAAAGTAAAAAAGTAAAAAAATATATATATATATTAAGCATGCCTGCCTGAATAAGCGTATATTTAAAAAAAAAATTAGTGAAATTGCATGAAGTTACTTGCAAACAGAAAAAAAAACTTTCTCTAATCTCTTTATCTACCAACCACACATGTTGTTATCTGTGTCCATATCTTTTCTTTAACACATGGCTTTAATACATATGTGTTCAGAAAGGATGGTCCGCTATTGTGAAGTGGAGATGCGTAGGATTGTGCATGATTGTATTGAATGTAATTCTTTTAATACTGTGTGGACTTTTAACTTATGTGTAATATTTATATTGTATAAACGCGTACTTTTAAAAATATTTTAAAATAATTTTATACAAATGTATAATTGTAGCTTTATTACATAGTTTCAAATTTAAATGCGTTAGAAAAACATTTCTGTTCGTGTATTTTGGGAGTTTTTTCTTCTCTACCCTCCTGATAATTCGAACTCGATAATTCGAAGTTTTCCATTGGTTCCTTCAACTTCGAATTATCGAGAGTCGACTGTATATTAATTTGATAAATACTATTTATTGGGAAGTATTTTACATAAATTTGTGTAAACTCACAATTGTGCAGGGATAGATTGGATAATATATCTATATTTATTTCATTTTCAGATAATTATTTTATAATATATATACTGAAATAATATAGTATTTTCTATTCATATTATATGAAAAACAATTTTCTACTAAACAACTTTTGCACTTCTTCTTAACCCAACAGTCTTCCTCATAGAATCCGTCAACAAAACTGATACGAGAAATAAGGAAACGTGAATCATCTCCTTTAAGCCTCTTAAAAGATTTTCTTCCTTCAAATCTGTCACCGAAAACATTTTTTCTAAATTAATACTTTTATCCTGCTGTACGATGACAGATACGACAGACGGTGAGACGATGTTTAGTGAGATAGAGATACATGTAAAGAGCAGTATGTGTAATACATAATGCTAAAATACCTCACTCCTAGTTGAAAGATTTTTATACAGTTTTCCCCTACACTCTACGAATTCTAAACTTTCGGAAAGAAACTATTCTATTTTCTTTTAGGATAAACCAGCAATCATCTTGTCAAGACTTGGATATTATTCATAGGCAGTGGCGCACACAAGGGAGGTGTACTGGGGGTCCGGACACCCCCCCCCAAAACCCTTGAGTTTTTTTTCGATTGATGATAATCCTATATATATATAACCTCAGTTCTTAGTAGATCTTTAAACCAGTTCTTAGTAGATCTTTAATCAAAAGAAACATGATTACCAAATCTCAAATCTGTAGGATTTATAGTTCAAAAAAGGAAAATTTTCCTTGGACGACCCGTAACCCCATTGGGAATAGTTTTTCACAAAACCCGTTCTCAGCGTATCTCTACTCTACAAAAGAAACATGCCTGCTATGTTTCAAATCCGTAGGTTTAATAGTTCTGGAGATTTCTTGATAAATGAGTAAGCGAATGCGTAAGTCACTTTTCTCAGTTTTATTTAGAGATAAAAAAATTTTAAAAAAAGGTTTTTTGAAAATTATGTATTTGGTTTTTTTATATTTTAGAAAACCAAAATTAATCAAAAATAATTTTAAAAGTTAAAAAGAATCAAAAATACGCAAGAAACAGAATGCATGCTTAATTTTTTCTAAGGAGTGACATTTAAAAAAAAAAATTGTGAGATCAATTTTTATTTTTATAACGACACATACAAATCCCAAATTAAACATTTTTATTTTTTAATAAAACTGCGGAGCTAATCTCATATGGCTGGACTGTGGCCTTAGAATGGGTCTCAAGTTATGTTGGGATCCCCGGGAAAAAGCCAAGCAGGGAGCAGAGTCGTCTCAACCGGAAGTCCCCTTGACTCTCAGAAGAGCAAAGAGCAATATTACCACATTCATCAACAAATATACTACCGTGACCCGAAAAACCAAGATCCTTAAGGAAGCCAGGGGAAACTGGCTACTGTGGGTCCAATCCCGATGCATCTGGAGAGAGCCAAGGCTTTTGCCCGCTTTCGCCCTCACATAACTTTTGGAGAGTATACCTGCACTGGCTGCTGACGAGGCCTGTCCACTCTACAGCCATGCCAAAATGGATAGGTGGCCGCGGAAGCCAAGTGGTCTAGGCATCGGATCATGGCTAGCGTGTCATGAGTTTGATCCCAGTACCGCTGAAGACCCGCCCTGTAGGGGAGCGATGCACGTTAAATCTGTCGAGAGATCAAACGTCCTCCCGTTGGTGTGGTGTGGTAGTTAGGAGAGGGGTGCCAGCTCAGGTGTCGTCTGCGTCACTTGACCATGGTTCAAAATTACGCGGACCGTCGCCAAAAGCCCTCGTGTAGCTGAACAGTGCGACGTAAATATTCACTCACTCACGCCAGAATGGATGGTGAGAACTTGAATTTTTTTTCACTCGATAAATACCCGGCTGACAACATCGTGAGTCGGTACTGGGAGGCTCGGCGTCAAATGGTCAAGAAGTCAAGCACGGGTGTAGGATAAATAAATAAATAATTTTTTTTTAGAAAATGTAAGAAAAGACTATAAGAAACAACTATCAACGGATTTAGCGTAATAATAATGACATTTTAATTCTTCTCTATGGGATTTTTGTGTGTGCAAAAGCTGAATAAATTGCAAGGTATCAATGCTGCCGTAAAATAAATGCTTCAACCTCCATGTATAAAAAAATATAAGTAATTTTTATTTCATTTTCAATTTATACATTGTGTTGCAATCTGCAATTGCAAGGTTTCAATCTCACACGAGACGTTTCTCAGAAAGAAAAAAAATGAAAACGCAAAGCAAAAACGTGCAAATCATTTTTAAAAATGTGAAGCTGCGAACATTTTAAGAGTATCTTAAAATAACCATTGCGCCATTCTAGAACGATCCTAATTGATATTCGATTAATAATGAAAAAATCATTATCACCCATGCAAATTACATAATTCGGCAAATTAACGAACAACATCATTATCACCGATCGGCCCAATGCCACATCAGCGTCTGGAAATACGCTAGGAATTTAATAACGGCCAAACGATACCCAAATCCGCCTATCTGATTTGCAGGCACGATTGATTCCACTAACGCTTGGATTCCATTGGACCAAGAGGCGTTGAATCAAAGGTCGACTTCGGAACAAGGGATCCTTTGGGGCTGAGGTTCCACGGATGAAAGATCGCCCTATCGGGAATAGAGACATCTCAGACAGTGATAGTCTCTTCCGTTAGAAAGGTCAGATGTCGACCTCTCTTCGAACGAAAACATAAGAAGTCTAGAATGAAATGGCTTTTTTATCAAGTGGATGTGTATATATTTGCCTGCCTTCCAGAAAAGTGGTGACCGCATTACGGTCAGCACTTTACCCAAGCTTGTTTATAACTGTGGAAGCGATACTTGTTGATTTCGTAATTTAGAATCACGGTTTCCCCAGCTTTAATAATGATAGGAAGATGCTTCTAGTCTCAGAGATTAGGTTTAAATGAAAAGTTTTTAGCAATATTTCCCTTGTTATATCTACCAAAATAACAATTCATCCTTGTTACTCGATCTGTTCAATTTATATTACGTTTATTAATTGAGAGAGAAAGAGAAATGGGGTGAAATGTACAGCAGAAAATGTATATATGAATAGTTCTAATAAAACTTCATCCGTGGAAGCCGGGGGCGGGGGAAAGGGGTCATGGTCAGTAGCGTAACGGAAAATGTAAATCAACGAAGTCAGGTTTTGGGCAACAAGCCGGATCTTAGAAAGGGTATGTACTTGGTGTCAGACAGGCTTTGGGCTCCCTAGAATCCTAGACATCCCCGCGTTGCGAAGGTTGTGAGGGTGTACGTTACGCACTGGTCATGGTCAGGAAGTTTGAATCCTGATGCCCACCTGATGTAAGTTAAATCTGTCTCGTAGCTCAAACCCGTCCTATTGGCATGATACGGAAATTTGAAAAGCAGAGTGCCACCTCATATGAGTGACCGTGGTAATCTATTGATCTTGATATTTCTGCTCAAGGCTGGTGATACTTTAGTCTTTTTTTATATAGAGTCGACTGTTTGAAGGCAATTTCCACTAAACTTCGTCGAGAAGCGGGACTAATGCACGTTAAGGGCTTATTCACACGAGTCAATTTGTACCGCACATAACGGAAGAAGTAGACAATCGAGAATAGAAACCGCGTGAGTCCTTTCACATGGTCAATTGACACTCCCTGCTGTGCCACTCTCTCAAATTCTCGAAAACCACGTCCCCGCCCGCACTAGTTGAATCAACTAAAGGGATATTGTAGAGGCTACGCTCTTCACACGTACTCTACTTGTGTATTGAAAATGGAGAACGCTTTTTATTTCTTTTCTTAGGACTCTATCATTGTACCGATGAGCCCAGCACTCCCTGTTTCCCTAAGGCACTCCCTTTGTAGTAACTTGTGTCAGCGTGTGAAAGGAATTCTCCCTTTCACACCAGAGGAGTGTTAACGGAAAACAAGTTAACTGACACAAAGGTGTCAGTCTTCGTTAGGTGAGATCTGCTCTTTTGGATTAATCAAGCACTTAAAAGTCCTCTAATTTTAATGTGTGTAAGAAGTGGGATGTTAGTTTAGTCATCCGTTCCTTTAAACTATTGAAGCATAGTAACACATTTGAAATATTTACTGTTCATTCTCATTTGATTCATTCGCTCTTTTTAATTCTATATAAGCATCTCATTCAATAATTTTTTTTTCTGGGAAATACAAAACTACCATACCTTATAATTTTTCTCTTTGTGTTTGTATAGAATTTTTCATCACCATACACACACGAAACAAAGTTTTCTATCTTCTAACCGTTTTCATTTATCCTCTAGTTTGAGGTTTCATGTCCTTTTTTTCTTACTACGTATCAAATCTCTTCAGCTGTCAGCTAAAAATTGTCTCAAATAACACTTCATCAAAATGAAATTGATTCAATTTTCTTCTTATGAGAGAGAGAGAAAGGAACTGCGACACAGAACTCACTAAAAGTATTTAACTTTGAGAGCTCTTATACTTTAATGTACATCTTTTTCCCCTTCCAAACATTATGAATTAAGTTTCGTGTAAAACACTTAACGTACGAGCTAAGAAGTTAGTATCGATTAATACATACAAATTACACAACAATCAATAAGTTCGTCCATATGGTCAGAAAAAATATCAGATAGAAAATAAATAAAATAAAGATTAAGTAATTTTTTAAAAATATTAAAGAACTACGTGGAGGAGAAAATTTAAATTTCTTTTAGATGCTATAATGCATAATATAAAAAGATCTAAATAAAATAAATACATGAGCCGAGTTAAATTTTAGCTACAAAATTATAATCATTATTATCATCATATCTAGCAAGACATCTCCTTGTGGGCCAGTGCCTTCCTTTGAAGTTTCCTCCACAATGACCTCTCATTCACCTTCGTTTTCCAAGTTTTCTCGTTCATAATCTTAAAGTCTGATTCCACTGAGTCTAATCCATCTCAGTCTAGGTCTTCCACGCTTTCAAAACCCAGAGACTTTGAATTTCAGTATCTTTTTAAGAACATTATTACAAATGATAAAAATTTGAGAAAAATGTTTCTATTATTTTAAATGCAAAACTACTAAAGAAAGGATATCATACAGTATATCAGATGGTACATAGGGTCAGTTTATATTTATAACCATTATGAGAAAGTAACTGAGCTTTGCATATACAGTGCAGCTATTTTCTCCCAATAAACCCTTCCAAATACTTGGCAATAGTGAAATTTTTCAATTTCATAAAAATGATCACACAAAAAGCATTATTATAAAATAAATATAATAACACTTATAAAATGTTGTGATTTTTAAGCAAAATTAAAGAGTTAAAAAGAAAGGTAAGAAAAATATGAGATCCCCCAGTTTGGAATTTTTATTTAACCACCTAACAGTTTATTTTTTCTGACATATTATATAAAAAAATAAGCATATTTTTATAAACATTTTAAAAATGAAATCAGTTATATAAACTCAGATCAGCAGTCAGAAATGTTATAAATATTGAATTTAAAGAATTATGCTAATTTTTATTTTTAATGAAAAAACATATTTTTCCTTAAAGTTGGCTTTTTTTCCGAAGAAATAAGTGAACTCAAAAGAACACTTTACAAAAATGTATATTAGATTTAAAAAGATAATTTTGTACTTAGAGTTAACAATTCTCTTAAAATTCTGTTTTTGTGAGATAAATTTTAAAACAGGGAGACAAGCAATCGGGACTAAAATATAATGTTTCTTTTTTCACCCGTTATTCAAAATCGTTTCCTTTCGACCAGCACACAAAACATTGCTTTGTTAGTCTCAATCGTTTGTCTGTGGGAGAAATTACTGAAAAAAATTTTTTTTTCCTGTCATTCATAAGAGTCTGGGCAAAATTCCTGGCCGTCCTTTTTTCTCATTTACCGCCCCATATCTTTCAATAAAGCGATCTATAATATCAAGCCTGGAATTCAAATGAGATAATTTTCCTCCCAGTTTCTGATATAAAACGGATGCATTCCACAATGATGTATCTAAAAGATGGAAGAATGTTTCTTTTTGTATTCTTATCTCTTTTTTTTGTTATTGGGTAATTTGTGAGATGCTGATCCATTATAGCTACTCCACAAGATAAGTCCGATAACAAACTTTCATTACTTCCAGAATCATTTACAGAAATTTCAGACTCACTATCTGAGTCAATATCAGAATTATTTTCTGTTATGAGCCTCTCATAATCACTTATTTGTCTGCTAATTTAAGCTCTTCATTTAAAAGAATTTGTGTTCGTAGCTTGCGGTACACTGATCTAGTAAAAAGAAAATTCCCACCTTATGAATGCGCCAAAGAGAATGCAATAAAACCTAACCTTGAAACCGGTTTAGATATTTTTTGTAATCCTAACTTAACTCGACTATTAGAGGCATCGGTTAGAAACATTGCACACTGAACGAGCAAAAAATAAGGGCAAATCAGAAGATTAGAGTAAAAGAAGTGTTGCCCGAGCACCACTCGGGCAAATCAAGCAAATGCCATTTCAACTGCCCGAGAGGTGTTCGGGCAAAACAGGGAAATGGTTACATCTTTAATTGAGTATTTTTGTATTATTTTGCCTATTTTTGCATCAATAAAGCTTCGCTATGAATTAATTTAATTTCAGTAGCATTCTATCAAGAACTTTAAAAAAAATAAAGAAAGCACTATCAGAATAAAGTATTAGTCATTTTTTCTTTCGAAAATTATTTAGTTAAATCATATTTGGATTTTTAATGTGTCTTGTAGCCTTTTAAAACCTATATTATTAATATAACAATATATTTCTTATACTTCTGAATCATTTACAACTTCTGATTTGCACCACGCGTATTTTTAATAAATCCTTTAACGAATTTAGAGCTAATTTACGCATAAATATAAAAAAAAATCGGGATGTTAGACCGCATTATAATGACTAAATTGTTTAAGGATGTTAAGTCTTTACACCGCTCGTGTCTTCAAATGTCTCTATCGTCTACTTTTCGCGTTAAAAAGTCAAGGGAAGCTCTGTGCCTTCTCTTTTTCAAGTGTCTTCCATTTTATGAATGAGTCTTTCTTTTCAACACGTGATAACCGAACAATGGAACCTTATACCCTCGGAGGCAGTACAAAGACTTCACGCAACTACCAGACACTGAGAAGAATAAGAAAAAGCTTTTTGTTTCAAGATATATTTTTCGACTTTCACACTCTTAAATCACCTCGGAATGCATCGAAAAACACTTAATTTCGGCTCATTGTTTTACAGGACGCGGTAAGAGACTGTTTCTTTTTAAAAAGTTAGAGGAATTTCGACATCGACCCGTAATTTGGAAAACGCCTTCTTTTAAAAGGAAATCCACCAAGTAAACTGTGTAAGAATTTTTTTTAAAATTAAAATTCTTTTTAAAAAATAAAATATTTCCAAGTAAAAAAAACTTGTAGAGCCCCTCCGGATTCACATCGGTTTTTTCTTCTGCGATAATGTCCGAGTTCGACTTGAGCATAGGTTCCCAAAGTGGTTCCTATGCACCCAAGGGGTCCTTATGGATGCTGAGGGGGTACATGGCAAAACAAATTAATTCAGGGCCGCTTTTCCGCTTAGGCACGTGCCTAGGGCACAAAACATGGAGGGCAAAAAAAGAAAAAATTAAAATTACAGTTGTAATGCCGGACGGTTCCTGCTTCCCTCTGAATCCCCTTGTCTACCCGTAGATCCGGCTAGGTGTGTGGGAGAAACTGAACAATCACTAGACATGTTTCACTCTAATTAATTTATTGACATCAAAATATCAATTAGACACAAGGTCAATCTAATGAAGATAACTGATCAGATAGTAGAGCACGCAGGTGAGATTCAATAGCACGGGGATACTACTACGGACCCTCAACTGATTCCACGATAGCTTATAACAAGCTGAATATAAACTACGTCGCGCACTAATAAGTTAACTTCTAATTAAACAAGGATCATGATACCCGTACTTTTATGAAACGGATCCTACACTTGCATCTTTGCAGGAGATCCTTATCTGGATTTAACCACTGTCGTTGGATCCACTCTCAGTAATCCTTTTCATACATAAACTCCAAATGCTCTTAATAATTCCACTATCCTTCACTCTTCAACTACCAAACTAACTCGCCAACTCACTAGCCAACTCTTCAAACTCGCGAATACAGAATTTATATAATATACTTCATTTGCATAATCACGCTTTCTTACTTGGCGAAAATTGGTTGAAATAAAATATTTTTCCCCAGAAGAATCCCCAAGGAATTAGAATAGTCGCGTGTAAATCCGTCACACAGTGAACGAACCACCGCCTAGAGAATCATGTATGTGTTGTGTTTGTGTGTATGTGCGCGGAGCTATACAAAATGAAAAGTTTAACAGTTTGATGTTGCTATGCACTCTCAAAACGACATTGCAATACAAATTGATTAGAATGATGTGATTAACGATTTTACAATTATCAAAGTTTGAAAACCTTTATTGTTCAAGTACAATGACAGAGTGACTCAACAGAGAATAAGTATGTCTAAAAGTAAAAAATAGTAAAGCGATAAGTGATGGTATTAACAAGCTGGTATAGCAGCTCATACAATAATGTATACTCCATACTATAATTGCAAACGATTTCATAAATTTACTGTACTCATTCACAAAAGGGTGGGTGGTCCGTGATGCCGTAAGATAAGAAATGAATAAGAGTGGACAAACTATGCCTCTATCCCGTTCTTATCTGTCGGTTGCCAGTACGCGGCACGGCGGGTTCATAGTTGGTAGATAATAGAAAAACTATCCAAAGAACAAAAAAAAGGAAAAAGAGTAAGAGAGTTAAGGGAAAACCTCTCTCGAACCAAAACTGGCAAGGTAAAAACAAAAGGAGAGGGCGTTCTGGAGATAGGGGGGCGTAACAATTTGCTTAGGGTTCCAAGGAGGTTAAAAACGGCCCTGAATTAATTTAGGGGTATCGAGGACAACTTTAGGGGGTTCGCGAAAGGTTTGATATTAAGTAAAATTCGAACGGAATCCTCGTTACTCTACTCTGGAAGTCATCTTCATTTGACTGTGGTATTCAAAATTACAAAATATGTCTCTGATTCACCTGTTCTCATCAATTCGTAAAACCTTTCAGAAATTTATTGTCTTTAGACGAACCAAATCATTCAAATCGGATTTTTTTTTTCAACGAGTTCGTTATGTGGGAGGGAAATATTTTGCTTAGAACAATATTGTTTAGTTTAAAATAAGAAATAAAGTAATACACAGAGATGTATTAGATACCCCCCAACAAATTATTTTTGTTCGAAAACTCTCTAACTCAAATCCTTTTTTTGTTGTTGTAATAAGTAACATGATTTCACCTTTAAATTCATAGAGGAAAAAAGGACTGATTGCAGCGAAATGTACTAAATTATAGTTTATTCTCTCTCTGCATATTAAACATTCCACTATTCGCAATCATTTCATACTATCCTGCTTCTTATTCATCTTCTTAGACGAATTTATTTATAAATGTCATCCGTATGTGTCACTGGATGACACCAAGATAAATAAACAATAATTGTTTATTTAGAAAAATAGAAATGCGTCACACGTTACGTTGGTAAAGATGACGTCATTGTTTATTCTGAGTGAAAGTTTCGGGACACGACACATCAGAACAAATCATGCGCAAACTTAACTTTTAGTTTTGATGTAGAACATCAACAACATGCGAGTCTGAGTTCCGTTGCAAAAATCAGAGCCAGTTTGAACTTTTGTCGTGTTAAAAACAATAAATTTAGATTTTACAGTATTATGAAAATTTATATAAGTTGTGAAAGGAATTTCTTAATTTATACTTGGAGTAGGGGTAACACGCGCACGTGTTTGCTAAAATAACCACATCATAAATTAAAGATTTTCAACCTTTAGCGCTCGAGAATCATATCAATAAATCCACAATGATCCGCGGGCCGCATCAATACATTTACAATGATCCGCATGCCTCACGACTGTCAAAAAATAACGAGGTCAGGATATTTCAATAGGTTTGTTTTACAGGACTACAACTGATTCTAGGGAAGACATGATGTTACAGATTTGTATATATATATATATATATCGATTTTAAAAAGGTTAAATGGAAATCGAATTATAAAATAGCATGTTGAAGATAAAAGTAATCATTTCTTCAGAAAACTTCTGAGATTTTATGGTAAGATTTTTTTTATTTTAAGCTATTTCCAACACAATGAAATTTTTGAAAAATTCATCATATTAAGAAAATTTTATCTCAAATGGATATCAAGCATATCAATGAAATGTTTTAAATATCAAGAATAACATAAATAAATTATAGTTTAAAAAAAGAAGAAACGAGCCTTACCGTAGTCGCATACGATGTGTAACATCTGACATGTTATTGTGGTAAATTCGCATTAGCAACTTAAATCTTGAAAAAAATTAATCGAGTATGATTGGAAATAATTTTCTATGGAATAATTATATCTTTAATGAACATTTTATTTAATTAACACATGGAGTAATGCAATTTTTATCAAAAATAATTATTCTTGTTCAATTTGGGGAAGAGCGGTAATGATAACTTATGATAACTGAAATATGACACATATACTTCTGTTTTCAAAGTATTTAAAAACCGTTGAAAAATAGCGTCAATAACAGTACCACTGTTAGTCGTCGAAACATTTCGATTTGTGTTCACTTCGAGCTTGAGTTTATCATTGAAAAAGCTATGAGTCGCTCGGCTTCTAGCAAACTGAAGTTAACTTTAAAATCACCACTCAAATTCATGGGAAGCAAGTGATAGTTTTTTTTTTTTTTTTAAAAAAGAGCAGAACCACCATCGGTATATGGTAAAAGTAAAAAAAATCCAGGAAATCTTTAATTTTTTGAACCGTTTGATTCGGAGAAATGCATACGACCACCGAAATCACTGTTTGTCCATTTTCAAATAAGCATTTGGCCGCATATATATATCCACAATATCTTGACTAACAATACCCAGTCCACTTGTTTGACGATAAGTAATATCCATATGTCGAGCCACAACATGCGAGTTGTTCTGTTTACGATAGATCGCAACACCAGCTGCTCTGTGGCCCGGTCGTTTAAATTGTACGCAGCAATCGAAGTCAGGTATCGAATCACGTTCGTCATTGTCTAACCACGTCTGTGCCTAAAGGACTTAGCTTCTTCTCTGATCCTAAAGTGAGAAAACAAAAACAAAGATCCCACGGCCTAGACTGCAGGGGGTGAGGGATGGGGGTGGAGCCCTTCCCGAATGAAGGAGAAAAAACAGAACTTCACTGCTTCCTCAACTTCCTGTTACGCATTTCCGTCCCTTTTCACGAAATCACTCCCACAAATCTCCAGCAATCGAGAGGAAAGATGTTACACATCAAAAACACTTTTATCGAACTAAGTTGTATCTTTTAGTCGCCAAATCTGGAAATAGGATCTGAAATTAGTCACCAGGTGCAAAATGAGATCTGAAAAATGGGAAATCGTTAATCCTGATGATCTTGATCAGGATAATGGAACAAAATTATTACGTATTGTCATCGGTCCCCTGGACAAGCGAGAAAAATTTTGAATTAATCTGGCCTTTTAAAGTGGGTAAAAATTGAGTTCAAAGACTCCGTTACTTACAAGGGAAGCTTATAAAAGGGTGTAATAAAAACGGTGTTTTTTGCGACAAAAAGCAGACGATCCAATTTTTTCTTAAATTGCCTCAGATTCAAATGAAAGTCAACTAAAATGTCTTCAGTGGGTTATTCGTGGTCCGTGGGCCACGGGTTGAAGGTCTTTACCATAAATGAATGGTCAGAAGAGAATTTTATTAAATTTATTTCGTACATTAATAATAACTACAAAACGAAAGGTTGTTCAGTTATAGGCAAATGTATCTACTTGTTAAGATACAGCAAAAATTTAGGTAGTTTTGGATGACTGAATTGGTATCAAATTCAGCGAGTGGGGAACGGTTTGCTGCGAGTATAACTTTTATAGAAGGGATTTAATTATATATTTCCTTCTTATTTTTGTAATGCTGTCTTTGGATTCTTATTTCATAGTTCTTACAATATCTTACGTTTGAATAGTAACATATTTTCGTCAACATTTGTAATTGTGTTCTATATTTTTTTTAAGCAGTTTAATTTATTTAAATTTTATTTATCAAGTGATACATTGATGTTTTCAACTCCGAAATGTATCTTTGGTTGTAAAAATTATGCTATGTTGATTTTGGTGTTAAATTACGAACTTGAATAAATTTATTATATATAATACTGGTATATATATATTGAGCATTTGAAGACATTAAGCATTTTTACACCCATAGCAGAAAAAAGAAAGATTGTGATGGGAGGCTGACATTGGGATGGTCCCCGTCTCTTCGTAATTTTTTTGTGTTTCCCTTGTTTACAGGATGTTGTTGAAATTCTTTAGACTGGGGTGCAGTCCCAGGCACTCAAGGGTGAATAGCCTCATAAATTTAATTAAAATTGTAACTTTGCGCCTTGGGGTTGACCAATAGGGGGTGTTGTAAAGGAATGCGCGGAAGGACAATTGGCGTGATGTGTCCTCCCTTAAAAGGCGCTGCGCGATAGTTTTCAGATCCTCTTTTATTTTCTTTCAGATATTCCGTGAAAGAATCCGCAGTAATAATAACGGGGCCGCCTTTAATCCCCACCTCCATTTCAGATAAGTGAAAAGGATTTCTTAATTATTATTTATATAATGTTTCTTAATTCTTATTCTTGTTTAATTTAATGCTTAACTTTTGTAATGTAATCGTTTAAACTTGTAATTAATAAACTAAATTATTTCAACTTTAAATGGAGATTGACTAATTGTGTAGAGTTATCTTTGAATTTAATTAGACTAGATTAACTCACTTGTAATGCGGAATAGAAGTTTGATAAGCGAATCTGGGTATTATGATAGTTAACTTAAATGAACTTAAGGGTAGTTAATGGGAGTGCCATATTAATTGCATGAATTTTGTATAGTTGATCGTTTCAGTGAATATACGTAGTTTAGAGATCTTGGTGCACAACGATCCCAGCCGCAATGCCCATGGGACCACGGCATAAGGCTCGGGTTCAGAGATGTTCAGTCAAGCCATGTGTTCAAGTCTTGCTTTCACTAAAGACCCATCTCTTAGAGTGAGTGAATATTTATCATCGTCGCACTATATAGCATCATGAGAGCTATTGGCGACGGACATCGTAATTTTGAGCCACAATTAACTGACGAGAACGACACCTGAGCTGGCACCTCCCTCCATCAAACTATTACGTTATACCAACTGGAGAATTTTGAGCCTCAACAGATTTAGCGTGCATCAGTCTTACACGGCAGGTCTTCAGTGACATCAGGGTTCGAATCCGCTACACTCCGGCTACGAGTTCGCGACCACAAACACTAGACCACCGAGGCCACAATTTTTAGTGGAATCCCGACTCTACCTGAACTATGCAAATCACGAATTCACGATTATCACAAGAGCACTTACGAATACTTCATGAAAAGACAAAAATTCCGAAAACTATTTTGTTGGTCATTGTTAGGTAAGAAACCAGAAATTGCATGATCTACATGAGCGACAAGTCAAACAAACGTGCCGCCTTTCCTCTTAAGCACGCTAAGGACATGCTTAGAGCGCAAAAAATTGGAAGGCGATATAAGAGAAGAAATAACATTACAGCAAACACACCGTCTAGCGAGTCATCACAGAAGCATTTCTACCCTTAAGAGAATAAAGAATGAAATGAGATTCTACTATGGAAAAATAAAAGTTTAATAGTTTGAAGTTGCTATGCACTCAAAAAGTTATTCCAATGGAAATGGATTGGAATGATGTCATTATTGATTCTGCAATGATCAAAGCTCGAAGAATACCATTGTAGTACAAGTACAATGACAGTGACTCAACAAAGAATTGGGATATCTAAAAGAAAAATATAGTAAAAAGGATAAGCAATGAAAAAGGTAATAATTTACAAGTTCAAAACAGTTCATACAATGATTTATTTCGCTATATTGTAATTACAAACAGTTGGATTAATTTACTGTACTAATTTACAAAAGGATGGGTGGTCCATGATGCCGTAAGGTAAGAAATGAGCAAGATTGGTCAAACCATGCCACTATTGTTTCCTTACGGCTGTCTGTTGACAGTCCAGGACATGGTGGGTCCATAGGTGGTGGATAATAGAAAGACTCCAAAGAGCAAAAACAAAGAAAGGGAAAAGAGTAAGACAGTTATGGAAAATCCCTCTCAAATAAAAACCGGCAAGGTAAGAACTGAAAGAGAAAGGTACTCTGGAAATAAGAGGACGTGACAATTTAATGTACCTAGGGCGCCGGGGAGGTTACGAACGACCCTTACGCGTCAAACTTAGTAGAAAATAATCACTACTGAAAGAATGGAAATGTGAAAACTTAGCCCTACAATGGACCGATTGCACAGTCTAGAATATCTTCAAATCAATAGCAGCACGAGATAATGCATTGTTTATCCATTCATCTTGCATTATGTTCTAAAATGTATGCTGGAACAAATTGATCAATGTAATATTGTCTAACACTTGTACGTTTTTATCAGATAACAATGAGATTTATCAAAATAAAAACAATCCGTTACTAATAAGTATGCCGTTATACATATTAATGTGTCCATTGTTACACATCAATGATACCTTTGTAAAAGGTAAGCAGCTACTATTCAAATTCTATTTACGTTTAGTGAATGTTGACAGAGCAGTGACATCTGAATGTGGTTCAAACTCACGGGGCAGTCTGGAGGTTTGAAAGAACGCAGAAACACTAAACTCAACGATTGAGATTCAAATGGTTATAACAATAACATGTCTTTGTGATATTAACCTTTCGTGAAGTATATGCAGAAATATAATAATTCAGAAGAAAAAAAATTAAAATTGTTTTTATAAAAGCAAAATGTGAGGTCTATTTTAATTATTTACAGAATTTTCGAGTACATACGTTGGGTTTTGTTGATTTAAAAAATAAATTTTCAGCTGAAAATATATTTCTTTCAAAACTACTCGTCAAAAAAGTATTTTATTTTTCATCAAATCAGGAAGAGAATCTAATCTCGAATTGTTCTGACATGGGTCTGGAAGTCAGGAGAGTAGTATTAATTTGGGAAACGTCCTGATCACTCCACTTATAAGTCAAAATTGCTAGTCATGGGTTCGAGTCCTTGTGCCATCACAGACCCACCACGTAAAAAGGGGCTGTGTACATCAAATCTATTGAAGAGCAAAGACATCCAATTGGCGTGGTGTGAAAATATGAGGAGTAGTGTGCTAGCTTGCCGTAACTTGACCATTGCTTGTCTGTTTCAATTGGAAGTGGATTTCATACCGGTTGATTTAAAAATAATGTGATCAGTTTCAGAGCATCATAAATTTGTATCGAATTAAGTTATTTGCTTGAAATTTTCAATGTGGTTTCCTTTGGTATAGTACACTTTGCGTAAACGCTTCCGCCAAGCCAAAAGTACTTTTGACCATTTTGGGGGGTATTTTTCCAACTTCCTCTTTGATTGCTTTTTGAAGAACTTGGAGGGTTCTTACTTTACGCCTGCTTAATTGTTTTTTTAAGTAATCCCATAAAAAAATAATCGCAATACACACTGACAGAGGATGGTGGTAGCCATTTCTCAGGAGGGAGAATTTTTTTTTCAATCTTTCAGCCATTGGTCGAATTAGTAATGGTTCGAAATTTTCTTACCTGACTTGTTGTTTTTTAAACTCGAAGAGGAAACGCCATCCTTTCTTTTTCCTATAATTAGTTACTAATTTCTTGAAAAATGAACTTGTCTGAAAAGAATTGAATCTCGATAGCAAAGGACGGCCACACCACAACGAGTTTGAACACACACTGTTTATTTACTCAAAGGAATATTACAAAGGAATGCGCAGCGCGCCATCTGTGGACTGTAAGATGAAACAGCCATTGTATGGTTGGTTTTGAAGTATGACGGTGCAGAATCTTGATGAAAAACAAAGTTTCCTTGAGGGTAAAGACGTTTACTTTTTTTGATTAAGTGTTTCAAAACTTTATTCTGATAGTATTTAGCATCAATTTTAGCCTTTGGATCTACAAAAAATGGTTTTGTTAAGCCTTGAGAGGACATTCTCATCCATAACATAACACCTGACGGCCAACTTGCAGTTTGCTAAACAGCTGTGTCTTTGCGACGTTTTTTGCGTGAAATATATGGAATCTTCATTTTGCCAGTTGTGAATGACAAATGAAACAGTGCTTCATCAGAAGTTATCCATGCTTTGAGTCTACCTTTGCGTAACATTAAATACATACAAAGGCCAAGAACGTTTTCTTCGTTTTTTTACAATCTTAACAGACATTTGAAGACAGACTGATTTATTCACCTTTTTATAACCAATCTTCTTTATCAGACGTCAAGTTGTTGATTGCGATACTTATAGTTTCTTTGTTGAAGTTCTTTGATACAGAGGATTTTCTACAGCGATAAGTCTTTTCAGCTTCTTTTTTTTCTTTTCCCTTAATGAATTCTTTTCGTCCAGGTTTTTTTGCTGGAGTTTTTTATTACAAGCCAAATTTTCTTTTCTTTTGAAGTTTAGATAGTAATCCATTAGCAAAATATATTTTCTGATTTTTAAATGCTTCATTATAACACAGAATTTGAGCAAGCTTTAAAATTTCGTTTCGGGTTTGATGATCTAATTTCGGAGCCATAACTTACTCTTACTAATAAAAATAGTTAGATTGGTAATTTAAAGGTTTAATTTTCAAAATATAACTAGCACAAAACGATAAAAACTTACCCTTCATAAATATATGCTTTTATAAAATTGGTCACACTAATTTTAAACCAACCAGTAATTCTGAACTAAGATCAAATGATAAAAGTAAGATAAGGACAGGTACCATTTTTTTTTTCTTTTTTCTTCTTCAAATTTTACTTCACGTAGAGGTTCTTATTATTCCGCACGATAGGATCATTGATTGAATTATGACTGAAACACGTGGCTTCATTTGTTAAAGTGAAATTTTAAGATCTCCTATTGACAGGTAATTTCGGTTAGACATTTAAATGACACGTATCTTTTACACTTCAAGAGGCTGTTTAGAAAGCATTGACATAAGCATACTGCTGTTTGTAAAAAATGTAACACCATGAAGGAATCATCAGAATTAAATGAAATTTAATGCATAAACGACTTGTATTAGTACAAATAAATGACGAAATTTTCAAAGAAAAAAGATAATATTAAGTGTTCGAAATCAGTATTTGGTGTAGCCACCACGCGCTGCAATCAGTGTTGCTATACGACGTGGCATGGAGTGAAACTGATTTTGAATCTCTGCTTGTGGAAGAGAATTCCATATTGCTTGTATGCGCATTAAAAGCTAGTCCTCTGAAGCTGCAGGACGCGGATCACAAGCCAGACGCCGACCAACCAAATCCTACATGAGCTCAATAGGCGACATACGAGTATCCGGCGAATAAGCAGGCCAAGGAAGAAGTTGCATGTGTTGGGCTGAACAGAAGTCTCGAACAGTCTTTGAAACATGCGGGCGTGCATTATCCTGCTGAAAGATAGCTTCAGCGATGCCTTGAAGGAAAGGAACGACTTCGGGCTCTAGCACTTCACGGACGTACCTGTTGCTATTGAGATTACCCACAATTCGTAGCAAATTAAATCGTCCATGATACGAAATCTCATTCCAAACCATAACACCGGGTATTAAGCCACTATGTCATTCGATAACTCACTCTGGAAGGCAGCGTTCACCGCCATAGCGTCTAACACGAATGCGGCCATCATTGTTCCACAAATTGAAGCGTGATTCATCTGAAAAGAGAACTTGGTGCCAATCAGCTTGCCAGGCTCTGTGCTCATGAGCCCATTGCAAACGCAGCCGTCGATGGTTTGCTGTGAGGAGGATCCTGTATAAAGGAACCCTCGCACGCAATCTACGGTGCAGCAGACTTCGACGAATTGACGAAGCCGACATTAGTACACCTGTAGCAGTAGACCAACATGCTGCCAACTGCCTGAAGGAAGCTGTACGGTCATTCACCGCCATGCAGAGTAGGTGTCGATCGTCGCGCGCTGACGTCACCTTCCGTCGTCTCCTGCCAGTTTTTCGAGTTGTTCGGGTATGTCATTGGATTTTACTCTTCCACTCCTCCCCCTTCTTCTGAGAGCAGTGCCAGTATAATCAATAGCTACACAGTTACGTCTCCAATGTTTTGAAGATTGCAGTCGAATTTTACCTGTAATCCTTGCCTGAAGACAAATTTCAACAGAACAATGTGAGACCGCACGTGGCACACAACACTCAACAGTTCTTCATTACCCATCAAATTGCGATTCTATCTTTGTCCCAAATACATCTGGTCTATGACTGGCAAAAGATTGCCCATCATACATAATCTACTGCATCATCAAATGAAGTTTGGCAACATAAAGAAGCAGCATGAATTGACAAACCCAAAATTACATCAGAAAGTCCCTTTCTTTCACTGCCGAAACTCGTCACGGTAGTTATTGCTTAGTGTTGTAGTTACAAAACACTGCATTCTTTGGATTTTGAAAAGAAATTTTGGATAAAAAGAAAGCAAGTGCTGCTTGCTCTCCCAAACCCTTTATCTGAATCTATTGGTGGGGTTTCTTCAATTGATAATTAGACAAAATAATTGATTAAAGCTTGCTGATTGGAACGAATACTTCAGATTGCATTGCAACATGTATAACTACAATATCCAAACTGCACTATAAAAAGCTGCTGAAAGACACCTGTTGTAAATTAAATTAATTGAATAGATGGCGCTGCAAGTCATTCGAGAAATGTATACTTTATTTGGCTTGTAAGTCCGAATATGTAATGTTCTTTGTGTTGTGTACGTCTTCTGTGTTGTCTACGAAATAAACCAAAATGCTAAAAGGATGGTGTGAATCATTGAATTGATATATATTGGATATAATCGTCTATTTGTCCCAATGGAATTAAGGAATAAGGAAATGTTTACACCTCCCATAGAAACAATAAACACATGATTTTTAAAGATTAAGGCTTATCTATTAAGTTAACAAATGTAACTGTAATAGGAACTACTTAATAAGCTTTGTAGCAATCCAATTTTGTTGTTGTTATTGTTGTTTAGATGCATTAATTTGTATGTTAAGTTTTTTTTATTTTAAAAGACAAAAAGAATAATTATTAAAAGATTAATTTTTTTCAGTTTTTGAATATACAAATTATATTCAAGCGAAAAGGAAAAGGGAAGGCTACTTTAAAAGCGTTATGAAAACATACAAAAAATCAGGTAATTCAAAAATGCATTTTTATTTTTATTTTATCAATCTATTAGTTTCCATTAACATTTTAAAATTCAAATTATATTTTATCCTACTCTAAAAAATAATTACAAAATTTCTTCAAATTTTCGTACGAACCAAGAAATAAAAAAAAGTCTTAAAACCAATATATTAAAGCTTTAAGAAGCAGCCTTTGGTCAATTATTATAATAAAAGACAATTTTTAAAAATTAATAAATAAATAAAGGATTCGGTATTTTGTCAAATATAATTATTCGTTTTTGTGTGTGCAGTTGTTCTACATAAGTAAAATAAATAGTTAATACGTCAAATTTTTAATACCTGCATTCTTAATTATAACGCGTCTTTTTTATCCGTTTTTGAATCCGCTCTTATTTTTAAAATTTAAGAATCGTTCGTTTAAAAGAAAAAATTAATTTCTTATGGTTATAAATATTTTTTCTTTCAATTTTCACCATAATCAAGTAATTAAAATAATTCAAATAAGAATATAAAATAAAATAACATAATAAATATAATAATAATGGATAAATAATAATAATTTTAGGAATATAAATAATAAATATAATAATTTTTAAAATATAATAATTTTGGAATAAAATAATGTAAGAATTTGAATATATAAAAATCTTACTTTTAGCTCTTAAAAAAAAACAATTTTATAAAATTATGTAGACTTTTTTTAAAATGTGCTCGTACCAGCATTCAGAATTCTAAATGAAAAAAAAATACGCTTTAAAACAATAATTTAGATATTATTTGTCAAGTATTCGATTTAAAAAGATTATTGAAAAATAAATTTTCATCTGTCTAAAAACAAGTCAATGAACTTCTATCAAATGATAAATGAGCAAAAACATTCCTTTTTTACGTTTATACTTTCATTTCAACCGGAAACATTTTTCCAGACTTTCACGGAGTAATAAACTGCCAACTCAAAACAACATTTTTTCCCTCCTTTCTAACTTCTTACAGTCCGATTTAGTTTTAGAGCTAAAAAACCAAGATCTCACGAAAAAAATTTAGCTTGTTGCTGAAGAAATAGTCCCTTTGGAATTGAGCAGCTTTAACTTCAGCGTTGAAAAACGTCTTTATAAAATAAATAAGACTAAAATTAACTGCACGGTATTTTGATCAAAAACCTGATCCCTCCTTAAAAATACTCTCAACGTCTGGGGCCACAAATTATCACTCATGTTACCAGGAGGAAGGTATCAAGCCAATGTGACACGAATAGGTTGCGATTCAGTTTAGATTTCCTTTCGTAAATTTAAGCCCTCTTGTAACTTTAAAAAGCGTTATGTCAATAATAAAATAAGAATCAAGCAATCAGTTTGTACGATGAAACTAAAAGTCGTCGTTGAAAAAGCAGATTTTAATTCACTTTTCACACAATAAAAATATTAATAAAAAATTTATTACTTAATCTAAAAAAATGACCGAGCGAGATAACAGGCGGGCAACTTTGGAAAAACATTATGATCCCGCGGGCCGCATATAAAAATGTATAGCTTTTTAGTAGACTAGCTGGTATACCCGTTCTTCCTTCGCACGGGTAAATTGAAAAATTAAACAATACAGATTGAAGGATAAAGAAGTTTTTAATGAGTTAATTTTACGTGAATTGAAAATTAAACAAACAAAAAAAAGCTTTTTGCATATCTTAGCTGAACAAAAGAACCATATTTGTTAAATTTTAAGTCTGAAGGTCTAATAGCTGATAAAACGGATTTTTTTTAACGGGCCGTGACTTTCTTGAGGGTCGATTTTTGAAAACACTTTTTCTCTGCTCAGCAAAAGTACCACAATCTACAAATTTTGTGTAATGAAAGCTTAAAATAGTACAAAAAATTTATATCTGGATGTGTAATACATTTATTACTTCTACTGTATTTATTTTGTGTTAAAATTGTAATACTCGCAAGCAACGCCGTTCCTTATATTAGAATGGCGATTCAATGAAAACATAGCGAAATGTTGGCGATAGAGCCAAGTTGGCATCATTTTTGGCAACCACGTTGGCAACTTGGAGATTGATTGAAAGGTGCAGAAGTTGCTTTGCTGTAGCGCCAACTCGTGGGGAGCTAGCTGCAACAAAGATAATAGCACAAAAACCTTCTCTACAAAAAAAAAACATATACATGCCAATTTTGAAGTGATCGGTTGAATGGTGTTGGAGTGAAGTGAGGTCATATATGCAAACATATATATATATATATATATACATATATATATATATATATATACATATATATATATATATATATTTTGACCTATTACAAACGTTTATTGCAGTGCCGGTTTACCCATTGGGCGCTAGGGGCAGGGGCCCAGGGACCCGGAGAGACCCAGAAGGACTCGGATAAGCTGAACTTACCAGATTTTCTGGTAATAAATTTCGATCCGGTCCTTCAGTGCTAAGGTGACCTGTAGATCTTCTGCGCCCAGGGCCCGAAATGAGCTTAAATAAACACTGGTTAATCGGAGGAAAATTTGAAAACTGAATAAAATATTATTATTTTTTTTTTCATTATTTTTCCTGACAAACATAGATGATATAATAATTATATTGCAATGAGATCAAATATAATGTTTAATTTATTTAAATAACGAAATATTTGCTTCCCAATTCTTTCACTTAGTTTTCGCAAGTCGATCTCAATGCATGTATTTGTGCATCGTAATTGAAGTTGCAGGTTTTCGTCCATTAACTCTGAGCGCGGTTTATGTATGTGATAAATTTCGTTTTCCAAAAGAACGATTCGTAGGTGTAAGTTGAAAAAAAGTTACAGGAATTAAACAAGATGCTGCGCGGTATCGATGCAATGCAATACTGTCCGCTTCTAAGTATCTATAAAAACAGAAGAAACGTGATAAAACAGAAACAATTATGTGATTTATTTGTTCACAAAACACTACACTGAAAACAAAAATATTGCGCAAAATAAACATATTTTGTAAAGAATCTTGCGGGCCGCAAAATTATTCAAGGCGGGCTGCAGGTTGGCCACCCTTGAACCAGGCATTGCGAACTAGGGACCTTATACAAATGTAGACATTTTTAATCAATACAAACTTTTTTGAGTTTAAGGTTATGTCACGATTTGAATCAAATTTCCACGAGTGAGTGATGGGGTTTATAACGCAGCTGCCAATTTTGGCTAAACTCCTCTATGAGTAAGTGAGAGTTATATTAATGTTGCACTATAACGCAACACGAGGGCTGTAGGTGACGCATTTCGTCATTTTGTATCTCGGTCAAGTGACACCAGAGCTTTCAGTCCGTCTCCAAACCACCCTGATGGGAGGAATTTGAGCTCGAGAAATTTAGCGTGCAACAGCCCAGTTTACAAGGGGGTCTTCAGTGGCACCAAGACTTGAACTGGCGACGGGGATACGCGGGAAATAGATGTAATGAGGGGACATAGGACTTATAGATTAAAGATAGATTAGATAAGAGATAAAAGAAAATATGTTTTGCACAACTGTACAAAGATCCTAACGAAAAGAATATCTCGCATCATGCAATTCACTGTTGTCCATCAAGTTACAAGGAAAGAAACCTGCAAAATGGCAATATTTGCGCCATTAATTTCTGCTATAGAAATCATTGTGGAAAAATCCTTCTTTTCTCAGGAAACACGTTTAAAAGCGGAGGATGCCAAACTACCGCCAACGAAAGCAGTTCGAACCGACAGACGGCTTACAAGAAGCATGGTGATTGAACTGAGAAGGGCATGTTGGTCCATAGATTGAATCTCAGCTGACACCCACCTAGGCATGTCCGCAGGACAGATGAAAAGTTTGAGGTGCGACCAGATCGATGTCTACTCAAGTGAATCGATGCATCCACCAACAAGCCACTTCTACCAATATTTTTTGGCATACGGGCAGGACACTTTTGATTTTCCTATATCGATCAGATCCATTAACCATCGTTGGGTTGCTACTGACCTGCACTTTTATCATCCATTAAGATCGTCATTATTCGAAAGCAAAGTCGAACTAGATTCTAGTATTTCAATTGCAGGGTGCATCTACCAGATGCTGAGTAACTTTGTTCAAAATAAGACCAGACGTCTTTCAAGAAAATCATTCATTTATTCTACTGAGGACGGCACATTATGATACATAAAAATCTAACGTTCGGCTTCCGCCGAGAGTACAACCAGTTCTGAATCTACTCGTCAGCTCGCAGACTGACGTCACAAACAACGCCGCCTAGTGGCACTTTTATTTCGCTTCAGTTTACAACAGCCACTAAGCCAACAGCACAGAAGAAACGATTCCATTTTTAATATCAGGTTAGAGCGACGTGTATGACAGAACAGCACAAGGTCGTTTCAGATGTGTAGTGGTCTTTACAGAAAGACCAGCTTCCTGTTAACTAAAGATTTCTCAACGGTCACTTAGTTTTTAGTGCGAAGTACCCAGAATGGGACAGTGGCGACACAAATTTTGAGACAAGTCAAACTTTGACCTTATTTTGGTCAAACCGAAAGAAGAAAAAAAAGAAACCGGTAAAGTTCCCACGCCAATCTCCAACATCAAATTCCACCACACGAGGAGTGACAAGGGACCAATGGCTGAATAGTAAAGTCAGTTGCGTCTAACAGAAATCATTCTGTATCACGTGAGGTTCTGTGCATGTGGCATAATCCACATTTCAAAGGCACAATAAAGCGAAATGAAAGATTTGCTTTCGGTCAAAACCAGACTCCAGAAATCGCCAAAATAAAGAGCTTAAAATCAACACTGCATCATAAGTTGTCTTGAATATCACAACATAACCTCCCCACAAGTGACCAGAGCTTCCGTAAGATCGGCACTCCCACGACATCAGCTAACCTGAACATATAAGTCACGCTTTTGTTTGTTCAATAATAGTCTTTTCATATGAGTGTGGTGCTGTGTGTTGAAGTGATGATTGTCCAATCCAACCCCATATGTGTAACGCGGTTTCATAGTTTGGGGCACAATTACGTACGATATCAAGCCACCTCTGGTTCGTATTCAGGTATCACAACTGCACATATATAATGTGTAACGAATAGTAATACTTTAAATGCTTTGGTAATGTCTAATGCCTTATATCAGCAGAATAACTCCCGGCCGCACACTCCCTGCATTATCCAGCTGTACATAAGCTTCACTAGCTATTATTCTTCTCTGATCTGTCCCCAACTGAAAACGTCTGGGACGTGATTGGATGTCATTTGCTTGTCATTGGATGTCATTTGCGTATTCAGACAATAAACTGTGACAAATGGTTAACAGAGAATGTGTGAAGTATCTCATTCTTCAAGACAACATTCGTTCTCATTGACTCTGTACCTACACGTGTTGCATAGTGCATCGCAGTCTGCTGTTGTCCTACTGAGCTTACGCTGTTCGCCATCTGTGTTCCGAGTACCATTTCAAAATAAACCTTTATTGTTCGTTACTGTTTCTCTCTGTCAGCCGAGTTTCTTCACTTTCTAGCCTTTTCATTTTTAGTGTTGCATTTTTGCTAGTGTTTATGATATAAAAGTACATGGATTCTAAAATAGCGATTATTAATAATTTTTAAAAAGTAAGTAAAGAAAACATACAAGACATTCTTACAGTTACCGAAATACTTCGTTAAAAATAAAAATTGCATACACCGTTTTTATCATATTTATGTACATGATAGTAAATTAATATATGGTTATTATTATAAGTATTCCAAAGAAATACTTTCTAAGCGTTGAAAAATATTTTTAATTCAAATAATATTCTTTGTGGTTTGGTAGTTCTTCGCGGAAGACTTGCTGTTTGTTTTTCATGCAGCAGTATTTTCCGATAGTACATGTTAAAAAAAATGAGAGCTACATTCTTAAACATAAAAAACAGATGTGCTCTTTTGTTTCGAAGGCATATGAGCTCAAACAAAGGGTCGACAGACTTGTAGCTGTGGTCTGCCTAACCTATCTACCAATATGATTCAGGATGCTGCTAGGAATGAAATATTTGAAACAATTCGATCACCGAGGCAATTCATGCAATGTTAGGAAACAGAAGTCAGGAAAAGAGATTTTCAGTTTTATTGCATAATAATTATGCACCGTTTAAAGATATTTATTAACATAAAAATAAACATAAAAAATGTAGCTATTCTTTCAACACAAGTAAAAAGGTAAAATTTTACATTTTTTGTGTTTAACTTTTAAGCACATTGATTAAAATATAAATAAACAGCAAAAATATGTATTCCTTCAATACAGTTAAAAAAAATAGATATCTTACGACGAACCTTGTGCCTCCACCGTTCTACTGCATATCGCAATATCAGGAATATAATTTATGATTATCAAATCGACATGATTCTAAATGTTCAGTTAATAAAAACTTCAATAAAAAATATTTTTCATTCGAGAAAAGGCTTGTCCGCTTAGATATGTAGAACCAAAAGCAGAATGCATGTAATTTTCTCCTTCAAACAATTAAATCTCTCCAACTATTTAAAACAATTCAAACATCCAACAGTTTAAAATAAAGTAGCAGTAATCGATTTATCGTTAGAGTTCTTTTCAAAAGAGAGATTTTGTGCTTTCCAGAATTCTAAAGATGCTAGTACAATAAGCTCCATTTCAAAATTATCAGATTCCATCCAATCAAAACTTGACAAATCTGTAAAGTCGTGTAGAGTGCCACTGAGAATTGCATCGCGTGCCAAATCTGGCACGCGTGACACAGGTTGTTGACGCCTGCTCAACCTCAATGCAATTAAGATTACTCGAATTCTGTGGTGATGCTAAAAACCATAATAGAGATGTATTAAGACAGTTAGAAACTTGCGGTTCTTTTTGCACCGCAGAATTCAAATCATCTTAACACACCTCAACATTTTTTTCCAAAAAGTGAGAACGAAAAAATTTGAGAAAATAGGCGTGAGCAACAAAAATGGTTGAGAGGGGAAAAAACGTTTACATTTTTGAGAAAATGATAGGCTGGGATAAGAAAGTGACAAAATAATATATTATAGCATCAAATGATATTTCTTGTCACTTTTTATACATTTTAACTTTTTGTACAGAAGAAAAATACACTGTTAAAAATAGCTATTGTAATGTAAATTAATCCTTTTGATTGTAAAACCAATTACTTTCACAAAGATAGAAAGGCGTTGTGACGAATTTGGAATCACGATGCATAGAAGTTTTTTTGTAGTTTAAAATCCGTTTGGGACATATAATTAAAGCATATGGTTTTTTTGTTACTTAGTTGCTATTTACTTGTTAGGATATGAATAAATTACATTTTTTCATCATGCATGAAATGAATAACATCAAACCATACACGAACTGAATTATAAAATGATTTTTTTTTTTTTTAACTTTTCTCTCTGTATTAATTATGTCACGACCCTGCGATCTCTGGTGAATTTGGATGCACAGATTTAACAGACATTTTAATAAAATCAACACCTCTATTTGACTATCAAACTTTAGCTTAAATGAGAGAGAGAAGGGAGCGGTCAACTTAATTTCTAACCTAGATATGTATAAAAATTAAAGAGATTACTTATAAGTGACGGTTAATTTCGCAGCACTAATGATCTTTCTCCGTTGGGATATCACCATACTATGAAAATCCGATGACTCCAATTATTATAATTCTAACACTCAAACTTCAGTAGCAGCTTGACGACGATCTACCACTCTCTTTTCGCTTGACTTTAAATAGCAACTCATATGAACATAAATCAGAGTTCCTCCACAGAAAGATTTTATAATCACACAACAGTTAAAAAGAATTTCCCTAGAGGATTAGTAAGAGGCGCTTAGGACCCGTTACAATTATGCGAGCCTAAAATATTTCTTACTCCGTTTTTAGAAAGAGTCATTTTTAAGGGCACATCGTTTATCAAAATACCAATATACGAAATATTTCTGTTAAAATCTTTTTCTAACTTTTTTTTTACTTTCATTTTTGAAATAATTTATGGAACTTATAAACTTCGGTGAATTTTACATCTTGGAAAGTTTTATTCATTATAAATCAAATATACATTGTTTGAATCAACTTAACGTATATCTTTGATGGTATTATTCATTAATAATGCCCCCCCCCTCCCAAGTTAAAACTTTTTTCTGATTCCTCAACATTTATTTCGTAATTCTGTTCGTTTGTGCATGTGTGTATCATTTTATCATACCCTATCTTAATCTTATATGTGAAAATTTCTATGTGGAGTTTTCGGTCTTCAGCTTTCAACTTAAACATCTCATGATATTGTTGTCACAACATTCATCGCGGCAAACTACTGGATGTATGCCAGTGGTTACCCGTAGATTTGAACACCATACAGGTGATAGTATGATTTGACTCGATTCCCTCCCCCAATTTTGTGGGAGAGCACCCTGAGGAGGTCAGCGGCCTCCCACTTCTCTTCCTCTTCAACCAACCTTACGAGAGGACTTGCGGCTCGACGGCTATTTAAAGTCCCTGCCGCACAGGCACCAACCATTAATAAGCCAGAGTGATATTTACTCAGCCACATGACTATAATAAAATAGAAAAAGTTAAAAATAAATAAAAAGTTCTTCAAAACTTTATATATATAAATACAAATTTCTCAAATATACTATTGAGTTTCAAATATACTATCCATTGGCTTTGAATTTTCATTTATAGTACTCAGTGACCTTCGACCATATGTTAAGTCTAAAAATATTGTATGACCCTGCGCTACTGGTAATTTAAATAGAAAAAGATAATTACTTGATAAATTCGTAACTACCGAAAATCAAGAGAGATCCATTTCAAAAAGTAAAGAAGTAATTTTCAATTGATAAAAATTAACAGAAGTTATTAATTGCAGAAAAATATACTAAAATTCTTGTTACAAATATAGTAAAATAAATCTACAGAAATCTTCAAATTGCCATTATTGCATATCAAGAAAGCTTAACGGTTATTTTATATTATAAAAAAGCAATCGGGGGGGGGGGGGTTCACTAGAGAAAATATATCTTCAGCAACAAAGAACCTTCGCAAGTTTAAATGAAAAATTGTTTTTGTTTTCTAACTATAATGCTTGAACACTGTGAAGGATTTGAAATACATATTTTATTATATTTTCGCAGAAGATATTACTTAAAAATTTCCTGTAAGAATTACAAAAGCTAAAGAAATATTAAAACATGAGTTACTGATAATATTTTGCTTAACTTTTACAATCATAAATGACTTGTAAATTTGATGTATTTCGCACTTATCAACATTTTAAAATTTGCCATTTTGTACATGAAATTCGAATTATATTTTTCAGCATGATAAGTAAAATTTCAGAAACTGAAGATATTCATTAACGTATTTTATCATCTTGTAATATTTCAGAAATAAAAAAACTAAGTTCATTTCAGGATGTAAATACTAATCTTATGCGAGTTAACATTTTTTTTCATTAAAAAAATGATATTGGTATTTAAATCTTGAATTTACAAACTGACTGTGAAAGTAGTTATTGCCCGCCTCCAATGTATATCATTATATAATCGATAAATTCAGAACATATGAATAGCATCAGAGTACATTCTATGCAAATTCAAAATTGACAAAAGCATTTATTTTATTCATATTGGGCATTGATATTAAGCACAAGTTATGGAAAAAAATATTAAAAATTATTTAAATGTGCGCTGATCGAATTTAAAAAATTCTGTTTTGTTTTAAACTTTACGAAACATTCTGTTTGTAACATTGCATGTTACAAACAGATTTACGTGAATATTTACAAATATTTTTAGATATAAAAAATTTTTTATACAAAAATATTTTTTACGCTATTTGCAAAATGTGGAAAATTCGAATAACCAAATATATAAATCAATTTTTAAAGATGTATTAAACTCCCGATTTCTTTCTCTTCGAATTTCTTTTCGGACACTTTCAATGCTTACAGTAATTTAGATCGATTTATTACGGATTAAAACACAACATTCAAAGCAGTGAAACCTATCCATCGGCAAAATTTTAGATCTTCATTTCCTAATCAGCTTACTCCAAATCCGATTATCTTAAGAGCTTTGGACGAAGGACAACATCAAGATAACATTGGTTACATGGTTTTATTGAATTACATTTTAATGAAATAGAAATTATTTCAATTATTTACAATCTAAAAATATAACATATTAAAATTGTTTTTACCTAAGTTATACGGTTCACACACACAAAATTAATTTTAAAAACTAAATTTATCCTCTTCAACATTATAAAAATTAGTAATATTCATCGATGAATGATAATAGTATTGTTTGCTTATATGTTCATGGCTATAATAAATATTTAATTAAAAAATTAAAGGATAAAATTTATCAACACAAAAACTCCATATGCTTTCTTGCGTTACAAAGCCTGCATATAAAACTGTTTTGTAACTGTTACCAAAGTCATACATATATTTATTCAAAACCATTATCAAATGACCTATTTATTCTGTAAACAATTATATTTAATTTCGTTTGATGACGTGAATTGCAAATAATTTAGCTAATACCGGCACAAACAATTAATTAAATTAAAGAGGTATGAAAGTTACATTTACTTTAAATCAAAATATAATGATCCTAAAAGCAAAATTTCTAAACAATTTTAAACCAAAATTTAACATTAAAGAAATGACGTCATATCATAAGGAACCAAAATTAATTAAAAGGTGGAACAGAAAGTGGTCTCGAAGGAACAAAATACATGTGGACGACATATTAATTATCTACATTAATTTAATCGAAATTTGAATATTGAAAACTATTTATGATTTTCAGAAAAATTGGTAGTTTCTCTTTCGCATTTAGAATGGAATAAAAACACTTGTATCTTTTAAAATTACTTGATTATAGAACGAGTTTAGCTAAGCCTAAAACTCGTTCTTCAAGAGCTAGCGTATAAAAAATAATTTCATAAATCTTAAAAATAATTTTCACTCTGCAGAAAAATTTAAGTTTTCTCTTTTGAATTTAGAATTTTCTCTCTGAAAATTAGTTAACTGTCAAACAAGTTTAGCTAAGCCTAAAGCTCGTTCTTCAATCACGAGTGCATTTAATATGAATTTCCTCCATAGTTTTCTACAGCGAATTAATTTACAAGCATCCACCAATGATACTCAGGGATGAACCACTAATTTGAAGCAAAAAACAACTTGTTTTGACGTTCTAAGAAGCCTTGAACTTAAAATTACTAGAAAATAATCGAACTCGCGATATGGTAGGTAGCTTCGAATCAGGGACACGCTGACAGACATGTCTTCAACAACGTTATCTAGATATTTCTTTGCTGAGATCCTTCAACTCTACCTTATAGGGCTCACAGTTGTTTGCCCACTCTCAAGCAATCACCGTTGAAAGCATCACTTTTGAGTTGGGGAAAAAAAGCAATAAGGACGAAGTCGATGGTACATGCAACGGCGTCTGGCGACGATGAGTTATGACGTCGTCTTTCTGACACGCCAAGATGAATGAGCTGCCGAGTAAAAGGAAGGAAGGAAATTCCGATTGAATTACTATTACAACGATCACTTCCTTTCTTTGGAGATAGACAAGAACACTTCAACGTCTATCACGATCGGACGAGACAAGACGGACTTGAATGTCCAGCCACTTATTATTGTTTGCGCAGTAGAAGACTCTAAAAGAAGCCGTGCCCAATTAAAATGAAAATGATTTTGAAGTAATGCAACCTGTGCAGCATAAGTTTCCCATTGGAATTCTTACAATCCAACGAAAATGATTCAATTTGAATAAAATCAAATGAAAAGTAAATAAGTTATAGAGTTCGATTTATTATGAATTTAGGAAAATATTTTTTTAAAAATAAAATATACCAAGTACAGTGAAATTTATTAGATTATGTGCAAACTGAAGCATATATGACGATTTTTTATTCAAAATCTGAGACTAAGACGAATAATTTTACATCTGATCATAATAATTTTTAAAAAGACATCTGTACGAACAGTTTTAATATTACGAAACATGACATTTCTTGATAAATTTAACTTGGATGATCTATGCACATTAAGATGGATCGCATTTATATGGGTAAGAAAATTATTGTTAGTTGGAACCTACCTATGAGGAAATATGTTCTAGTGCCGATTCCAAGAAAAATAATTTCAAAATTTAATATTGCCAATAAAGGTTGAATTTTCGAAAAAGTAGAAAAATATTTCATTTTGGTATGCAGATTTTAGGCACAAAATAAAATTTCTTTTCTACATTATAAATAACCAAAAGCGTTGATTATTGAACACCGAGTAAGTACAATGTACTATGGCAACATCTCATAACACCAGCTCTCTCCCTCCCCGCAGCGTCGAATAAGTCCGATCCAAGCTTTTTCCGTCTTCCGCTGAATCAGGTACTGTCATTTCGACAGCGGATTTTTTTTTAAAAAAAATTCAATACTAAAGAAACTTTTAAATGCACTTGATGTTTTCACCTCTTGTAACTATTTGGTAGGTGTCCTCTCATCGCAATAAATGCTAAAATGTACAAAATTGCCTGTTTTTCTTTAATAAAAATTATTTTTGACTGTTTACTTTAAAATATAGCTCAAACACCTAGACCAGAGGTTCCCAAACTTTTTTGCCTCATAGACCCCTTGCAGGTTTCTCCCTTTTGAGTAGACCCCCTACTTACCTAATATTGAATTTTTGCAAATTCATCAACTTAAATGTGATTGACAGTTGGTAAAGAGCTACTACTTTAAAAAAATATAAATTTCTAACTGTAGTGAAGTACACTGCTTAAAATTTAAGAAACATGTTAATTAATTAAATCGAAATTTAACTGATGCATAAAATAACTGTTACATTAATTAACTGAGCAACAAACGTTTTTAGTGTGAGGGAAGAATCTGAGGATTCAATAACTAATTTTCAACATTTCTTATCAGTCTTGTCAGGTTTAACCCTAAATATCTCCTTGGTAAAAAGTGTCCAGTCTTTTCTTCTTTCCTTTTTTTGTTTTGGAGTTTGGCAAACATCCTGAAACTCCTCATTTGGAAAAGCAATTACAAACTTTCTCAAGGTATGCCATAATATGGGTATACCTTTTTAAAGCATATGTGATACTATAAAAAGTACGCTCCAACAATAACATAGCCCCAATACCTAATGGTAATATAGCTTACCAGGTCGTTTATTGCACATGCTGAATTAAGCGGGTGCAAAAGAAATCCTTGCTATCTCTCATAACTACACAGAAGACGAAATATAGATATGAGAATTGGAAGCTGGAATGTTTTGTCGTTTTGTAGAGCTAAAGCCCTGCAGCTACTACTGTAACAATTGGACTGCATTTCAAAATCACTGGGATTCGGAAGCGTGGAAGACCAAGGCTGAGATGGACAGACTGAGTGGAATCAGACTTAGGAATTATAAGCAAGAAAACTTGGAGAACGAAGGTAAATGAGAGGTCACTGTGGAGAAAACTTCAAAGGAAGGCACCGACCCACGAGGGGCTGTCTTGCCGGATATGATGATCTCTCATAACTATAAACTTTATCGGCTGTTTTTAACTCTTCACGTGGTGATAAATTAATATAATGGAGTTAAAAAATGCAATTTCATCATTCAGACACAAAAAAATATCAAAGAAATTTATACGGAGAGAGAGTATACTAATTACGGATTTTAATATTTCACAGACTCTCTTCTGAAAATAATGGAAAATATCAAATACTGCATTACCATAAATATTGTAACACTATTAAAGAATATAATAATTAAAATTATCATTTAAATACATATATTGAAGGAACCAGTACATTACGATATAATATATTAATTAATAGTATTTCTCACTAAAAATGTATTTATACATTCTTTACTGTGCATTACACACAATTAGTCGACATAATTACTTGCACTAGAAATCAAAGCCTTTAATATTAATCAAACAATTTTGATTGTGTGAGGACTAAAAACAGTTATAAATAAGAGATATGCAACATGTAATATATACTATTAAAAAAGATGTCTACACCACTCATCCACAGATCCTGGGAAGTTGATGTGTCGCTTGGGGACGTCGTAGACATCTTTACCTGACAGTATTAGAAGGTAGTAAGTACTCTAATACTGCCTGGTAAGATGACGTCGACAGTCCTTCTTTCCAGGAACATCTTGGTATGAAACAGAACTTAGTGGTTGATTTTGATAACTATTATTAGCTTTGCAGCTATTTTCAACTTAGTGATGATAGAAAAGTTATCAACTGTTAAAGCAAAGAAAAGAATATAGCACAAAGAAAACTGTAACGCATCAGAATCGCCTTGTGAAAATGGCCTCAAAGGTGGACGAAATGGATCTTCAGCCAGTTAGGCAGAACATGTCTAATTAGTTTTGTTCTGATTAGTTAAGCGAATGGTTTAAAAAAAATGTCACTTCGGTGTTCTTTCCAAAATGAATAAATCTTCTCATTGATAAAATAAAATTTGGTACATACGTACTATCGCAACCATACTAACTTTCAAGATAACTCAACAGATTGGATTTCGTACGTGTCGTTGGTGCTGAATTGGCAACCATGTGCTCCACTTGCCGCCATTTTAAGTCTAACCATTTGTTGATATGGCAAGTTCAAATAATATAATGAAAATCTTGGATTTACTGAATTCTTCAATAATAAAATTAAACTTAATAATAAAAACTGTTATTCCTTTATTGATTATTATTTATTTATAATCCCTTATTATTTTTCACACGGTATTTTTCGACTAAGTGCTTCGTATTGCCATTAGTGTGTCCCGTTTTTATAGTTCGTGCTGTTTTACTCTATATCACTAATATGATTTCTCAATAGCGTATTACGCAAATACCACAAATTCTCTCCTTAGAATAGATAATCGTATGCTAAATTATCTCACACCGGTTCTTAGTAAAAAATGGTCTTTAAAATGAAACGGAATTCTCAAAAAAACTTTCCTTTAAAAAATATAAATTATCTCTATTTGGTGAAGAATTTAAGGCTTACTTTAAGGCGAATCGTATGCGCAGGATGTAGAATAGTGTTCTAAGAAACACGATTAAGAGTACGTGGAGTGTTAATTCAGAGTTTTGACCCTGCATAACTAATTATAACATATTTTTAAAAGAAAAAGAGTTTTAAATTTATGTAGTCATGTAACATGTAGAACACGTAAAATACGTAGAAGACTTTTAGACTAAAGTAGACAAATTAATAACTATATAAACTTTTACTTACCTTTGCAGTGCCATTTCCAAATCCAGAACTAAAAGCCAGAAAAAGAGGAGACTCACTTTCCTTATCCTGGTATAAGTCTCTCCTCCTCGGTGGATGTCGGGCTGTTTATTGGCCTCCAAAATGAAAAGCTCGGAAAATAAGAGAGCTTTGACCTTCGGCCCTGAGGTTAAAATTTCAACCAGGCACTCAAGATAAACGGAAAGACCACTGCTAATTCGGCAGAAAATTGCAAGAACCTCCCTTCGGTTTGCTTACGATCGTTGGATGAATTGGATTACAGTGATTATATTCGATTACTGCAACGGCTTTCGAAAGTCAGTAGTTGATTATTTCATCAATTTTGATTATTACGTGTATTTAATTTTAGAGCTGTTTTAAAATCAAGGCGTTGAATTTATTCTATACATTCCACTTTTTTTGTATGCTTCTTTTAAAAAAGAGGATATGGTAGAATATTTTAAATAAAAGACATTTTGGTTATTACCCATTCTATAAATGAATTTGAAATTGATAAAATACATTTTAAAAAAATCACATTTTTATTGTAAAATGTAAATTTTTTGTAGCAATGATGTTTGCACGATCTCAGGTAAATACAATTAAATACCAGTTTTTTAATATATAGCATCAAAATTTCAATTTTAAGAAATATAAAACTATATTAAGATATCTAAAATACATGGAATCAACAAATAAAAGAACAACCCAAAAATACAATCGTTTTCATTATAAATAAACTGTTTTAAAATAGTGCAGTAAAAATGCTGACTTTTAATTCGCATTTAACATAATCTTTATGTACCTAGAAATTTAATATAATAGATATTTTTCCTATCTCTTAAAATGAATACAGTGGGTACAAAAAGTATTTGCACACATACATTTTTGTTCACAATTTATAAGAAAATGCATTAAGAAATACAAAAATTGGCATTTTAAAAATTTTAATAAGCCTATTCATTAAAATGAATTACAAAAAATACAATAATCTTAATAAAAAACATTTTTTGCAACAATATTAAAATATCTTATGTCAAAAAAGTATTTGCCCACTCAACTCAACTTCAGCAAATTTGCCTTTTTTTGCTAATTATATTTGACAGTCATCCCGCAGTAAATAACATACGTAAGACTACTATAAAAGGAGGTATTGTCGAAACTTTATCAGTTGATTGTCGATTTCAAATTGCTATGGCACCTAAGAAATCTGAATTGCCGATTTCGTTGCGAGAAAAAATTGTTTCTCTACGTGAAAATGACCTAAGTTATCGAGAAATAGGTAAAAAAAGTAAATGTTTGCTTCTCTACTGTTCGGTATGTTATAAAAGTCCTAAAGAAAGAGGATCTACATCAAATAACTTGCGCTCTGGATGCCCAAAAAAACTTTCACTGCGAATTAAGCGAAAAATCATAAGAGAAGCATCAAAAAATCCATTTGTTAGTGCAGTTACATTAGCCAATGATGTCGCTTCAACATCTGGAGCTCAAATCTGTGCCCAAAGTGTTCGAAATGTCCTGCATGATGCACCAAATTTATGGGAGATCTCCAAGGAAAAAACCTCTCATGACTGAACGAAATAGACTGAAGAGACTTGAATTCGCTAAGGAATATATCAATAAGCCAATTGATTTCTGGAAAAATGTCATATTCTCCGACGAGAGTAAGTTCAATATCTTTAAATCAGATGTTAGGAAATTAGTTTGGAGAAAACCTTGTACTGCTTTTCATACCAAAAATGTGTTACCTACAGTTAAACATGGAGGAGGTTCTGATATGATTTGGGGGTGCATGGCTAGCAAAGGAGTTGGTAATTTGTGTTTCATTGATGGGAATATGACAGCTCGAACCTATATTGATGTGTTGCGAGATAAGCTACCACAAAGTGCAATAAAATTGGGTATCAGTAATTCGTACTATTTTCCGCAAGACAATGATCCCAAGCACACTGCCGGTATAACATGCATGTGGTTGCTTTATCATGTACCCAGAAAACTTGCCACTCCACCACAATCACCAGACTTAAATCCTTTGGAAAATTTGTGGAATTCTGTGGATTTAAAAATAAGAAAAAGGAAGATTTCAAGCAAATCTGCCCTTAAACAATCCCTTATTGTAGAGTGGTCGAATACTGACCCTATTGTTACAGAAAATTTAATTAAATCAATGCCAGCAAGATTACAAGCAGTAATAGATGCTAAAGGAATGCATACTAAATATTAGTTATTTGAAATTTGCTTAAATATTTTATTTCTTTTGTATTCATGTAGGTGTGCAAATACTTTTTTGACACGAGATATTTTAATTTTGTTACAAAAAAGCATTGTTATTTTTCTGTTTGTTTTGGGTGATTAAACTTATTCTGATTTGGCAATACCAATTTTTTTATTTCTTAATGCTTCTTTTTATGAATTGCAAACAAAAATGTAGGTGCGCAAATACTTTTTTTCCTACTGTATATCTTTATTTTGAAGCAATTTTTTTCTCTCTAAATATATGCAGGCATTTTCAGAAGATTACTAAATGTTTACCCTAAAAATACAAATAGATTAATTACTTAATGTATAACTTTCACATTCTGCAAAAAACTTTTAATAACTTTTAGACTAAAAAATTTCCTCGTGCACATAAAGTACAAAATGAAAATTGGATTAATAAATATCCTAGCAGTAATATTTGAATGTTTTTATTCCGTTGTTTTTTAATTGTATAAAATACCAACAAATAAAAAAGTAATCATTGATATTCAAATAAAAAAATTTAATGTGTGAACTGTAGGGATATTCGTTGAAACCTGAAATAACACAGTTCATCAAGTCATACCGTCACAAAAATTGAAACTATTCTACGAAAAAGGGAAACATGTCGATTACCTTCTAACAGTCAAATGAAATTCATTTCAACATAATAATGTTCAAAAATTCAAATTCCTTTTCACGTGGCCTGAATAAAAATATTTCCATAAAGAAACAGTAATTAATCACAAGCAAAAAAATAATTAATTTTCATAGGGAGCGCAAATAAATAAATACCTTTTCCACAGGTCAATTATACTACATACACTACTTATGTTTTTTCCATAATTATTATTCATTCTATGTTAAACTTTCATTACACACATAAAATCAATGAAATATTATTTATTCTTTTTCCGCTAATTATACATGAGAAAGTTAAAGTAAAAAGCTTGTACCGGAAACCAGTTTAGAATACTTGCAAGATTAAAATCTAGGTATTCTAATTAGGTTCCGATGCCTAATTTTATTCAAAAAAATTCGTAATCATTGGTTTCATTAATCGATAAAAAATTGCATTATTTAAAAATAATCTATTTCATTTTTTACCAATCGTAACCGCAGAGAAATCGAATTTCGTATACCAAAACAAAACTGTTAAAATATCTTTAGCATATCTAATGTAAAATTGTGATATTTAAATTTAAAAGTTAATTATCATAGCCTTTCAACAATTTTTTTTTAAAATTTGTAAGTTATTTTTTAATTAAAAAAATTTAAGTTAAGTTTTTGTAGAATTTTTTTTTTTTTTGTATCACAAAAGAGTTTGTTAGCTTTCGGCATATTCCAAAATTCCCTTCAAATGGCCAATGCAAAAAATGGGCAAGCCTTTTCGAGAAAAATAACCCGTCCAATGATTACGAGCCGTCTACTTATGATCCAAAAAGGTTTTTTGCATTTTGATAGTTATATTTGATGAAATAATAAAAAGCTTATAATGAATTAAAAGAGTTATATAATTATTATTTTAAGCAAGAAAAAATCTTTTTCTTGTTTACAATAGGAACGATATATCTCTGTATATAGAACATAACTATTTTCAAAATAATTTTTTTTTAAAAATGTCGATGAAAAAAATGACAAAGACACTTCTCAATTTTTTTTATCTTTAAAGCACAGAATACATTATTTTTGAATATCTCTTTAAATTTAATATTTGACGCGCCATAAATGCTTTTATTGATCAATCAATTTTGATATAAGTTCCCAAACATCACTGAAATAAAAAAAAATTATAATTATTTTATTTTCCCACTTCCCTGTCAAGTTCTATTTCTTGTTCAATTTCTAAAACTTATTTGGGAGACAGTGTACTGAAAAGAAATGGTACAATTGAAAATTATTTTAGAACAATAGATTTTACACGCTTTCTCCTCCATAACATTTTTTCCTATTATTATTATTATTCTAAATAAATTATTTTGAATTGAGCTACATAATTCTCAAGTTAAAAAGAGATTTACTAATAATTCAAACGAGCGTGTAATTTTTAAAATTAAGAATTCATTTTAATTTGTTAAACGTGTAATGGATTTTTACGAATGTGCCCCGTTTCGTGATAGGGTAAAATTTCAAAGACACTGCTCGTGTTTGGCTTTGAAATTTGCAGAATTTCATTCGTAGTGAAAAATAAAACATCATGTATACATTTCTTAGTTAATATATAGTTTGCTAGCATAAATCAAGAATTTTTTAATCCAATTAAAAAAATTCTCAAAATCACCACACTACGTAACCGTATGAAATACCCAAATTGTTTATGCAAAACATTTCCTTCGGATTTCTACAAATTTAAATCATTTTAAGTGAATGTAATCGTCAGATGTATTTGCTTTATTCTTCACCAAAAAAAAGAAAGAAAAGGCCAAATATCACACATATGTACACGCAACGATCACCCAAGATAGTATGCAGGAAACAATCAATAAAATATTAAGGAACACATCAAGGAAGTCTGTACGATATGGTGACGAGAGTTGAGGTATGTATACATTCCTCCTGACGTTTATTTATCACACAAACGGGAAAAAACCCTTCTCCAACATCTCAAAATAATTAAGTGTTACAATATTACATCCTTAACTCGTTAAACCACACATTCCGCCATACCTGGAAGGCAAACAACAAAAAAGTGGAATTGGAGAGATTTTTTTATGTGTGCAGAAGCTACACACATACACAAAAAGAGCATCAACTCGAAACGTGAGCAGTTACCTCATTAGCTGAAGCAAAAAACTCACCAAAGGTTGTCATAGCAATGGAATTGTAACAGGCAGCACTGGAGCGTGACCAAGCTAATAACGCCACCACCGACACAGATTTCTAGTCTTTTATACCCATTTTATTCATCTAGAGGCGATTAGCTGCGATACACTTTCCAATCACGTTCATCAATCACACTTGGCCCTCATTCCTCTGCGGTTTCTTGGCGACTGCCATGACACAGACAGGAAATCGGCAAGCGTATGTTGCCATGCAGACAGCAATGCACAGAAATAGACTCTGCTGAAGTTTGACTTCTATGTAAAATAGGGCTGCATCTAATATGCGGATGAAAAATAAGCTATTACTCCGAGCGAACATTCCGACTTCATTTTCTCAGATGGGTATCATTAATACCCTCCGGTTGGAGAAGATTGTAGTGGTTTGGAATATAAATGATGTAAAAGTGAATCGGTGTTTTTAAAGAAATGTTTGAAATATATTCCAGCACTACCTCGCCAAATGTGGCACCTGTCTTTTGGATAACAGATATATGAAACAATATAAAGTATAATTAAGAAGCAACACACAATTTAGTATTTGAAAATAAGTATGTACTGTATTGTAAAATTACCAGAATATTTTCAACTACTCTAACTGATACTTTAAAAAATGTATCAGTGTAAATCTGTAAAGGTTGCAAACTATTACAAAGTTATATAGCACCATAAAATTTTTTTTAAAAGCCATTTCTAGTGCAGGATTTTAAAAACCGTTCATTTTCTTTTTTCATTAGTAAAAGATCAACATCATAGCATTATATTATTGCTATGCATTTAATAAAAAAAAAATTTTATCGAGAAATTAATTAAAACGAAATTATATTTATCTGTGAGCATGTAAAGATGTATATTTCAATTTTTTTTTTATTTTTTCAATAAATTGATTTGAAAGTAACTTAATAAAATATTAAATTGTAAGTCATTTTTCTAACGCGGAAGAAAATCATTACTTTAAAATATGTTTTAAAGAAATCAAATTGGTAAGTTATTCTAGTAAAGCCCTGAATATTTTTGAGCAATGTTACAGATCAAGAGAAATAAAATACTTTCAATTCAACAAAGGTGAACTTAAATTAAAAAAGGAATATTTTTGTACAGAATTTAAGAGAATTTCTAGAACTATTTTAGAAAATTTGCATAATTTTAATTAATATAGTTATGAAGGTTTACATAACGGAACAATATTGATTGGTTTATAATCATGGACAATCTTCCATACACATATAGTTTAATAATAAAGAAATACCGCAAATATTTTAATCTCTTCAGTAATGAGAAAAATATGGATAAATTTTATTTTTGAGGTGATATGAAAATAGTTCAAAAAGTAATAATGCTGATGAAAACGCGAAAGATAAACTGCCATATCAAGATTTCATTCATTAGTACATAGAAAAATAAATGTGCAAAAGTAGGGGACAGGGGTAAATTTCATAGAAACCGTTATCATTATAAAATACTGACTTTGTTATAATGGAATTTATTTTGAAATACCATGAAACACATCAGCCTTCTTTTTAATTAAAAAATTTTAAGAATTGAATTTTTTAGGCTTATCGTGTAAGTAGCAAAAAAACAAATAATTAACACAATAACAGTATAAGTAAAAAATAAAAATCTTTTTCAATGTGTGAAACATTCAGTGAATAACAAATCAAGCTTATCTAATTTAAAACAGAAATAATATTCAACTTTTGACGCTTATAAATGAAAACTTTAAAATATTTCTCAATTAATTGTAATCAGATTAAATGTTATTAACAATAAATTCATTCTTGTATCCAATTTTTACAAAATAAGAGAACAAACATTACGCCAAGTAAATATTTTTTTGAAAAAATACAATTTTCTAAAAATAATATTAGTTTATATTTAAATAAATCAAAATTTAATTCTAGAACTCTCAAGGAACTAATTATTTAAATTCTTGTATTATAAATTTTTAATAATGTGTTTAAAATAGTCATAAAACTTGTTTCGGCTATTTTGTTTCTGTGTACTTAAGAATAATCTTTAATAAAAATCTACATAATCAATATTTAACAAGAAGATACGTGTATTAACTCAAAGCATGAAATGGCATTTGAATACCAAAAGCATGTCGATTACAAATTTTGCAGATTATTGTTGATTACAAAGATTACATAAGCATAAAGAACTTAAATGTTATAAAAGGGAAACTTATATAACGAATTCCTTACCAATATCTTACATTCCATTTGGCAATGATAAAAACGTCCATGAACTATTCCTCAGGACACATTACCGATTAAAATCCACTGATCCTCGCATTGATATCACTTACAACACGTTTTGCGATTCCAGGTATTAAAAGAAAAACAATTGTATTGTTTTTCTCATCATCCTATTCGACGCATAATCCCCGTGTGTTGTGTGGTTTCCACACTTCTCATAACGTAAGAGAAATTCCCTATATAAAAAAACTGTTTGTGTATGCATTCCAAAGAAATGCCAACAGTTCCAATGAAGGAGAAAATGTTTTGTGGTTGTTTTTAAAAAGATAAATAGTTTTTTATATTTTGGTTACAGTGGTGGAACACCTGTTTTCATGGTCAAGAAACTTGATTCTTTTCATAAAGTTATTCAAGAAAAGCGGTTGAGAATCACGTTCGATGACAACGGAAGAAAAATAGTCATGCTTTTAGAATTATAACAAAAAGCCTATGTCAGCACACTGAAGAAAAATATTTTTAACAAAAATGAGAGAAAAGGATTAATATTTTGTTCATATATTAAATGTTTTCCTTAAAGAATAGTTTTTTATAACATTTTTTTAGCGTTTTTATCGAAAAGATTAATGTATTCGAAATCATAATATTTTTATAATTACAATAACCAGGAAGAAAAATGTCTTTACCGCATATAAAAATATCGTTTGCATGTTTTATTGCTTTAAAAAATTGTAATTAATTTTGATTTTTACAAAAAAAAATTTAATCTGATATTTTATTTTAGTTTTTACGAGGTTACTTTTGTAAGAACTCTCTTCCCCTAAACGAAGTTCTTATCAAATATTAACGTTCTTGGACAAAAGAACGATCCTTTTTATAACAATTTTTTACAGATTTGTACAATAAAAGTTATGATTAGACCTATATAAAAAATTCAAAAGTAGATTTCTACCTAATTCTTCCAATCCAAACCGGATTTTGAAGACAGGGGGAACCCTACACAACACTTGTTCCCGGAAAGGATGATTCAGGAGGGAAAAACAAGCAAGAGGGTTAAGTTTCTCTCCACATCCTAGTAGAAACTGAAGGAGCTTCATTTTTCAAATCGCTTTTTTACTAAGTATTTTCTAGGAGCTGCTCAATTCCCAAAAGAACTCAGCTCAGACTTTTTTTTTTTCCTTCGCCGGTTTATTTTAGTAATCCAGAGTCACCAGCAGCGAGAGAGGAGACAGGAAGTGGTGCTTCCCCCAGCAACAAGGTCGTTTTATTCGAAATGAATGAGAAAGTGGCTGACCTTGGCAGAGATTTGGGAGGAATGCTGCATAACAGCCTCTCCAAGAGAACTCGCATTCTAATCGGAACGGAATTCTCCAAGGGTGCGGTCCCTCTCTCAAACCTGCGAAGATTTCAATGTCCAAGACCAAGGAAACGGAAGTGGAGAAATTATCCATGCATTCTTTTTGAAACATTGTAGGAAAAATGATTGAAGTGTATGCTTTTCTTTTTACTGTTAAAATTCGAACTGACGAACATTTACAGGTGGATTGATTCACTCGCGCAATTCGGAGCGTTTCTAATTTGGGGGCGTTGAAAGTCAGTCAAATGATGGTAAAAATAATAGTCCCTACAAACCAAAGGAATTTATCCCCCTAGAGATCAGGGGTTAGCAACTTGTTCTGTTTCGAGGGTCGCGTCTTTCCAAAACGATTGCATTAATTCGTTAACTTTGCATGTTAAAAAAGGTATAAATTGTACTATACAAATCAATAAATATAAATAAAATAAAATAATGGCAGTTTATTTAATTTATTTATTGTTCCAATTTCATAATACTGCAAACACATTTAATTTTAGAGTCAGTTTAATGAGATAAAAAAAAATGTACCCTATCACATTTTTCTACAATATTTTTGAAATCAGGAGGGAGATAGCTTGTTGAAATTCTCATCACAGTCTTCAAATTGCCAGCCAACTTGCATTGATATTTACTTTTGTTGATCCAGAGCAATAAAAAGTGTTTATGAGTATATGTTAATCCACAGAAAGAGAGCATCTTGTGCATATTTGGTTTTCTGACTGACTGGACGGGTTGTACTTGGCCCGCTATTTGCCCACCCCTGCTGTACACAGTCATCCCAACAAGTGGCGTACAAAAATTACTCCCAAGGAAATGGTTTACAAAATACGTAGAAGAAAGCGCCGAAGCGTATTCTTCAAGCTAATAATTAGAAATCCCTTGGTGTATATGGGAGGGATTTAAACCCCCCTTCTCTACGCCATTGATCCAAACATTTTTAAATTAAATTTATCGCGAAATTTCCTGCTTGTACTTCTCTCCTTCCTTAGCTAAATAAATAAGTTTATTTAATATTGGAAAAAGATCATTATAATAGTTACAATTATCTCCGAGAAATCTCAAGAATAATATTATATGTTAAACTTATAGCCTGAAACAGCGTTCGCCAACTGGTGGTCCGTGAAAATTTTTTGATAGTCCGCCAAAAAATCGGAGCATTATTGATACATTTTTGAAGAAAATAAAGTGCAACAAAACGTATTATGGAACGTGAATATTCTTTTTGAAAAATGTTAGTTTTACTTTTTGGGAAATTCCTTTTGAATTTAGATACTTTTGCAGATGTATCTAGCGGAATTTGAAAGCGAGAGTTGGCAACCATAGTAAATTAGCGGCATTACACTTTGATTTGTTGATGTTGTTTTGCGTTACCGGTTTGTTCCTTTTCAGTGATGTAGAAATATAAATAGGGACTTAAATGAGTGACGATATTCTTATAGTGCCCCACCATATAGTAGTCAATCATAGTAGAGTTCTACCAAATATAAAACTATACATTAAGTGTTCTATAAAGTTCTAGAAGTTGGCGAGACCTCTGGTCTAAAGATGGGAAATTGTTTTGCCTAAATAGTCCTCGTTTTAATTAGACAGTAATAAAGGATACCACAAAAAAAAAACATATCACAGAATCTGTACAAAAATAATGACTACTATACTGTTCGAATTAATTGGGACAAACGGTAAGAAAACGATTTTTTCTAAAACCTTAGCTTTTAATCATTACCTACCTTAAGTAGACAGAAAAACCTTTATATTAGAACGAAATATGAATTCCTGTAGCAAAAATGACTTCATCAAGTCGTCTTGGTATTGACTTCACTAATGTAACGCACATGTTCTTAACTTCATCATCGTGGAACCACACTTGCATAGCACTTTTTATCATTTGTTGTCTTTCTAGCGCAACTCATCTTAGCTAAACCATTCTTAAGAAAGTGCCACAAATTCTCAATAGGATGTAGGTCTGGTGAATTACCAGGCCAATTTAGCACTTTTGCTTTATTTTCCCGCATAAAAGTCTGGACCAATTTCGAATTCTGACAAAAAGCCAAGTCATGTTGAAATGTTCCATGAATGTAATAATTCTACTGTGTAATATTTATATGTATTTGTCAGAATTCCTCATGGCCTTAAGAAGATCTAATCTCCTAGTGCCTTTGTTGTGAAAAAAACCCCAAACACCATTTGTTTAAAAGCATATTTTGCAGTCTGTTGGGTTTGATCTGGCAGCAGAGTTTCATCTTCACTTCGTCTAACCACACCTAATTTGCATCCCTGCACAAATAAATGTTTCATCACTAAAATCTAATCTGTCATCTCCTTCTAGTCGTTAACAGTCCAGGATTGGTATTTTCCATGCTAAGCGTTTTTTCACCTTTTTCTGAACTAGAAATTGTTATTTCTTCGGTTTTGTTGCCTTACGGCTAGCTTCCAGTAGCCTTTTTCGTATGGTTAAGGGGCTCACTTCAGCACCATAATCCAATAAACCTTTCGGAGGTCTTTGTTTATCTTTCTTTGACTTATTTTGGTATTTCTTATTAGAATTTTATCAGTACTTACGAGTCGTTTTCTGTCCTTTTCTTTTTGGAGACGATGTTTCGGATTCTTGAAATGTTTTTAAAATTCTTGAAACACTTGAGTTGCCTACACCAACTACTGTAGCTATATTTCTCAGTCATAGAAGTGTGTTCATTAATAGTGATTCATTTAGAACGCTTCCTAAGAGTAATACCCATTTCAGAACAAGTAAAACGTGTTACAAAGAACGCAAAATTATAACCACCAGCTGCCACACTGAAAGGCTCATAACCAAACAATTGATACACTAAAACCAATCAAACGAGTAAATTACTGCCGAGGTCAATCAATTGCATTAACTCTAGTCAGATATAACCTATTTGAGGGAGTTCGGGACGTCACTGATAATCGCATACCAACTCAAGACAAGAAAAGAATGCTTGTCCCAATTAATTTGAACAGTATAGTATATGACCGACTATACAAGCACACCGCACTTTTCACTAGCAACAATCATCTTTTTTACGAACATTAATTGTAAGAAAATAGTTTTCGTGAAGAGATGAGGTAATATGTACAATACTGTGTCATTTTGCACTAAGTGGGGTTCTATTGATTGAAATAAATAATCGGTTATGGTCATCAGTTGCCACTGAAAGTTTATATCGATCTTTATTTAATTCTATACATTTTCTAATTGTCGTTACCTAAATTAGTGAATATCAATTGATGCAAGATTTAACTTCTATGGAGGCCGCACGTTTCCCACCTATGCTATATAGTCCAGAGTTTGACAACTTTTTAGTATACAGGTCATATCCCCCCTGTTTAAATGTGTCGCGATCAACTTGTCATAGAAAATGCTTTTTTCTTTCATACTGTCTATTCAGTGTCTGATCTAAAAATTAGTTTCGACATGTTGGCCACCCCTGCTACAGTCTATACATCATCTCAGTGGAGTTTGAAGCAGTCAAGTTGGGGTGGAGGGAAGGCATACCCCCAACTTCAAGCATTCGTTACCACTTACAGTAATCAAAACAGCCAATTATGAAGCATATTACGATTCATTCTGAACATTCAATAGATTCTGACTTTTATGCAAACATTTTTTAAACTTTCCCCCGTATATTGAATTTAAAATGTCTACAACAAATTGAAAAAAGAAGAAGAAAAAAAATATGTGCAAACTTTTAGAAAAGATCGCCGATTATTATACAAGAGTATTCGCGAAATTTTCAATTTTCATTTTTTCTTCGAAATATTACATAATCTTTTTTAAAGAAAATCAACAAATTCAATGATGAAAAAAAGAAGAGGAAAAAGAGAGCATATAAGCCTCATTTTAAAAATATTTCATCACGTAGATATCCTAACATTTCCCAAACTAAATCAAAGCCAAGCAAATAAGCATAAATTGATTCCAGCAACTTAATTTATTCAAGTAAAATTTTTCCGGTTAAAATTATGCTTATTTTTTAAAATAGATTTAAATTCTTTCAACATTTTTATATCAACACTCATTCCTTCATTATTACCCTCTTTAAATGTATTTTAATAACAACTGAATGAAAAGCTACAAATGCAGACCGAAAATTTTTTTTAATGAATTTAAACTTTTAAACGCACCACACAAAACATTCTTTTATAATATTACAGCTAAAAAATCATAATTAGAACCCATATCTATATCCTTTAATAAAATAAATAAATTTAAAAAATAAAGGCTCACATGGCGATACTATCCACTGCTTTCTTATACTATTGATCCATAAAATAAGCATCACATATAACAAACTCACTTCAAATCCTTACTTGACAAATTCTCACTCGCATATGATCAGTAATCATTCCACTCATTACCTGCAGTAGCATTAATATATCCAAGAGAAACTTCAGATGCCCGTCAAAGTCACTGACAATCAGCCTTAGCAGATCTTGTCACAATCAACCGTCCACGTTCCCATCAAGGGGACTGTCCCATCAGCTAGGTATGGGTGCCGAGATTTTATGGGCAATCACCACGAACGATCCAAGCACACAGCAAACGAACGAGAACTGTTTTGTTCCTTGCACCTAGGCAACTGCTGTTTTCACTCTTCTACCCCACGCTGCAAGCAAGAGAACGAGGAAGGAAAGCCTAAAACGCCCCACCCTGAAGAGAAAACGGGGGCAGATCGTGGGCAGGTAGGTCAAACGTAGTCCATATATGGGCCCCTTACAGGTTTCTTATGCATATATAGCACATATGACGCAGAGAAGGTCAAGGAAGCTCATTTTCACTCAAGACTCGCTTATGTGGGTTGGCGACCACGCGCGATGGGATGAAAACATTCGGCTGGAAGAGCGGATTTCGCATAAATTGGCTGCAGAAAAAAGGGTGGAAGATTCTAGAGTTTGGTTTGAAGGTATATAAATTCGTGTGGAACTTCTTAAAACGCGCTCTCTGAAACTGAAAATGCCACATGAAGCAACGGCGAAATAAATTAACTGATTTTTCAGTGATTTAAGATTGTTTAAGTGTGTGAATAACTTGAATTAGTAATAACTCTCATTTGCGTGTGAATTCGTTTAATTTTAATTATTTCATGTTGTTCGGAAGACCATTCATTAGAAGCTATATATATATATATTTAGCGTAAATCTGGAAAAGAGAATTCGCAGACGTGGAAATTTGGCGAAATATTTACTTAGGAAACGGCCCAAAAGGTAATTTGGCACATATTGAAGGGCAAAGGAAAGGTTTGGGGGGAAAATTAGATTTCAGAAGTATAATTAACTACATCGAATGTGTGTGTGTGTGAACAAAAACCTTCCAAAAAAAAAGAATATGGTCCTTATTTTTTTTTTAATGCAGTGGCAACAAAACACATACTTCAATAACACACTACATGCACAGTAGCCTAGTGATTATGATCACGAATTCGTGGCTAAAGAATCGCAGGTTTGAGTACTGTAGCCACTGAAGACCCGCCATGTAGAGGAGGCCTATGCACGTGAAATCCGTCGGTTCTTCCGTTGGTGTGGTAGTTAGGAGAAAGGGGGTGTCAGCTCAAATATTGTCTTCGTCACGTGACCCAAGGTTCAAAATAACAACGTTCGTTACCAATAGCCCTCGCGTTGCTTTAGGGAGCAAAATTAATATATATCCCCCACTCATTCTTAAAATATATTTAACAGGACAAAAAAATTTTATTCTTTCAGATAAATATTTAGATCAGCAATCCAAACTTTTTCATTGGTAACTTTTCCACATTTCAGTGAAAATATAATGAATACGAATACAGCTTTAAAAAATTATATACCCAAATGAACAAGGAAAGGTTAAAAAAATATACTGTCAATCATTCATATTTCATAAAGTTCAGTTTGTAAAAAAATATGCATAATATGCAGATAAATAAAAAAAAAATTTTAATTCTATAATGTTAAAAAAGGTCACTTTAAAGAAACACTACAGCATTGATTTTCTAACAGGAAATATTCTAATTGGGAATATTAATAACAGAGAAGCATGCTACATAACTTGATCAAAAAACTTTTCAAGTTTTATACACGCAAGAAATGAAATTCTAACTTATCCAAATATTCCAAAAACATCGATTCGAAAAAAAAAATAATACCTGAGAACTTCTTTAAAAACATAGTTTATAAACTACCTCAAATGGAACACATATATATTATTTTTTCAAAGATAAAAAAATTAACAATTTAAAGGAAATGGAACACATTTATATAACTCACTTAGATTAAATTCACTTTTCAAATGTTTAATAACCATTATTATTCGCATATATCGCAAACAACCAGTTAATTCTGAGCCCATTCATTTGCTTTACTGAAGCAAAATTGTTTTTATAAATAGTATAAGCTCATTTTCTGTCGTTACTACCATTCGACTAATTATAATCATCAATTGGTTTCTCTCATAAATTTTTTAACTTCGATAATAAACAAAATTATGCAACCCAAAAAACAAGCTTCTGTTACACCACATTAAAGCAGCCATCGGTAGAACTAGTTTTACGCCATTTTTAAAAATGATAGGTTTAGGCAGACAAGAAAATTATCATAAAACAAAACAAAAAAATAATCATATGGTGTTACATAGTAGCAAAATTTCGCGGTCATTTCGAAACTCTACCCGACCTTGTAGTGAAACGAAGAATTTTTTCAAAACTATCGGGACTTCCCAAAGTTACATACATTCTCACGAAGTTTCAACATTATATTCGTTATGGTGATAAAGATGGCTGTGATATTATTCCTGTTAGTCGCCAACATTGAAATAAAAATAAAGCAACAATTTTATTACTGTGCTCATTGAGTAATAGATGACGTACAAATTCAGTCAACGGTTTCAAATTCCAATTAAACAGATTAAGCAGCAAAAGAATATAGAATAATGTCTTCAAATAATGAACCGCGATTCAGATGAAATCTTTGCTAAATATTTTGATTTACTATTTCTTATCTTGCTAAGAAATTTGAAAAAACATGAAAGTTCGTTAGCTTGCCTCTGATTTATCTAACTGTCGTCATCGTCATCGAGTAGAAAAGTCAAACATTAATTAATTTTGAGGTTATGAGTTTTCCTCTACTTATGCAATGCTCATAAGCAGTGAAAAATAAATGTAAATAGATTTTTCAAAATACGAAATTTAATCACACATATCGTTAAAATAATAATAATAAAACTACATTTCTGTAATAAATTCCATTCCTTATTACGAATCTAAAACCAATTACTTTAGATTGGATTCAAAATCACAGTTAATTTTGGTTTATTAAGAAGGTATATTTAATGGCAACTATACTCTTAGCAGAATTTTTTTTGAACTAATTATCAATTTCAAAATAGTTATCATTGAGAATTTTTTAATAAATTCTTGATATATTTGAAAATGTAATTTACAACAAAAAGCTCATCGTCCACCAAAATAATTGACATGGACTTATCACTTACATATAATATTTTTTACGACACAATTCCAAGATGAAAGTTAAGTAACAAAGCAAACTTAATCAATGATCTATATGTTAAAGAAAGTCATGAATATTTTAAACCTCTAACATATAGATCTAGATTATACAGAATATATTTTTTCACAAGATATCACAAAATATTTGAAAATACAGAAAAATTCCACGCACTTTGTAACTACAGAAGTTCCGAAGTATAAGAAAAAATCTAGAGTGAAATATATGCGACAATGGAAAAAAAATGTTATCAGTTACAAAAAAAAATCCAATTTTTATATCACATACTTCATTACAAAAATGTATTAATATATGCCAATTTATTCTTGTATTAGTTTCATGTGTAATTCCAGCTGAAAAAAGCATACTTGAAAGAAGTTTTGTGTTCAAAATAACAATGGATTTTCTTCCTCCCAAAAGTAATGTTTTATTAAACAGAGAGAGTTTAAGTTTTAATTATTTCATTTAATATTATTTCATAGGTTAAAAAAATTTTAAACATTTCCAAAACTATAAATATTTTTAAATAAATTACATTCAGTTTTTAATAACATTCTTTTTATAAGTTTAATATTCTTTTATAACTTTCTATCTCTAAGCAAGATTGAAAAAAAAAACTTTTTTTTTCGAATTAAAACAGTATTTAATCCTTTTGCATTTTTACAATAATTTTTAAGTCTTAAAATATTTCATACCTGAACGATTATAGACTTTAAATAAACATTCTTTCAACATAAAAGTTATTCTAAATTTATAAGATAGACACAAATAAACTTCAACTTTACCTTAAGTTACAAGTAATTATCGTCTGACGAACCTTTCCAGACAGTTTTAGAAACTGTTAATGACGTATCAAATTATCAGGAAATTATATATCTAATGTAAATGACAAAAGAAATGACGTCAAATAATAAGGAAATCAGAAATAAAATGTGAATATCAGAAAAAAACTTACTCCACAGAGATATTTCTTCTTATTAATTGACCCCAGAGCATTGGTGATTATACTTACAATAAGGTATAGTAGAAGATTCTATAAATAGTGTAATTCCACCTGAAAATAAATAAATTTTATTGATTACAATAATAATAAGATATCTTTATAGCAGCTGTTTACATTTACAATAAAAAATTAATCTCCTGATTTTCTGCGATGAATATTAATTTTCCTGTTAAAAAGATTATTTTGAAACCAGATTGAGATGATATTATTTAAGTAATGTTTTTCTCTCTTAGTTAAGATTGAAAATTCGGTAATAACTATAAGTCAATTACATTTGCATTTTTTCAAAGGGAAAAAAAATCTTTGTTTGTTTCTATTGCAGTAAAATATTTTTAATTAAATTTTTTTTATTTAAATGAAAAATTTATGCTTTGAACTATGCAATCATTTCTGAATTTGCTTACAAGTTAAAAGAGTTTATTTTTTCACACTTACTAATAAAAGCATACTTTGTTTGTTTTTTTAATTAACACCAATATAATAAACACCCTTGTGTACAAATTACAATACATTTCATTCTAGTTACTAATTTTACAATGCAACATCATCTCAAAAAGAAAAAGAAAAAAATCCCCCCCTCACTAATTTTTTTTTACATTCATTTGAATTTTGTTTTCTCAGTATATAATACAAAGAGGAAGTGAAAAATTCACACATATTTTTTATTTTAACAATGAAAATCGATAAAGGAAAATACAGAGAGAAAAACAAACACTTCTTAAAATAACACAAAGACCGATGTATATAAATATTTAAAAATTCATAAGAATTTATTTTGATATCATAATTTTGTCATTCTGACTCGAGATGTTCAGCAGAATATGCTGGAAAATTCAAGTTCGTAACTTCCTGTCACACAACCATCGAACTTAAGGAGGAAGAAGCATCTAATTTAATGCAACGAGACGCTGCTGCCAACAAGGAAAATAAAAACTCTCTCTCTCTAGCGTCTGCTCAGCCATCTAATTACTGTTGATATCTTTTCATTTTTTTATTACCTTTTCACAAACAACTGTCAAGAGCTCAAACCGCTACGCTAATAAAATTCGAATTTAGACGACTATTATCTGTACAATCCATTTAAAAGACGTTTAAACAATTATTCTTAATTAAACTTGCTTGTTAAACTCTCGTCATATATCACGGTACAAAAGATTTCGCAAACGGGTTTAAATATGAACGCATTTGTATTTGTCTTTTTCCTAAGCCGTTTGTGATTTTAATAAGCATACAAATGCGTAATTTAAATTTGCTACAGGACATTATTATGAAAATTCAATATTTTAACACATAAATGAAATTAATAATTAAAGTAATTCAATTTGTGAAAGTTTTGTTGGTTAATGATCTTTTTACTAACAAAAATAATTTTCAAAATTGTAGGAATATTTTTTTTAATATTTGAACAAAAATGTTGAGACAGCTTTAATCGAAAATAAAAATTGTTTTCATTTTATTAAATGTTTTATCTTATTCTGCTTCAGTTTATTCCTTTCATTAAAAAAAAAAACATTTGCTTTACACAATATTTATGAAAGAAAGGGATTTATTTCTTTTTTGGGTTATTTCCCAACTGATGCATGAAAAAAATGATGTAATACTGTTTAACAGTGTAGTACTTTTATTTTTGAATATTTTTAAAAATAACAGAAAAATTTTCATTGGAATGTTTTTTTTTTCATTTTGTAGTTAGTTAACTGTAATTTTCCTTCAAGCATATGTTGATTACTTGACCTTTAATCCAGTAAATTTTTATTTCAAAATTTTATTAAACAATTCCTTTTGTTTAACTTTAAAAAAAAAAACAGTTTTATATATCCAATTTTCGCAACAAAGAAATCTAAAAACTATTTTTCCAATAGTATACTAAGTATTGCATAAGATAAAATGTCAAATATAAAATCATAAAAAATTAATACTAATAAGAAAGGATTTTTTTTTTTTTTGAACTTTTGGAAACAACTTCTCAAGTGCAATTATTGCAACTTTTTAGAATGATATACGTTTAAGAGTAAAAATAGGTATTCAATATTTAACAAAATTGTTTCAAGTATACTTCATAAATATGCTGCCAAACATTCTAGAAATATTTTTAAAGATAAGGTAAATAACAATGAATTCTAAATTAAAAAATAAATTTTCTCCAATATAATTTAACACATAAATTTTTGATGCTTTGAAATAAAAACAAAACAGCCACTTCAAAAATACGACAATAAAACAGATGACTTTTCATGTTTTATTCTGTGGCGCTCGTAAAATTTACTTGACCATTATGAACTTTCGCCAGCCACGTACATGTACATTATTCCAGTCTCTCAGCAACGGTTTAACTAAACTGGCTGCTGATTTTTGTATTTAAATACATTGTGATTTTAGTTTGTTATAATTGCAAATTAAGTTTTTATCGAGTTTGTCATATCCTTCTGCATCGTTAACTAGAGATCTGTACTACCTGCATTTAACATCTACCCTATCCCCACAATTCAAATTGTCTAAAAATTAACTCACAACAGCAATGTTAGATTTAAGTGTAAGAGTTTATTAATATTTTTATGTCTGAATAATTAAATTTCTTGAAAAAATATTTCAAAATTATATAATTATCTCACCATTAAAAAAACGCAGAGCTAATATCCATTGTGGAATATTTGTCAAAAAAAAAAAATTTCGTCCACAATTTTGCCAATAATATTATTTTTAAAATAAAATCCACGTTTATAATACGAAATTGAAGCACTATAGAAGTTATATTCACGACATTTTTAAACAAACAACATTGAAACAAATTACATCCAGAATATTTATTTTATTGCCCCAAAATTGTTTAATTGTAATAAGATAAAAATGTAAGAGACGACATTAATTCTGACTGCTAACTTAATTCTGAAATTAATTATTATTTTTTTTTTTGCCTAACATTAGTATAAATTTATAACGATAAATTTTCGTCCCCTACTATTCTGATAAACTAATTTGATTAATAATTACAATCATTTTTAATTATTTAATTAAAAATGTTAAGATAAGTTCAAAGTTAATTTTTTTAATATTCAAAAATGAAATTTCAATCATAACAAATCGTTATATGTTGACAAATTTATTATCACATATGTCATTTATTGTTTAGTCTCGAAACGCTACATCTTTAAAACTTATCACTTACAGTTAACCATACAAGTATTTTAAAAAAAAAAATTAACTTTAGCCTAAAAAATACAAATAACTTGATTTTTCTTCCAAACTTCCATTTAATTTTTAAATTATCCCCCTTTTATTACATTAAGTCAAAGATTAACTTACTTTGTAAGCAATCTTACCATATATCGAACTCTTTCTAGAAAATTCATTTGAATTTTTTTTAAAACAAAACATTTTATTTAGAGCAGTGTTCTCCAACCTTTTTATAACCACGTACCGATCAATGTTTGATAACTTTACCGCGGCCCGCTAAGGTGGGTGGACGTTGATTGTTTACATTTTAGATTGTTATGATCTGTGTCGGTTAAAGCTCATTTCGGAACCTCGTTACAGAAGATCAACCCTTAGTGCTGTCGGATCCAAGAAGGGCCTCTTGGATCTGGGTAAGTCCCTGGGCGTCCACTCCAAGCACCCAATGGATAAACCTACACTGGCTATGATTTGATAATTTTAATTTTATTATATTTAAATGTGCCTCCAAATTAAAATAACAGTTGCACAAAAAAAATGAAAGTTAAATGATTGAACATGGAATATAAAGTGATTTCCAAGGAAAATCGCGCAAACCCGAAAGACACAGTGAAAAAAATGGAAATACGCAAAATTCAGCATTTAACGCGCACTTTTAACACAAAAAATAAGATCAAAATTTAAGGGGGCGCGTTATACTCCGAGTATACAATTGAGAGCTTTAAAATGATTTCAAAAAATGACGAGCATAGACATAAAATTAGATTTCTACAAATATAGAAACATTGTTGTTTTTTTTTTCAAATGACACATTCCTTAATAACTTCCAAGAGTTGTAGTTCTAAAAGTATATTATTTGTTTCTAAAGCTTTGATTTATACCTGAATAAATGACTTCAAAACGTAAAAACATTGCGCACGTACATTCCCGGATTCTTCGTAAAAAAGGGGGTGCGCGTTCTTGAACGGCCCAGAGGTGGAGGCCACTGGTTTTCAGGAAAATTACTCCTTTTTTTCGTTTATTTTTTTTAAGAATAAATAGTTAATACACAGACTTAATTTATTAAACTTTGGCGACTATTCTGGACACAAGTGTTACTCTAAATATCACAAACCGGACAATGAAATTAAAAAATAAAGAAAATATGACAACTATCAAGATCGCATTCACTAAACATTCCACTAAAACAACTGCCTCTTTCCCGTCTATAAGCACCAAGTTCCCATTACAAAATTAAAGAAGGAAAGGAATATTAAAAAAGAGAGAGAGAGGGAGAACTTGAACTCTCAAACGTATTACAGCGGATAAATGGGAAAAGAAAAAGAAAAAAAAAGGTCGAGAGAACGTCAACCTACAGTTACTGAGCATGGAGGCTATTTTTGATTTGGAAGAACAAGGAAAATTATTGTTTCAGCTGTTGATGTAATGCTCTCCATAGCGTCGCCAACAGTGATCGTGACAGGACGCGTTTTACTATGTAAGAAACTATTTTTCCGGTAGACGATTTGGTGGGAATGAACTCAAGTGAAATGAGCGACATATTTAATCTCCAGAGTGAACATAGAATTCGAATCGCGTGAACGAATGACAGCTGGTTTAGTGGGGAAGAAACCAATGCGGAAAAACTTGTTCACTCCTGTTCAATAGTTTTTTTTTTTTTTTTTTTGTCATAGTGGACGCTTAAATTTACGTTAATAGTCGTCTAAAAAGTAGTTCTATTTAAGAGCATGTCGAATTTTAAAAGCAGTTTTCATACGCCAGAAAACTAAAAATTTTCAAATTATATAATGGTAATTCATTTATTTTACAAAAAATTTTCACATCTGTGAAAAACCCGAATATGTTTTGCATTAAGTTCGAATGTTAATTTTCGAATTATTAAAAAATTCTAAGCAATTAATAATCTTAAACTTCTTTTTCTAAAAATTATATGATGCTGACGAATCAGTTTGTGAAAGGCAATGTGCTACTGATGTTAGATTTCTAAAATAATAATAATAATAATAAAACAGACGATTCTCTCTCCGCAAAGTAACTTCATTGATAATTTATCCCCGGATACTAAATTACATAATTAAGAAGCACAAAAATTACCATATACACAAAAGTATAAGAATCACAAAGGAAGGGGAAAAAAAACCAAATTCACTATCCATGATTAAAATACTTAAATAAAAGATGAAACATATTTCCAAGAATAATGGGGACATCAAGATAAATTAGGAAAATGATTCGTTTGAATATTTTATAATGTATCAAATATAAATAAAATTTAAATTTCTCTAGTTTTTCTCTCTTTAGTATGTAGAAGGTATAGCAGTTTCTTTACTACTGTACTGCAACCGGAAAACGTCTGAAATTTAAAAAGATACCTGATGTATTCAATTCTTCCCCTTTTGTCAAATGTAGTGGCGTACACAAGGGCGGGAAGTGGGGCTTCAACCCCCCTTCCCCATAACCAACAATTTTTTTTTAATTATTATAGTGAGTACGCTTCGGCACTTTCGTCTATGTATTTTTTAGAATATAAAGTGAAGTCTGAGTGAAGTCCCATCATAAGTGAAGTCTGAGCACGCCATTGGTTAAAAGTCTCAAACTCTTCAAAGTTAAAGGAATTCTTAATGTTCCAAAATGCATGAAATTGAAATATACTTGATAGTATAAACAAAATATATATTTAGAGTATAAAAGGCATATCAGTGCACAAAATGAAGTTGACATACACTGAAATCGAGCTACTATCTCAGTATACTAAATTCAGGAAGGTTACAAGTTAAGTTTATATATTTCTCAATATGATTTTTTAGGTATTAAAAAAATGTTTCAGAATTTCGATAACAAGTGCACAGAAAATATAAATTTTTAATAAATTCTGAATCATACGGATTTTTGAGTAAAATCTAAATAAAATCAGCAGAAATTTTTAAAGAAAATATTATACACCAAACCGCATTGATCAGTAAACTACATTAACCAAAAAAATTAATTAATCGAGAAAAATACAAGCTGAAACAAAATTGCCATATATTTCTTGCGTTTTACTATTCTTACTTATTTACAAATTCAATTTCGCCAATTCAATAACTGATTTTTTTAACTAAAACAGTTAATGAGAGACAACAAGGAACAAAGGCTTCCTAAAATTCTTCATGTAATGTAACTTTTTCAAAAAGCACAATTGAGTGGTTTAAAATCGCTGTGGATGTAGATAACAGTATGCAAATATCGTTCAGTTGCAACCAATCATAATCGACTGTCTAAACATACATGATATAGGAAGTTTTGTTGGAAGACTTTAACAATTTTAAGACTTAGAGTGAGGGAGTACATTTAAATGTTAATGAGTTTCGTAGTATTATTTTGCAGGTTTTATAATTTTTTGGGTACAATATTTTTTTTTCATTATTATTGATGATAATTTTGGAAAGCAAATGGTGGATAATGAACATCAGCATGTTATCAGTGATATTTCGATAATTTCTCCATTATGGGAACAATTACAAACAAATCGAGGAGTTGTCTGAGAACCTGTACCGGTCATCCAAAGGATGTCAACCCTTCTAATAATTACTACAGTAGTAAAAGAATGGATGTGCGACTACTAAGCTGTCTATCATTGTTACCATATTACAATCACCTGAAACATCCATAGTTGCAGCATCTCGTGAACGCTACAGGTATTTCCAATTTTGTGCACCAAAGATCCACATAAAGGGAATATTCAACCCAGTACCACGTGTTTATATTCTACAGATCGTCCAATCCAAAAAGGCGAGATTTAAGCGATATAGTGAACGAGCTTTACAATTACCTCGGATTGGTGCAGCATCCTGTAAACGTCCAGATTGTCTTGAAATCAGATGGCTAATGGGCAACGAACTGGGGAGAACAAGGCAAGTACAATTAGGTCAAGAATGTCACTAAACATTACGCACTGAAATGTGGTAGTGTCATGGCAGAGGCAAAAATTTCAATAGGATTGGTAGATTGTCGATCTTAAAGCAATATAAGAAGGCTACTGGCGACAGACCTCGTTCTTTTGAACCACAGTCAAATGACGAGAACGACATATGAGCAAGTATTCCACTCTTTAAACTTCCACAACATACCAATATGAAGACTGAGCCTCGATAGATTTGACCTGCATTAGTCCTTTAACACGATGTGTCTTCAATGGTGCCACGACTCAACAGAAACGACACTGGAAACAATACAACTATGACTACCTGGGGTACATTTCGATAGGATGTCGAACCGAGATGCACATCCTTCGAAGGCAGTTCTGTAACTCCCACGCAGTATCGGAATGAAGTCCAAAGCTCCATTGCGGCCCTCGGAAGTTGGTCTCGATTTTTCTCTTAATGGACGAATAATGCTCGTCCACATCGAGCCAACATCGTTGGACGAGTACATGGAGTATAGCAATATTTCTCGTATGGAGTGGCCTCTCTGACTTTATTCCAATGGAATATTTTTCGTGTATCCTTTAATTCCCTGCCTCTACATACTTATACCCCTCCAAGCAGTCTCAGAACGTTAAAAAGTGTCCAAGCAGAGGAATGGTCATTGCGCTAGTTGATCACTCCTTTTCTGTCTGCGAAGTTAGCGTGGTGGTCACGTGCCTTTTTTATATAAGTTGGATTTCTCTTTCAAAATTGTTCATAATTATTTTTTTATTTTTAATGCCTAAACACTACATGTGTAATTTTATATTACTTACAGCTTAATTTTTCAATTTTTGTAGATTTTTACCAACGTGTGCCGAACTTTTGGAAGCCCATGAACAAAAAGCACAGCGTGCTTGCTGATGTACAAAAGCAATGAAAATAAAATACTTCGATATTCTTACCATCTATTAATTAGGAAAAATTATACACAGAGAATAAAATAATTAATTCATTAAAGTAAAAAGATTTCCCATAAAACAGTTTTATTTAAATTTTCAAATTTTCTTATGATTTGTTTTAAATATTTACATAAACAAATACGCACGTTATAAAATTTCATTTCTCATACACTTTTTTGAAACTAATAACATGCTAAATCTACCATCTTAAACCCGATAAGAAACAGTCCTACACCAAACTTCATGCCGTTCGCTCTGGCTGGCTCACTCTCTCTCTCTCCGATTTTCCAAACATTTACACTATGTATCAAAAGTGAGGGTGCTTCTCTTTCAGTGCACCCCTCATAAAGTCCTCAGACTGGTTGAGTTCTGTTTTCTATCAACTAGTTGACTTTGAAATACAGACGTCGTTACGGCGCTGTTGCTCTATGCCAGTGAGTCACGCGTCAGGCTTTTCGCTTTCGGATTTTTCAGAAGTTCATCCGCGGTAAGGCACTCCCCTCACCCTCCTCTTCCCCTTTTCCAAACGGATATTTTTGTTCTCATAAACAAGACTCCTCGGGAGCTCCGTTAAAAATAGGAAACTTAACGACTCTCCAGAAACGTTTTAGACATCATTTGCGCTTGAAGAGAAGCGGTCGACTCCGTGTGTTAGAGATAAAAGACACCAAAGATCGAAAAGCCTAATTGTGACAAGATTCGAATTTGAGGAGGAATGACTAAATATCTACACGTGCTTTTCTTTTATCATTTCCCTCTGCACTAAATGACATATTAAAACCCAATTACAATTTTATTTATAAAACAGTGTATGATTTGGGCATGCCTTATTTCATTAACATTTTATTATTCATTGCTTGTTATTGCTACCAGTAATTGTATATGATAAATTGTATTGTTTGTAGTCAACGTTTGTTACACAGTCACCATACCATGCAAACTATAATTATTTGTTCAAAATATTCCTTCAAGTCATTGTTTACTATTCACTCATTGCATATAACAGGAAAAAGAAGTATTGCCAAATTAAAATTGGTAGCTCACATGAAATAATTATTTAAAAAAGCTATCTTAATTCGTATTTTTTTTTTTACAACCACCAAAGTATTTAAACAAATAGCGCTCCGAAAAAAATACACAATATCTTATAATGCAATTAATTGTATTGGTGAAGAACTGGTTAAATTCATGAGACGTCAGAGTCATAAGGTAACTACAATCACGTGTTTCCAGCCAATCATCAGTTCATAAATTTGTGACGTCATACTCACGTGATAAATACAATCATGTGTTTTCAAGCTAATCAGTTCAAATGCTTTGCTGCTGCCAACTTTTGATTCTTATAGAAATTTTTACAAGTACATATTTGTCAATAATAATAACCACATAAGTTTGTAAAATGCACTTCCTTTAAAAGTATACGAATAATATAAGAATTTATTTTCAATTTAGAAAAACTTTCTGGAAAAAAATCTTTACCAAATTAAAAAATTTGAAATTTTATCTAAATTTTACAAATAGAACCAAAAATGCAAGTTTAAAGTCTGTTTCGAATTTAATGAAGAGCACGTGATAGCCTTTGTCATGTGACCGTTATGAATTTCGCCCATTGAATAAATCGCAAAAATTTATTACATAGGAAACAGAATCGGTAATTCTTTACCTTCCATATTTGAAATAAATTAGATGATAACCCAGACTATTCAGTTTAACAACAGTTTATTTTTTAGATGTTTTGAAACCCGGTTGTAGGTGTGGTTCAATTACAAAATAAACAACAGAAACCATTTAAAACAAAGACAGCAAGCAGAAAGTTCAGCGCCACGTGTCACATCTGGATTTGCGGACTTTCAATTTGGGAGAGAAAAAAAATGCGTTTTTAAAATTTTTACATAACTCACATTTGAATTCGAACACTGATGTATCGATTAAACTATTTATTAAAAAAATGTAAGGATGTCTGTCAAATATATGAGAGTCTGAACTTAAACACGAAACATATTTTCAGACAAAAAAATGTCTCAATTTTCATGAAAATTTCCAACATTATAATTCATGCATCTGTTACTAATATAGCGCTTTTAAAATTTCAAAATATTCCATAAATACTCCTTTTTTTAATTTTATAACATGTAAAGGGATTACTCATTTAGCATTACTGTTTGGGAGAAAAAGATGTGAAACATATTTTAAAGCAGAAAAAATTATTCAAATCAGATCAAAATGAGAAGTATGATAAAATATCCTGCTCCCAACAGGATACTGAAGCCCGAAAATAATATGTGTTTCAGTTCTTTTATATTCGAAAAAACATTCCAAATTCTTGAATTCTTCAACATGAAGCGAAGATAGCCTTAAATTTTAGAATTAATCAACCAACTAAGAAATATATGTATAATGACACAGTGCACTCACAGTAACTACCAATTTTTTTATTTAGTAGAAAAAAGAAGATAAAATTTCAAAGCAGATATTTTCAGAAACATTTTTACTTTAAAAGAAGAGAAGGGGAAAAAAAAACATAAGTGAAACCCGCACAATGCTCTTCAACGAAAACGTATAACAGTACCATTACATCACTTCCTCTATCACATTTGACGGGGAAAAAAATGGAGAAAGAAAGAAACTAGTATTCAGTAGTCAGAAAAAAGTATCCGGTTTTACCAGTGGCACACAAAGCATTAAATAAGCAGGAGTACGTGATTCTGAATATATCTAGTACTTAATCAAAAACAGTTACTTGTTTCAGCTCGTTTCAATGTAACGTCCTGAATTTTCTTTCACAAATCCATTCCCCTTGAAAAATAAACTTAATATTTTCACTTAAATTATTCGTAAGAATATGTGCCAAAAGCACGATAAAAAATAATATTGCATTTCTAAACACAAGACCCAATTCATAAATCAAAATTACATTGAAAAATCAAAGGCAAAGAAAAAAAAATTGCAGATAAAAAGTTAATCTTATTTTTCTCGTTCATTTTAATAATGAAATTAAATTATATAATAGGAAATTATTTTCTTTTATTTAAACTCACACGTTTTTTAGAATGTTCACTGCTCCCATTAAGTTCCATAATAAATATTTCCTCCTATTATTCTTACCATGTGTGTTTCATCCAAAGCTTTAAACTAAAGGAATTGAAAAGACATTTCAGTGAAGGTAAGTTTCATTTTTAATTTTATCTCAACGGAGTTAATAGAAAGGTTTCATTATTTAATGCTATTTTCCGTATTTTTCAACGTGCGTTGGCTAATAAAGTGACAATATTAAAAATAACTAGCATCCAACTACCAAAAAAAAAAAAAAAAAAAAATGTTTTCCATGAAAGAATTTTCTTATTAAAAATGTAGATTGGAAATTAGTCAGTACCTTTTTTGCTCATTTGAATAATGAAATTCAATCATGTAAAAGTGGAATTAGAAAATTACAGTCCTATTTGGTTTGACACGTATTAAGAAGTCTCTTGTACCCTTTCAGTTTAAAACCAATTGAGTAATTGTATTTCCTCCTATTATTTCCAGGTATATTTATAAAAAAGCTTTAGGGTAAAAGAATTTAAAAAATATTTCAATGAAGGTAAATTATATTTCCAATTTTATCCTTAAAAGTGTTAATAGAAAGGTTTCACTTTTCAAAAAAGCATTTTTCATCCCCCCCCCCCCGAATAAAGTTCCAGTTTTTCAAATTACCAAGTTTCAACAAACAAACACAATGCTTTTAATAAGAAATTTTCTTTAAAAAAATCGAGTCCCCCCCCCTCGAAAAACTGATTATTTTTACTAATTAAATCATTATTTCCTTTTACACAGCAAAACACATCTAATAAGAAACAGATTAAAAAGGGAATGGTTTCTACAAACTAATGTTAATAAGCCATTTTCATAATACAAACCAAGAAAGAATTTTAAGGAATTTTGTTTATACTAGTGCCTGCCTTTCAGCAAAAAAGAATCTGGATCGATTTCTCGTTTTTTCCACAAAATTATTTTTTAAAAAATCAGGTAGTGACTGCAAATATATGCAGATTCAACAAAATTAAGATACTTACCAAAGTTCCCAAATGAATCAAGGCCGAAATTGTCTACGAGACGCAAATTTTTTTTAATGCCACAGTCGGCATTGCTGCCAGCCAAAGGACAGAAATCTAACCGATCCGGTGTCTTCAAAAAATGCAGCCACTTACTACAACGATCACATATTCTCACGAAGATAGCAACTTCTGATGACGTCACAAGGTCAACGGGTCAAACATTTGTTTAACGATAAAAAAAAATGTATAAAAACGAAGGAGGGAGGGACATCAAAAAGTATCAAAAAATCGGGATTGAGTTCCACGTTTTTGAGCCAGCCTTAGTAAGTCTCTTTGCCTATCTCGCCGGGGTTGAGGGCTTGTGCAGATGACGAAATAAGAGCCCGTTTCATCGCCTGATAGCTATCCATCTTTCGTCAGGATGGTTGTTACGGCGAGGAGGAAGCACACACTCAGAATTTATCGTTCCTATCCAACCGATAACCGAAGAATTCTGTTTGGCCTAACCATTAAGAAGATGGATAAGGTTCCCTTGAAGTGGTCTGGTGTCCAAAATTTCACATGACGGCCGCGTGACTTCATCCGTACACGTATTTCAATGACCAGGCAAAACAGTTATTTCTACTATTTCGTTGGTTCATCAGATTCTTCATCAGCGATCTCACGGTCTACCAGAATATCTTTACTGATGATGGTTCGCGAAATTATCATTTGCTGAACAGAATCATTTTAATCCTTAGTTAGTTATATGTGCTAAGGTTAACTATTTTTGTCCTTCAACTAACTAAACAAGAGTTCGTTATTTGAATCCACACAAGAGATATTCTTTGAAAATATAAGGTTGATAAAATATGGACAATCTGAATGATTCTTTTCGCCGATGTGGTCAGTAACATTTTAAAATAAAAATACATTTGGACTACTGACGGGCAAAAAAAAAAAAAATCCGTAAAATCTAGCGTATAACGCGCACTTTTAACAACAAAAATAAGATTGAAATTTACGGATGCGCGTTATAATCCGGATATAAAAATGGTAGCTTTAAAAATAAAAAAAAGGGAGATGTGCACAAAAAAAAGGAGATTTCTACATATTTCAAAACAGTGTTTATTTTTTAGAAATAACATACCTAATGAACTTGAAGGCTGCAGTTCTAGAAGTGCACAATTTTTTTCAGAAGCTTGGGACAATAGCTCGAATAAATGACTTCATAACATAAGAGCACTGCACATGTTTATGTCAGGTTTATTCGTAAAAAAAGAAGGTCCGTATTATACGGCGAATACGTTTGAAAATTTTAAAAAAAAGCAACTTGAAAGTATAGGTGCGCGTTAAACGCCGCATTTCACGGTACTTGCAAATTAATAAAAAGAAATTTTTGTATTGATAGTTAATAAACGTCGAACGCGTAGAAGCAACATGCCGTTCCAAACTAAGATACTATGAAAAGCAAATGTCTTCCTACATATCATACTAAATTTTGTAAATACGGCAGCAAAAAAATAAAGCAATTTTTTTAGTTTGATTGTAGAACGGGAAAAAAGTAGCATTTATACAACCTGTATAAATGCATTAAAACAGCCTGTTACTTAATCTCGATTTATTAATAACATAAATGAGATGTATTTTTTTCATTTTCATTTGTGAAAACTTGAAAAAGAAAACGCATTATGTGTGTTGACAGACTTATACATAGTTTCTTCATATCTGCTCCAAACTATACATAAACTATGACAAATTTTAATTTTTGGAAAAATGATAAAATACATTTCTTAAAGAAACACCTTTACATTTACTCTTTTCTCTCTCTCTCTCTCTCTCTAGCATGAAAAATTGTAATCTTGCTTAACACCTACAACTAATATATTTTTTCTGTGCCCGATTACAAGAGAAATTTTTTATATTTTTTAACAATATTTCAGAAAGATTAAAAATTATTTTTTATAATGTGAAAAAAAAGACGAAATTAATGGAATGAACAATTCAATCTAGAACAATCAAGAATAATGAAAAAAGATATTGTTCTTATTAAGAGTATAAAAAATATAAATCATTATATTTTTTAAACGAAAAAGAAGACGAAACTAATAGAATCAAACAATTCGGCTCCAGAACAATAAAGAATAACGATACTATTAAAATATATAAAATAAAAGCTTGTAAAAAGAATCTATTACGATCAAAAGTTAAGAAAGTTGAATATATACATTTCTATCCACCTTGATATTTCTGCAACTAAGAACAACTATCTAATTTAATGTTCAACGTGACAAATTGAAGCAATTTTATATTTTCAATTCACAGCAGGATTAAAAATACTTTGTTTGTTCAAAGTTGAGACAAGTTCAAGAACTGGCGACATATTTGTACAACTTGTATTGGTGTGTGTGCGTGCACATATATTAATAAAATAAAATGAGTACGTTTATATACATATATAACATTTCCCCCCCAAAATTCAAGCTAAGGAAATACCAAAAATTCAAGATGGTTTCATTATACAGACAAGCCAACCTCTTCTCTTTCTGTTTTACATAATACTGATTTAGGTAAGTTAAATTATATGAACTGAAAGTGGTTTCTAAAAAAATTCATGAATAAGAATTTATAGGAAAAAAAATTAAAAAGCTTAGTCGAATAAACGAGTGCATTTTGAAATTGCAGTTGAATTCTTTTATTCGTTTTTAACAATAATCTTATTGTTTATTAAATTGTTAATTCGAAAAGTCCGAAACAAGGTGTTCAAGCGTGTCCTTATTGGCACATACATGTTATGCTTGAAGTATTCTGTCCATGGAATGTGAGACTTTAAGTGAAATATTGGCGAATCTCTACACTATATTATAAAGTTTATGGATATTTGACTCAAACTGAAACACTTTTTTCTCAATATATTACAGTTAAATTGTTTTGGTTTTTTTTTTTTATATAATTCGTGTAGAAATTTAAAAACATGCTTATTTTCCAAAAAAGGACTGAGAATATCTGTAACGATCAGTTTATTTCATGTTTTACAGAGAAAAAAAAAGGATGCAAGATGCTACAGTAAAAATTTAACTAAATTGGTTACATTTTTGTTGATCCTTTTTTTCTTTCTCTTTTTGTTCCACAAATTGAATAGCTACTATATAAATCTGATAGAGGGAGCTACTACTAGATGGTGCCACAAATGAAATGGCTTCCACTCTTGGGGACTTGCCGTATCTGCAAATGGCTTAGCTTCCAAAATGCAGCTAATTTGAAACAAACAAACAAATAACTCCAATATTCGCTGATACGTGCTGTAAATGTTTTGTAAAAGGTCATGAGAACAAACAATGTAGAAAACGACGTATGTTACACTTCATAATTTCAATTTTATTAAAGTATAGATATCATCATACAGAATCTAAAAAAAGGGGTACTTAAGATGATCAAAGTAAAACCACCAAAAAAAGTCTTAAAATAAGAACAACATGACTTCTAAATAAAAGTATTTCAAATACATGAGACCAAAATATCTACTCAGTTCTAGTTCCAACAAATTGCAAATCTTAAACAATACAAAGGTACATGTGAAGAACTAACGCTTAAAAGATTGGGGAAATACTCACTTTCAATGGGGACAAGCATAAATATCAGGAAATAAATATTTGTTATTTTACAGAAACTTCTTTTACGGTTGATTTCTGCCATGTTGATTGATAGAATTCGATTTGAAGAATTTTTGGAACATTCCATTTCCATAAAGTATTCGTATGTATTCCCATAAAATATTTTAGATACCACAATATTGCCTGATTCAAAAAAAAAAAAAAAAAAAATTCTTTTTAATACTAAAAACATAAACCAGAAAATAAATACAAACATTTAAAAAAATAGCAAAGAAAAAGTTGGGATATTTTAAAAGAAGTCACCGCAGTTGATTATAAATAAAGACAGAAGCACTGAGATAACCACAGGTCAGAGATCAAAGGACAGGAGTTCGTCAACACATCTTGTGATGCGACCAGCAACACGTTTCAATATTTCTTTTTAGAGCTTTTCGTAACAACTACAGTTCATAGTTGATTTCTTTTTTTTTATATTCATCTTTAACATAGCTGATGCACTGGGATTACTAAGAAACTTATTTCTAAAAAATATTAAAGAGAATTTCCAAGAATTATCTTATCACATTAAAACGAATAATCTGATTGAATTGGTATCAATCAAAAACGGTTTAAATAAGACAACCATCCATTTTTCAGATTCTAATATAAAATTATTACAGTCTCGAGTCTCTGATTATAACCATTTGTTCTTTTTAATTTCCGATATTAAGAATGTTAATATATAAGTTAAGCACTCAATTAACAGTTAAGCCTTAACTAAAATCAAGGATTTGCTCATGCAAAAAAAGAGGTCATTGGTTCTAAGTCGCAATCACTAAAATCAAATGAAACAGCTTGTTGAGATTTTCATACATGTAGACATTCAGCAATAAATTTAAAAATATACAAAACAATCCGTCGAAAGCTAGGAATAATTACAGCTCATTTGATGAATAAAACAAGCTGAATGAAAATCAGAAGAACGGAAAAGACAAATAATACTTTCAAAAGAAAAGACCTCGCATGTGAATTAACGATGAACCACACTAAAGCAACTGCTTTCTCTTCAATCCAAGCACATCAGTTTTGAGATGAGGTCAACTTCATCTTACTAAAACTCCCGAGACCACAAATAAACCAGCATCATATCTCGTATGACTGTAGGTGCTATTTCTGTTCCCAATCGAGCGTACAGACATTCTTAGATGAAGCTATAATTTCAGCTAAATCAATTGATATTGTGATGCATGTTTTTGGAGATGCGTGGAATGAAACTTCAGAGATAAGACAGATGATCACGAGAACAGTCAAATTCAGAATAAGAACAGATACAAATGTCGACAAACGTTATGACATTCATTACTGCAACTTGTATTTAAAAACTTTAAAATATGATATTTATTTAAAACATTAATATGCAAATAAATTGCTGCAAACGGATTTAGAGAGTCCATTTATTTACGCAAGCTGCCCATCAGAGAAAACTTTCGTCATGCTTCAATGGCATCAATATAATCAATGGGAGGAATCACTTACGTAATCTCTTAACGATCCAAATCGTTGGCAGATGTTTGACACTATCCTGGAATTAGGAACCACTGTTACAATAGTATATAGCAATAGAACAGTATTTCAAATGTTCAGAAGGTACCAGATAAATAATGAAGAGATGCTATCATGCGAATGATTATGAATGTCACATTTTTCTGGTAACAGAAAAAACGATGGAAGAAAAAATGATACAAAAAGATTCCACTATAAAATAAACAAGCAAGTATCAAAAATATTCCCAAATGTCTTATGAAGATTGAACATAATTTTTGCGATTTACAGTTATTAAAATACTTAACAATAGTATATTTTACTGTATCATCGTTTCAATGTTATCAGCAGTAAACTAAGACCAGAGTTGCCATTACGTGCTATCTATGACTGGAATTTCCTCTTCTCGTCGTGAAAAATAAACTGATTTTGTATGTGAAGACTGGAAAATTTTTCTTGTATATCTAGTACATATACAGCATACCAATTAAGATAACGTCTTGGTGGTCATTGTCCCAAAATATCGATATTTAAGTGATTGATGAAAAAAAATCGCATTAAATATTTCAAAGTTCATAGTGAGTCACACAGATAACTCACCAACGCTAAAGAAGCTATAAATAAGAACACAGTAAGATAGGAATATGCTACAAATTAACTGAGCTGATAAAAAAATCTAGAGTATAACTTAACATTATTATCCTAAAAGAAATGAACATCTACATCGGGATTAGCATATTTAAGTAGCAAAATCCATATAATGCATCCGGAGACAGGAGACAAGCCAACAAGCAGACAAGGATATTAATTTGACTATCACACACAACGTTATAGTTCCTTTAGAAAATTAACTGTCGCTCTTTATTTAAAAAGCTTTGAGCGTTTTGAAATCAAGAGGACATTGCATCGCAGTTTCGAATGAACATATTTATACTTAATTTAATATTTTACCTGCATAACATCTGATTCGTTTGTTTTTTTTGCAACAAAAAAGAAAAAATATTACTCATATTAATTTTAAAAATTGAGTAAACTATGAAGAATGAACGAAACTCTACTGAAAAGAGATCAAAAAATTCTAAAAATTAATAAGACTTTTACAGAAATATCACAAAGTAATGATTTTAAATTTCCTTTTATTCATCTGATTATATTTTCTCGAAAATTTATAACTTCTCAAACATAAAGTAAGTGCAAAAATAATTTTAAAAAAACAAAAACTCGTTGTAGATCTTCGATATAAAATACACATAACGTGGTACAATAGAATCAACTATGTTTACATATTTTATGGCAAAATTTTATTTTTATTTCATCAATAAATCGGTAGAAATAAATTTCTACAAAAAATAGATTAAAGTATGAAGAATCATCTCACCTGTCACACATATACATATATGCATCGATATTGTATCAATATTAAATAAGTTACAACATTGTCAATCTTTATACAGCATGTAATAAACGTGTTAATCTAACATAAAATAATTTTTCTTACAGACGATATTTTCTTGGTCAGACTTTTTCATTGACTTTTATGCTTGGAGCAATTTTTATGCTACTTTATACGAATTCGTTATAATAACTAGGGTTAATATAGTTCAAAGGTTGATAATTTTTTTCAGAGCATAATTATTTACTTGAACTTCAAGATAAAACACTTAAACAATTCACTTAACAATTAACAATTGCTTAACAATTTTAATTATTAGATTTTTGCTTAAACAATTCGTATTAACTGAAAAAAAAAGTTACTCCATCATCGCATAGATATACATTGTTTTAAAATAATTAAAATCTTTAAATTATAGACTTTATATTAGTGTTTTATCTTGAAGTTCAAGTAAATAATTATGCTCTGAAAATTTTTTTACAATGCTCGAAAATGTTTTACATTATAATGCATAAATGACGTTTCGTGTAAATAAATAAATGATTTTTAAAATTTAATACACAATTTTTATCTTTTTTCACAGCATTACAATAAAAATAGAAGTATTCCCAGAAGTTTTTTTAATATAAAAGAAAATTGAATCACGATTGATACTGACATTCATGAATCGAAAAAAAAAACTTATCTTGAAAAGTTTTAAAAATTGTTAAAAAAAAATATTTTTTTAAATTATTTTAATAAAACTTGAAAATGCACTCAAAATTTTTTTAAAAAATTATTTGTTAAAAGTTGATAACAAATGAATAAATAACTATTTTTTAAAATATGGCAACAAAATTATAATGTTAAATATTTATTCCATAAAAGAGATAAAGAAAAACAACTGCAACTATCCATATCAAGTTAATTAATTTTTTTTATCGGATTTTAAACACATTTCTTTTTATAATTCCATGATACTTTGGACGTTTTTATACAGATATAAGCAATTGCTGCAATGAACATTTTAATCTACGTTAAATTTAAAGTATATAAATATTATTGAGAATGGGGAACAAATTATAAAAGAAATTTTATTAAATTTAACTCAAATACTGAACTAAATTTTAGCAACCAATTTTGTACAAGAACATCATGCTGGAATACTTAACCGATTTTCACTATGAAAACTTATTGTTAAATTTAACTTCTTTCGAATAAAAATGTTCGGCCGTCGCAAGGATACTATTATGTATTGTATCAAATTTATATTAAGTAAACCATGCAGAATATTGAATAATAAAATAAAAAAGTTCACAAGTTCTCATATAATTAGATTTATTAAAGTCAAGTTTATAAGAAGTAACAAAATTAAGAATTTTTTGTTGTTGCACACACGTTTTCTTGGTAGGGTTACATAAGAAACTTTAGAATTTCGGGTATCTTGAAAACAAAAATTTATAAAATGGACGAATCAAGTTAGAAAAGAAAAAAAAAATAATTGTCAATCAAATCTATTAGGAAATTAAAAACGGAGTAGGAGAGGTAGCACAACTAATACATAATTATGATCATTAAGTCCTGTATTTTATGTGCAGAAAAAAATAATTAAGTCCTAGTTATGCTATACAAATTACCAAAGAAAGTTTTCAAACAGAACTAATATCAAAAACATTACCATATAAAAGATTGAAAAAATGGTTCATATTTTGAAGAAGAATAAAAAAATAGCCATTTTATTTTAAATCGTTAGGCGAAAAAAAAATTTGTGTCAGAAATACTGTGATCAAAAAGATTATAAAAATGAGTTCGTATTTAAAGAATAATAATAAAAAACATGTTTTTTTTTTAAAGTATGGCCAAAAAAAAAAAAAACCGTTAATAATTTGAATAGAAATTATTTGCAATGAGAACATGATTGAAGCTTTATTGTCCTAACAGAACGTAACGGGAATTTCTGTTAGGGGAAAAACTCTTGCCATACGATTGATTTTATTTTGTTTATAGAACCTCCAAATTTTTTTAAAACTGATGATAATAATGAGTTGAAACGGTGAAACTAGAGTTTCAGTTTTCAAGGAACTTCAATTTTATAAAAAAAAATTGGCAGTTATAGAGACTGCCGATAGAAGTGAAAACTTAGAACTTTTAGTATTAAAATTTGAAATTTCATAATGTTTGAATTAAAATTATCAACATCAATCTGGTTTTCACATCTATTGACACTCCGAGCAACAACTAAATGCATGTTTATATGGTTTTTTATTATTCAAATATGTTACGGGCTGTAAGGGATCATGACAAAATATAAATACAATTCAATTGAAATAACAATTAATATACAATCATATTATTTATGGATAGTATTTGCATTTAGTTAAATTTCAATGTACTTGATTTTTAACATTTTAATTGATTGCATCATTGTCATTAATTTCAACAATATGTAGACTTTTTGTACTTTCAATTATTTCATTTTGTTCTAAAAAAGATACATTAGGCTTATGGTAACTAAAGTAAGAAAGAAAAATGTTTGATTCAAATTTATCTAAGTACCGCGTAAAAACAACATCAATCGTCGTTTTATATTTTGTAGTACTGAGTTTTCGATCATTGGACATATTTAAATAAAGTGTTTCATTTAGAAATTCAATTAGTGGTGGATTTTTATCATGTGCAAAGTTAATATTGAAGTCTCCACTTTTAAAATCATCGGTACATTAAGATATTTTTCGCCAAATCTTTTTCGAGTATTTCAGAACCTTCTTTTGTATAAATCATCAAATTTTCGAATAAAAATTGTGGTATCTGTTTCATAGATTTTCCAGACGAAATATAAACGGTAACTACACATTAATATGTATTTCCCATTCTCGGAATCGCAACGAGCAATGCACAGTATATACACATTGAACTTTTCACTAAATCCATTGAATTTCACTTATAAGATATACACAGCACTATACGTCAGCTGTATAGCTACAGATATACTGCTATAAGCATCTCGGTGACGCGAATGCACAAGATTTCACCCATTCAAAAAGTGTCTTAAGGCGAACAGCACACTGCGCGTGCGCCAGTCAGAGCATGTCGGTGACGCGGACCCATACGATTTTCCCCTACCAAAAAGTGCCCAACGCCGCTAAAAAAGTTTTCACTTAAAAAAAAATGTAAAAAATTGTGGTGTAGCAATTTTAAAGCCATCAGATATCAGTATCATCTAGTGTTATATAAAAATATATAATTATTTCAACTAAATGTTTTTCGTGAGAAACATGTATCATTTAATATCATCGAAATCACTTTTCTAGAACACACACACATCAATTGTAACAACTAACTTTTCTTTAATGTTACAACAGTACATGTGTAATATCCAAAACAGATATTTCGAGAATAAGAACAATATAATAGCGAAAAAAAGTGATAACTATTACTAAATGAGCGAAAAACCCAGTTTGTTTTATTGTATAACGTAATCGTGGGTAATTTCTAAATGATAAGGCGGCGATCAGAAAGGAAGAGGTGTCACCAGAAAGCATACGAAAAATTTAATGGTGGAAACCAAGGAATGTTTCTCTTATTGATTTGAGTACAGTTTTTGTGTGTTTATTCTATTTATAAAGTAATTTTCGCGTTAAAAAAATTCTAATGTTTATCTTTCATTTTTTTTTTTTCAAAAATGACTTTAAAAAAATGCTAAGCTTTTTCTAAAATGACCCAGAAGGAGAAAGAATCTCGAGGGGAAAAATTCTAGAAGTCGAATTTAGAAATTTTTTGAAAGAAATTATTCGAAATTATTTCGAATTTTATTTATTCTCTGTATGACAATCCTCATCGATGACACTTAAAAATGAAAAAGGAATTAATTTACTGAAAACAGGTAGTTTTTTTAAATACAAATCGTCTGCTAATAAAAACTATAAAGATATAGAAGAAGGAATTGTGAATTTTATACATTAATTCCTAAGTGTATTTATAGTAAGATTTTAGAAATGGAGAAAAATTTGAATCACATTTCAAGCTCTCAAATTTCTCGTAAAGGATATTTCAGTTTCAATATCATTAGAGTGTGAGTGAATATTAACGTCCCACTGTTCAGCTACACGAGGGCTTGTGGGGACGGTCCGCGTAATTTTGAACCATCGTCAAGTGACGCGGACGACACCTGAGCTGGCACCCCCCTCTCCTAACTACCACACCAACGGGAGGACGTTTGAGCTCACGACAGATTTAACGTGCATCGCTCCCCTACACGGCGGATCCTCAGTGGTACTGGGCTCGAACTCATGACATGCTAGCCATAATCCGAGGCCTTTACCACTTGGCCACCGCGGCCACTCAATATCATAAGAGAGAAATAGTTTAGGACCATTATATATAGTTTAGTTTTGCACTGCTTAAGAAATATTATCAGTTATTTTTATGTCAATTCGCATGTAAACTAACTTATATTGAAAATTTATCAATCACGATTCTACAGTGCTGTAACATTTTTTTTCGTGGCAATTATCTTATATTGATTGAAGAAATTAAATTAAAAAGTTAAGAGTTCAATCATTGCCTCCAATTCAAAAATAAAATGCGATCCTATCAGATATTTATCTTTTTACACAATGAGAGTGATCAAAATACTTGAATAACATAAGAGATGTATCAAAATATTCATCGGTCATATATGTACACAAATATCTCCAAAAATTTACCCCTCAAAAAATCAACTACTCAAGGATACAGATATTTCAGATGATATTAGCCGTAAGCTTTTATTATTATTAGAGGGAAACAAAAACTGAAAATAAATATTAAAATAAAAAATAAACAAATACATTCCTTTTTTGCACGTAATTTTAAGAAGCTTTTAGATTTTGCATTAAAATTATTCAGTTTTTGAGTTCAATTATGATGCATACTCGAATTATGCTAAGATTAAAAATGAATTAAGTAGTTTGACAAATAAGGAAACTGGTTTTTATAAAGCACATTCAGAGATAAAAAAAATAATAAAATTAAACGATAAATGCTAAATAAATAAAAATTTACCGTTAATAAATCACATTTGATTCTAAAACTTGATCCTATCATGATTATATCAATTCCTCGCGATTTTAAAAAGCTTTATTACACAACTTCCGGATAATTTTATACGGAAATATTCAATAAGAGAAAGGCGGACATATTAATTAAGGGGGAGGGAGGCTTATACGCTACAACCATAATATTCAATTCTTTTCAGTTTTAATCATGTTTATTCATATCTCTCTTGTAGAGAAATTTTGATTATATATATGTGTGTGTATATATTCCTCTCTATATTTTCTTTTTAAAAAATTAGGATAACACAATATAACTAATAGTACAGAATGAATTTGCAAAGTAATTGTAATCAAGCGTAAAAGAGCCTCCATACAGTAATTAAATTATGTTTATGCAGAACATGGAGTACCAGCCTACTGTCACAGAATAACACCAAACGATGCATCTTCGTCGTGATTCGCGTGACACCTTTCTGGAGATTGCGCAATGCAGCGGCCATGACATTCCCAACCGATTGAACCACCTCCTTCCAATATGATGTGTTTTCTATTTTCGTTCACGTTCCTGTTGCAATAAATAGCGTCCACTACCTAATTTTTTTTGCAATCATATTAGAAACACGCTATATATAGTTAGATGCAACACGTTAAGGCTTATCAAAATATCCTAAGCAGAACCTTATTTTTAATAAGAAGAAATTTAAAAAAAATTCCCACAGTAGAACTTTATGAAATACGTAGCTAATCAGGGAAATTCGGGGGGGGGGGGATTTTTTTTTCAGAATTTTAAAACCTACTTATGCGGTAAAGTTGTTTTCTGTTATAGATGTAGGAAAAATTTAATAAAAAAATGATTCTTGAGATAAGTACTGTCACAAGGGGAATGAAGTTAAGAGGTCTCAGGGGTGTTAATTTTATCTCGAGGGGTGAAAATTTATACAACTTTCTCAAACAGGTATACTGCTTTTAAATTTAAATTGAATAATTCGAATCTTTTACACGTTATTTACAAAGGATTATGGTTTCAAAAAAATACAAAATGTTTGAAATATAATCATAATTTTAAAAGTTATAAGCATATGCAAATAAGTAAATAAATAATTTTTGCGTCGCGCACGCTATTTTCTAAAATGGTAGTTTTTGATCCATAAAACTTTATAGAATTATAAAATGTATCATACCCTTTAAGCCCTAGTAAATTAAGAATAATATATCCTTTGTATTTCAAAAAATATTTAAAAAATATTGAAATTTTTAAAAAAATTTTGAAAATATAATGTTTTTTATTTTTAAAAAAAATATAATTTATTATTCTATTTATTTAAAATTACTACGGTGTAATAAGGATACATTTAACTTTATAGATCAACTTATTGCAAGTAATTAAAGCTAATACTTTTGAAAATAGCATGCGCGCCGTAAAACTTAATTAATATTTCTTATAAAAATATTTCTTATTTTCATATGCTTATAATTTTTAAAATTATGGTTATATTTTAAACATTTTACACTTTTCTGAAGCCCCATTCCTTTATAAATAATCTTTAAAAGATTCGAATTATTTGATTTTATTTTCAAAGAATTATATGTATTTGAATATTGTTTATATTTTCAGCTCTCCAGAAAAAGTTAACACCCCTGAGACCCCTTAACGTATTCGAAATTTTCTACAGTAAAAAAGTCAGAGTAATTTTTTTTAAATATATATAAAAAATATATTAAGAGCACTTATTGCCTTGACAGGACACCTACTAAATAGCTACAAGAAGAAAAAAAACATACATTTAGTAATAATAATTTCTCTTAATTTTAGCATATTTTTCTAAAAACGTACTAAACAAATCTAAAAATCACAAAATAATCCACATATCTCCATTTTTTAAAAAAAGTTGTCGCATATAGTTGGATACCTTAAGTTTCTTTATCCAATTTTTCGAAAATTCAACCTCTTTCTGGCAATATTCAATTTTGAACCCCCTCCCCTTTTTTTTGGTAATTATTTTTGTTTAAATCTTCATACCATGAATCATCTCCGAACAGGTAGATTCCCGATAAATAATCTTATTTTTTCCTCCAACCTATTGCTCACGCTTAAATCAAGGTAAAGTCCGAAACATTTTGAAACGTGGCAGTGCTTTGATTAATACCAAATTGTAAATTTATTAAAAGTTATGCATCAAAATTTATAAATTTATTCAGATAAACATTTTAACTAATTTAAATAAGCATATTTCGAAATAAGAACATAATTCTAAAAAAAAATTTAGTTTTATACTAATTTTAAAACAATTCAACTTAGCAATTAATTTTCGATGGCAATTTAATAAAAAAGGCCAGGAAATTATAATACATATTTCAGTCATACTTGTAATTTACTTATGCTTCAGTTATAACAGAAAATTTCAGGTCACTAAAAAATGTTCTCTCCAAAATGAAAACGAAAAACAAAGAACGTACAAAAGTATATAAATAAAAAAATAAAAACTGATTTTTTTTAAAAAATTATCATACATGATCAAGTTTATATTTGGGGGATGCATTTTATTCGTAACATTCGATTGAGTTCCCAATTTGTCTATCAGAATAACGTGCAAAAGTAAACAAAATTCGTTCAATCAATATCTTGATTTTGAGACCTCGTTTTTATATAGTGAGTAAAAAGTCTTTCGGAGAATTCATAGTCGTACTTTTTTCTTTCCCCATTTCATTTTTGTAAACTAATGATAATTTTTTTAAAAAAATGTGACAATATAGTAATTTAATTTTATTCCGATCCAATTTTATTCAAATCCAATATTTTAACTTACTCAAAAATTCTACAATAATGAGTAGGTATTGCAAAAGGACATTATTTTTTCATTTTATGTACAGATATGTTAAAAAATAATAATAATAAACGATGAATACACATAGATTAAACGGAAGTTTTAAGAGCGCATTAAAGATGCTTGCGTCTTTTTTTATTACAGAATAGGAGCTGAATAATAATAAAAATTCATGCTTTAAGGGATTTACTCTTGTTACTTATAATATAAGCAAATCATAACACACAAAAATTATTAGTTCAATGAAAAACATGTGTCTGTAGAATAACATTTAAAGCTCAAGCTTTGCTAGAAATTACAGCAAACTGCTTGCGAATTTGCAAACTAAAAAACACCCTTTCATAGTATATCGAACTAAGTTGCAACTTAATCTTTTATTCGCCAAATATGGAATTAGTCGCCAAACCTTTAAAACACTCAGGGATACAAAAAATCGCCGTTCTACTATCTGAGAAATAGTTACGTAATGAATTGTTCCTTCGTGTTCTATAATAGCACGATCACTTAAAATTTCACTTCTAAATATGACCAATACTAAAACAGTACCTCAACAGAATTATAAAAAAAAAACTATTTATATAAAATATATAAAAATATATTCTTTGATTTTTTTCCGAGAAATAATAAAAATCATTTCCAGAAATGAATTTTTCGAGAGAAAGTTTTAAAATATCTTCGGTCTTTAGTATCATGATAGAAAGCTATTTATCATTGAAACGGAATTTTTTCCCCAGAAAATCAAACATCATATTTGAATATTTGAATTTCTAAAAAGCAGTTTGGTTATATTAAAGAAAAAAAACTTACTACGTTACAAGTCAATTATACAGAAAATCCAAAGTACAAATAACTTGCGAATTCATAAAACATCGCCAGTCCGTAACTTTCGAATTACTGAAATACTATTTGATTTCAATCAAATGTATTGCTTTTTTTTTTTACATATATTACATGTAACACAAAAAAAAAAATCACAAAAGATATTAAAAATACTGAAATTGCTAAGAGATTAATAAAAACTGAAAAATATTCATTTAAAAAACTATATTAAAATGTATAAATTAGAGTGACTTTAAAGTAGATTAACCTCGACACATAAAGTATTTCTTGGCTTTAAAATAAACATTTGTCGCTACATTTAACAATATTTAAACAAAAAAAAAAAAAGTATCATATTAGGTTTTTTTCTTTTATAAAATGGTACAGAATTTGAGCAAAGTAGGTTAAAAGCAGAAAAATAAGGCTGTTTCATGTTCTAGCATGTTATACTTCTGGAAACCCTGATACTTGTTTCGCAACGGTTAACTACTTGCCTTGAACCGGCAAGCATACACGCATATCTTCATCTTTCAACTAATTTCATGGTGATCATCAATTCCTCAGAAGTAAAACATCGCCCATTTCCAAACGTAGAAAACTGGGCCATTTTTGATCAAACATGACGGCTGTGATGAATTTTTCTTCTTTTAAGACAATATTGAATCGTTTGATACACATTGTTTAATAATTTCATCCAGTTTTTTTTTTTTATTATACAATATGCAAACCGAAAGCATGAAAATATCGTTTTACTGGGTTCTGAGATTATATTTTAAAACTTAAAATATTACAAAGCAAAATATGAAAGGAAAAAAAATGAAAAAGGGAAATGTGATTAGATGTCGCTAAATTGTGTAACACACATGATTCCTATCACTTCAGAATTGCCTACATATATTAAGTTCTCATTTCTCAGATGAGAAATTCACTACTATATTACTTTCGCAAATCAGAATAGTCCATTAACAATGTCAATTATATGGATTTAACACTACCCATTAATTCTTGTATTTAAATTTAAAAATTAAAATTTATAATGTAGAATTATATCACCATTCTATACGCTAGTTTCAAACAAATTAAATTTCGCATTTTCAAAGGTTTAAAAACAAGACGATGTTTTTTACATATGAAAAAAAAAAAAAGTTTTAAGGCTGAAATCTAAATAACTTTCGAAAAAGAACCAAATTTTGCAAGAATTTAAAACAGCATTTTTCTACAACTGCTAACCTTTAAAACGATAAATATTGGGGGAAACTTTGAAAAAAAATTCCGAAAATCTCATCCACAAAAACATCTTTGAAAATATTAAGGCAATACAAGTGCAATTTCACGATTTAAAAAATAATTCTCATCTCAAGAGACATGTTTAAATCTGGTAAAAAAAATTATTTACGTCAGAGAGACGTCACCAATAAAAGTCACGATCCGTTCTCAGTTTACATTGCACTGATTGAAAGATATTGCGAAAAAGAATATTATGCTTAGAAAAGGTCATCCTCGAAAAATTGAAATATCAAAAAATGCTACAAAAATAACTCTTACTTATCTATGTCTATCAGCAGCACTTATACTCTGAAGTTCAGAATTAGTCCATCCAGTAAAGATAAGCATCACTTCCTGTCCGTAGCGACTCAATTTTTTTCTTCCGTTTTCCTTTCATTAGCTAGCTATAGATGAAACTTTCTGGCAGAAAAATACCTCTGCTTTAAAACGGGGAGAACCCAACAGTAGCACACAAGCAGATCCTTATTCATGGCCTCCTGACCACGTGATTTCCACGCGACGTCGTTTTCTAGAATCTTTTTAAAACACCCGTAAAAAAATTTCTCGCTCCCATCCACTTGATTTGGCGGCACGGCCTAGTGCAACTTTTCGCTCACTCACACAACTTAAGAGTGAGTTCTTTACTTGTACCTGAACTCAGTTTACTCCGTAAAGATAAATTTCTGCCGTACCCATTTCGCAGCACGTTTTTCTAGTCGAAAAGCACGATCTACAGTTGACACTGATTTCGGACGTTTGCAACTTTTCGCTCACTCACACAACTTAAGAGTGAGTTTCGTTCTACTGTGTGACGTCAACAAAAAAGTGCCTAATCGGGTAGCCAATCGGAAATGAAGGTGGAGCTACGTGTGGTGGTTGAAGACTACATGTGTTACATGTTAAGTTTAGTAAGACCCGGAAAGATTTTTTTCTGCTCCTAAAAGGAAGTTGGTTTAAAGGAATTTTATTGATTTCCTGTTCGGTCGAAAGAAAAGTAAATTGAATACACATTCCAAATCATAGGATAATAATTCTGAACTAGCTTATTCAATGCATGTGATTAATTTGAAAGATTTGATTCCTAAAAGAGGTTATTCTTTCAAGAAAATCACTGTTTGATTCCAAGAATAGGTTTGGAAAATTCTTTAAAAAAAAATGCTCAGTTAATTTTTTTGTCAAATGGAATTTATTCGTTTAGTAATGCAATTAATTAATTTAAAAGTGCCTGTATGAAATTTAAAATAGCGTATTTTTTTTATTATGGATAAAATCGAATTTACAAAAGGAATATTTGTTAGGATTTATAAGAGTTGTAAATCTGCACCAGTTTTACTGGGAATTTTGTTATAATAATGTATTTATGTGAGAAATCACGCAATTTTTAGTAATTTTCAATTTGTTTTATAATCATCATATGGCAGCTAAAATGTATTTAGTTTGCCATTTCCAAATTTTTAAACATTTTTGGCATAAAGAATTGAAGAATAAATATACTAATCAAATAACGTTGCAAGAATTTTTTCAAAAACGTTAGAAGAAAATCGAAATTTATAAATAATTTATAAAAGAAAAATTGATTATTCAATCAAACAAGGCTTAATAAATTTTTTCACAATATCAAATTTTCTTGAAATAATTTTTGGTTAATGAAAACAACAAATTTTCGAAGTTATTTTTTTTTTAAGGGAATTGAATAGAAGAATAAAATAATGTATAACGGGGTGCTAAAACAACAAGAAAGAGCAAATTTGACACACTTTCACATATACTATTACAATAACTAGAAATTGGCTCTTTGACAAACTAGTTTCATCTCTAATGATGAGCGTAAATTTTTAGTTATTACAGTAGTTTTTTACTTAATAATTTTCAAGTAATATTTCACACACATACAAATTTTGCATCTTAAATTTCATTTTAATGGTTCTTTTAGAGAAAAGAAAATATTCCAATCATCTCTATGGTTTTATTCAAGATATTTTTTCTTTCTTCTTTTCAATTTTCTTCATAGTTCGGAATACAAATATATCCGAATTGCATTGCTAAATAATTGTAATTTCATACGTACAAAAAAAAAGAAAATTTAATTATTTTGTAGCTAAAAGAAATACGCCATTTTTCAAACCCATTTTAGCGCGATTTTGGATTTCCCCATGGAATTTCCGCTCATTAAGTGGCCTTAAAACCTTGTTTTGCTAGGTATCGAGAAATGTTCCAATTTGTATATTTTTTTTCTCAATTTTTATTTTTTCGAACTCAATACATCGTTTTTATCTTCCATTTTGGAATACCTCCTAACTTACATAATGGTAAAACCCCTTGTAACTCCATACGTCATTTGGGGAAAATTTAGGATATTTTTTGAGTATAAAAATACATTTGAACTTTGAGCACGAAATTCATAGAGACTACATATTTTTTTATTACTTAATTTAGTTCTATCTTAAAAGAACTGTGAACAGATGGCAAAATAAAAACAAAGAAATGTTACTAATCCTATGTGTATCGTTCTAAGCAATTAGGAATTAAATATTTAAAAAACGGGGAAATTCAATCTCTCTACGACTAGGAATCGGTGAGCCTGACAAAAGAAAAATCGCTGAGCTAGCGAAGTACAATCCTTGATAGTTTTCTTTTATTTTGTATTCTAATAATAATTTTTAGCTTTTAGGTATTTCTTTAAAATTAATTAGATTTTTTTTTCATTGTGAAAACGATTTTTCAAATTCATTTATTCTAATTTTGTTTCAAATTAATTGATAACTTTAATATAATAATTAGCTTATAATAATTAACTTATTTAATAATGACCTTTATTTTTATATGTCGCTATATCGAATGAAAATTTTGATTTGTGTGATTTTATTAGATACTGTAAAAATATAAACAGAGTCTAGAGCCAGGGTGGGCATTACGTCGATCGCGATCGACCTGTGGACCGCCAATACATTTTTTTGGTGACCGCCTAAAAATTTTACCAAACAGTAATTACATACGGAAAATTCAAGTTTAGCTGACAGTACGCAGAATAAGACTTCTACGTACTATAACAATAAAAACTAACTTTAGATAAAAATGTTTTATTTTTCTTAATGTATTTCGAATCATTTCATAATAAATGTATCATTTGATATTTTTATATTTGGGGCTATTTTTATTAAGTTTGTAACTTGCGTTTTGCTTTAAAAGTGTTGTTTTTTCATTTTAGTTATGTAGATAAGTACAAATTCAATACTTATTATTACGTTATAATAATAACCTTTTCCTTACCTCACTATACCTACGACATTGGGCAGTAGCGCACACACGAATGTTTGAAGGGAAGGGGGGTCGAGGTTTGAAGGTCTACGATTCTCGTATCATACCCTAATACGCAGTCAAACATATTTTTTTGATTTTGTCGATTGTCGGGAACAAAACATAGCAAAAAATAAGTTACTGAATAAATAATTAACATTAATGAATAAAAAAAATTACTAATACCAAATACTTAATTACATTTTACATAGTATATACATGGGACTATAGTGAATCGGGAAAAAATGAAGGGTTATGAGGGAGTTTCCGGATCCCTCCCCTGCCCTTGTGTGCATCACTGATACTGGGTGGACCGCAACTCCTTGAAAAAATTAAAAGTAGCCCGCACCCGGAAAAGTTTGCCCACCCCAGGTCTAGAGAGATGGCGGAAAATTTTTAAGAGGTATTTCAGTCCAGTCATTAAGCATCCTGAACTATAAACATGGAAACAAGAGTTAGCAGACGCTACGAGCTGTTGCATTAAATTTTATTTACTTACTTTTTATTATATTTCATTTACCCTATTTGATATTTTATACAAAACAAGGTTAATTCTAAGATCAGTGTCCGTAACGTAAGTTAAAAGATTGCAAAAAAATTTTAAAAAATCAAGAGTGGTTTTTGTTTTTTTTTAAAAATTAGTTCAAGTATGGAAAATTTCTAAAATATGGTAAAAGAGAAATTCGCAGACAAATAGTATTCGAAGGAAAATATCATCAATGCTCAATTTTCCACTTGTCAGACTCATTTTCACCAATCTTTTTTAAAAATGAAATCCAATCTTCTTAATTTGGCTTAAATTGCGATACAAAAAAAAAAAAATCAAAAACTCTTAAAGAATTGTTTATAAAGTATGTGTATCTAATTTTTGAAGGGTAGAATGCAAGATTTTAACAACAATCATATGTATCTAATCTAATTCCAGATTTTTCTTTTTGTGACATGGTGGTCAAATATTCTACATAAGAACATCACTAATTTCATTCCATATATAAATTCTTTATTCAAGAAATTCCTGCATGAATTGAATGATTTCTTGTTTATAATGTTATAGAAAAATAATGAAGGAAAACGTCAAAAAAAAAAAAAAACTGAATGACTGATAATTATTAATAATCAATATAAAATATAATCAATATAAATTTTATCAATCAATATAAATTATAATTTGTCAGCATTACTCTAGAAACAGCTCAAGAGTTATTGGCGACGAGACTCGGAATTTTGAACAGTGGTCAAGTAAAAAATGTGGCCGTGGTAGCCAAGTGGTCTAGGCATCGGATCATGGCTAGCGTGTCATGAGTTCGATCCCAGTACCACTGAAGACCCGCCGTGTAGGGGAGCGATGCACGTTAAATCTGTCGAAAGCTCAAACGTCCTCCCGTTGGTGTGGTGTGGTAGTTAGGAGAGGGGGGTGCCAGCTCAGGTGTCGTCCGCGTCACATGACGATGGTTCAAAATTACGCGGAACGTCGCCAAAAGCCCTCGTGTAGCTGAACATGCGACGTAAATATTCACTCACTCACTCAAGTAAAAAATATGACACAGTGGTAACTTTTTCTTACCTATTTTCTCCATTACGTCAACATTGAATACCAAGACGTTTTTAGAATTATATAGTTCCTGAAAAACTTCAAAAAAATAAAAAATATTATTAGAGCAATTGATTTAATTTCAATGCTAGTCCAAAAGGTTTTCGAAATTAATATAATATGCTTAAAGTTGTATGACATAAAACAATTTTCAAAAAGAGTGTTGTTTGTCCTAAAAGTATCTAGTATATCAAAGCCAACGCCTATTAGTCTAATCATCCTACATGTGTATGGGAAGAGAGATCTTTTTTATATTTGCAAATGGTATATGATAACAAACGGTGGGAGAATAGTTCTCGAGAAATATTAAGATTATACTTCGTCGTGCCATATATTCTAATACAATTTTAAATTTCGTCACTATAGATTGTCTACAATCTTTTTTTAATTATTATTGTCTTTCAAGGATGTTCTGTTAAATCAGTCAGAGCTTTGACATTTTGAACAGAAACGTGAAGGGGTTTTTATGCTGCTCTCTGCATTAAAAACCTGCCAATGATTTTTAAAACTCTTAAATGTCTAGCCATCTAAAGTTATACATTTTCAAAAGGACCGTGTAAGAACACAGATGGACTAAGAAGCTAAAGAGAAAGAAAAAAAAATGCACACAGATAGCTCAATGTCTAGCTTCCATAATGGTTTGGTGTCTCGGATATTCATTTTTGCAGGAAAGACCTGAAAACCATAGAGGTCCCGTATCATCCGTATAAATGATACGGGACTCCCAAGCTACAGGGGCCCCAACGTGTATCGAAAATATTACACACTTTCAAATAAGTTTCATTTATCTGATCCTTTTTTATTTATTTTTGAAAATAGGCCCTTCCCCCTCCCAAAGAATTTTTATACGGCCCCCCCTCAGAACTACCTACGCCAGTGAAGTTTATCAAAAAAGCTATCATAGAATCAATAGTGTCCAAAAGTTAAGCATAAATCGTAAAATGCGAAAAACATGGAGTAAATATACGTAAAATTATTCCAAATTTCTTGCGGATATTAATTGGGTGAAGAAGAAACATCGGGTTTTTGGAAAACTTTTCAGTCGACTATGACCTGCGCGAAACACCGGCGCATGTCGGAACCCGGAGAAACCGATTCATGCAGCATAGGCAGTTCAGACAAGTTTCGTGCAACTGCTGTGCGAAGGAACGTTGTTAACCATCAAACAAGGTGAATGATGGCACAAAGACGCCAATTGGACATGTTTGCGAAAGGAAGAATCGTTGGAATGCTGGAATCCTTACGATCACAAACCGAAGTGTCTCGAATTCTGAATGTGGACCAGTCTGTGATCTCAAGACTGTGGCAGAGGTTTCAAAGAACGGGAGATGTTACCCGACAACCAGTATCAGGTCGACCAAGAGTCACAACCTCTCGCCAAGACCGATATCTGGTAATAAGTGCACGACGTCAGAGGGGCAGTACTGCCAGAGCACTGGGTTCGGCGCTCACAGTCGCCACAGGAATACGAATTTCGAGATAAACTGTTTACAGGAGACTCAATCATGCTGGCTTGTATGTCAGAAGACCAGCAGTTTGCATTCCCCTGACGTCTGCGCATAAACGCGCTCTTTTGAACTGGAGTTTGAAATATCAACATTGGAGTGTGGGAGAGTGGTCCAATGTGATGTTAAGTGACGAGTCCCGGTTTAGTCTGAGTAGTGATTCTCGGTGGGTAACGATATGGAGAGAACCTGGAACACGTTTTGAACCAAGAAACATAACGGAAAGACATCATTTTCCATTAAGGGGAGTAATGGTATGGGCAAGCATCATGATGGACGGCCGCACAGACTTCCATTTCTTTGACACGGGGTCTGTGACTGCTCAAAGATTCAGAGACGAAGTTCTTGAGCCTTTTGTTAGCTCGTTTCGAGGTGCTGACGGTCCTGACTTCATATTCATGGATGATAATGCGCCATGTCATCGAGCGAGCCTGTTTGGCGCTATTTTAATCATGCCTAAGGCTATAGCAGAATACAAAAAAATAGCGTAGATTTAGAAAAATTAAATATTACATTTAAAAAAAACGTGTGCACTTGAAATAAACGAAAGATCTAATAACTACAACATTTAGATAACCAGAACACGGTAATTGCGTTGGAAATCGTAACAAAAGAGTTTTAGTTATGTAGACGTCACTCTATGAATACGAATAAGTATGAATCTATATGTTGTTTTGCAGTTCCGTTACGTTTCTTATTCCGCTAAGCTCCATAGTCTTTCGGGTCCATACCTATTAGACCATATTTTTGGTAACACTTCACTGCGTTCACTTTCGAAGAAAATAAGCGATCCCAGTATCACTGAAGATCCGCCGTGTAGGGGAGCGATGCACGTTAAATCTGTCGAGAGCTCAAACGTCCTCCCGTTGGTGTAATGTGGTAGTTAGGAGAGGGGGTGCCAGCTCAGGTGTCGTCCGCGTCACTTGACCATGGTTCAAAATTATGCGGACCGTCCCCAAAAAGCCCTCGTGTAGGTGAACAGTGTGACGTTAATATTCACTCACTCACTCGAAGAAAATAAGTTCCCAATTTTAATAATTTTTCGCAACAGAATAAGAGAAGAATAAAACAAAAGAATTAACCAATAAAAATAATATTATTTTCGATCCAGGTTATTGTGCTTGAACATGTGCGAGAAAAGTATAAACTATAAAATAAGAGTAAATTTCGAGCATGCGCTAGCAAAATTAGTGCGTTTGAATAAGCGTAGGAATGGTATTCCTTTATTGGTGGCAGATCGAGCCAATTGGGGACGTTATTCGATTCGATGTTATAATACTTTATAGGTATTGTACTCTATCCATACATAATATGTATCTCAATCAACACCATAGATATTTAACAATTTATTAATACATTTGTTAGAGTTTTTTGCATTAACATTACAATTATTTTTGAGGAAAATATTTTTAAAAAGTATTCTTTAAAAAAATTAAATTTGGGCGATACGGTTTGCGTTAGTTTTTTTTTTCAGTACAGTACTGTGCGAATTAATTGGGACAAACACAAAATTTTTTACAAATGTTGTTTAATTAGTATAGTTCGACTTACATGCATGGTATAGTAATCTAATACGAAATATGTCTTCTAGCTTGAATGAGATCCTGTACACGGTTTGGCATGGATATCACTAAATTAGAACATAAATTTTCATCTCGTCATCACGAAGCCAAACTTTTATAACATTCTCAATCGATGTTTTCTTTGTTGGGAATTCCACTTTATTTTTTCACGTCTTTTTACAATGATCCACAAATTTTTAATGGGATTTACAAGATAATTACTAGGTCATTGCAGAACCATTATTTTCTGTTTTTCAAAAAAAATCGTTGTTTTAGCTTAGAAGTATGGCATGGAGCAATATCTTGTTGAAAGATACCAACACCACCAGCGAACGTTTGCATCATATGCACAATTTTACTTTCTATTATAGAAAGGTATTGTTTAGAGTTCATCATCCCTTCAGCTGCTAATAAGCTGCCAGATCCTCCAGAAATAAAATAACCTCAAAAACATCTGTTTCTGATGGTACTTAACTGTTTGAATAAGATGTTCTCTCCACCACTTCACCTGACAAATCTTGGTCGAAACCCTTGAACAAAAATGCGTTCGTCGCTGAATACAACCTTCCAATCTTGTGCAGGCCGGAATTGATATTTCTTCGCCCAATCCAAACGTTTTTTCTTCATTGCAGGTGTTAAAAACTGTTTATCGATTGGTTTTCTTGCAAATCTCCCAGCTTCAATAAGGCTTTGTCGAAATGTCTATGAATCCACACTCACATCAGTAGCTAATAATTTTCTCTGAAGATCTCTACATGTTTTGTAAGGATTGCATGCATTGCACTATTTCGTGCAAGAAACTTGTCTGTTCGAGGTGTGGTCTTGTGTTTACGACCAAATTAATTCTTTCATTTGGGAGACACTGTCCCAAAATTCTTTTGCTGATTAACAGTCCTAGAAACACTGGATTTCCCCCCTGTTGTAGCAATGTTCCTCATAGTCATAGAAGTATGCTGACTAAGGGAAACTAGTTTTTTCATTGTTATAAAATTATTTTATAAGAAATCCCATACGTTTGTTAAATATTTTTAATTTTTACTGTGGAATCAATATTATCTGCAAGATTTTCACACAATTTTTCCTTCTAATTCAGAAATCAAATCTTTAAATTTTGTTTTCCACACTACGCTGCTTCAACTAATTCCATTTCTAAATTATCGATACCTTGCCACATAAATTCGGATAACTCCATTGTTTCAAATTCTATTTTGTATGGGTATAAAATAAAGTGAAATGCATTTTCCAAATTGTTAAATTGATTGAATCTCTCGTTAAAATCTTGTTGTATTTCCAGAATTTCATTACATATTTTTTAATTACATTTTATTAAATGTCAATAGAGTTTTCAAAAATTATTGCTGTTTGAAAATGTTTTTGTAGTTGAGGAAAATATTTCATGATTTTCATTTCCAAATCCTTAGTAAAAATGTCAAGTTTCGTCATAAATATTTTAATATTTTGAAACATTGTTAAAACAATCAATCCATATTTTTTATTCGATTCATTAAAATTCTGATTGATGTCTCATAGAAACATTTGATCAGTAGATTAATGTATACTGGGTAATTCTCATCGATACTGTTGTCTTTTTCAATTAAAAAAATCTTAATTTCTTCTAATAACGTTACAAAGGGATGGACTTGACCAAAACTAAGCCATGAGACGTTTTTGCATGTCAAAATTCCAGAATATTGACATTCAATTTCTCTAAGAATTGTACAAATTGCCTTTTATAAAGAGCTCTTGAGTTTATAAAGTTGGTTATTTTTACAACAACTGACAGTACAATGGAAAATGTTTTTAAACAATGCTTCGAAAATAAAACTTGCTGGTGTATTATACAATGAAATTCAATCAGGAAATGTGAGATATTTTGCTTAAGATGCTGAATAAATCCAATGTTTTCCCGTACCATACTAGGTGCACCGTCTGTTATTACAGAAACTATTCTCTGAAAGTCAGTATCCATTTCTTTAAATGCAATATCAAATTCTGCAAAAATATTAAGACTGGTACACTATCCTTTAAACGTTATTAGCTTCATAACTCATCTTTCATTATATTTCCAAACTTATACCGACTAAAAACTACAAATTGTGGATAACCATTTATATTATTAATCTCATCTAATACAATTGAATACATTTCTACATAATTTAAGGCGTTATGTATTTACGCGAAAAAATATTTGTTTTCCAATTCTATTACTCGATATTTAATTATATAGAGACTTATAGGAAACTCATTTATACAATTTTTAATCAAACACTTTTCTTTAAAATCAGCAAACAATGTAGGACTACATTCTAAAAACGCTTTTTTTTTTCAAATTCTTTTTCTGAAAAAGGTTTCTTGCTGCGAGCAATGCAATGGGCAACTTGGAAACTAGCAGCTGTAATGTTATTTTTTGGAACCAAAAAACTTTTTTTTTAAACACTGCTTTGAGAAAAAATTTCTCTTTTTTTTCTTTTGTAAAAATATGTTTTTCTTTCTTCATCTGTCGACATGCGAGATTAGAATGCAACATTTCAAAATGTCTTTTTACATTATATGTTCGTGCAGTCCCTTTTTCATTACAAATTATACGTATAACTTTTTTATTCATTTCAATTCCTCCATGTTTATCAAACCATTCAGCTTGATATGGCCAGGAAGTTGTACGGTTTGTTTTTAATTTTTTAACCGCCGACATTGTACAGGGCTACAATTAAAAATATTTATAATCTGAGTACAATAATTCGAGAAGAAATTTTGTATTAACATACCTATATATATATATATATATATATATATATAATACACATACACATTACTTTTAAATGCGTTCGAATTATAAGTTCAACAATGGTACTGACTGGTGCAAGTGCCTTAAATTGCGAGCCAAAAATTGCTAATATCGAGAATAGGAGACGTATGCAGGACCCCCGTTGGCATCTCACAAGGTGAAACAGTGAAGGGACGATAATACAAGTGCTATGTAAGCCTCTTTTTTACAAACATAACTGAACATAACCTTACAAAAGTGAATTTCATCCGAAGAAAGTGCTTCAAATATGGTTATTTGCTTTGGTTCGTCGATTTCTTTTATCAAAAAAAATATATATATGAGTAAAGATTATACAGTTTATTTGATATTTTGTAAGCACTTTTACTTTATTTCAAGTACTACATACTTTCATTTACATTTGTTGTCATTTGCGTAACTTTAGAACTGTAATGATCCAACTGAAGGTTATAGAAAGAATTTAAAGTGATTTTGTGTCAATGTAGTGCTTAAAAATACAGACAAAAATAATACCAATTTTACATAGATTTAAGTGCGTTATGTATTTGACGCCGAAAAAATTTGCTTTAGGCTTTAGTCATTTAATTACTTCTAAATCAGCTGTACATTTAAAAACGCTTTTTTTTTCAATTTTTTTCTAAAAAGGTTCTGCAGCAATTGCAACGAAACTAAGCTGTATGTTATTTTTACAATTTTTTTTAAACACTGCTTTGAGAAAAAATTCTCTTTTTTTTCTTTTGTAAAAATAGTTTTCTTTCTTCATCTGTCGACATGCCGAGATTAGAATGCAACATTTCAAAATGTCTTTTTACATTATATGTTCGTGCAGTCTTTTTTCATTACAAATTATAGTATAACTTTTTATTCATTTCAATTCCTCCATGTTTATCAAACCATTCAGCTTGATATGGCCAGGAACTTGTATGGCTTTGTCTTTAATTTTTAACGCCGACATTGTACAGGGCTACAATTAAAAATATTTATAATCTGATACAATAATTCGAGATGAAATTTTGTATTACACATACTTATTCTTCTATTATATATATATATATAATACACAACACATTACTTTTAAATGCGTTCGAATTTTAAGTTCAACATGTACTGACTGGTGCAATGTATTCGAGCCAAAATTGCTAATATCGAGAATAAGAGACGTATGATGACCCCTTGCATCTCACAAGTGAAACAGTGAAGGGACGATACAAGTACTATGAAGTCTCTTTTTACAAACATAACTGAACATAATCTTACAAAAGTGCATTTCATCCGAAGAAAGTGCTTCAAATAAGGTCATTTGCTTTGGTTCGTCGATTTCTTTTATCGAAGAAAAAAAAAATGTAAGTAAAAATAATACAATTTATTTGATTTTTTGTAAGCACTTTTACTTTATTTCAAGTACTACATACTTTCATTTACATTTGTTGTCATTTGCGTAACTTTAGAACTGTAATGATCAAACTGAAGGTTATAGAAAGAATTTAAAGTGATTTTGTGTCAATGTAGTGCTTGAAAAATACAGAACAAAAATAATCCACACAAGTTAGTGGATCAGTGGCTGACCCACGGGTCATAGGTTCTCAACGTGGGCGATAACGCCCCCTTGTGGGCGTTTGAGGCTTTCAGGGGGGCAGTATAAGAACCAAAGAAAATTAGGGGGCATTGAGATGGCACGGAGGGGCTTGGGCAGATTAATCAAATATAGTCCAAAAAAAGACTAAAAAAGCACGCTGATTTGTACTAACAAAAGTAAACTTTATTACTGTTTACTTATGTTGAGTGTATGTATTTAAATCATTTCTATATCACTTGTACGAAAATTCACATATTTCGGTAGTTTGGGCCTAAATCATGTTAGTCTTAATCAGTCGTGTCAACAAGAAAAGCGGCTGCTTCCTGAACCATGGTAATTTCAAAACCGTGTGAAAAAAACACTGTGTAAAAAAATTGGCTTCACACAAAAAAATTCTTTTAAACAATTTGATGTGAATGTATTGTTTACATTTCTAAAAAACTTGGCGTATTTAAGAAAGTTGAATAGCTGCACTGAGAAAGTGCAATTGGTGTTTTGAAAAACATTCCGTGATTTAGCATCCAATCTGCCGTGCTTCAGATAAAAGAAACAACAACAACATGTCAATCTTTTAATCTCCGTACATTCCACGCCATTTGCATAAAGTTCTGGAACACGTTATCTTGTGTGTCTCTCGAGCACGTGCAGCAGACACAGATCATTAATCATGAAAGTGATGCACATGGAAACGGAAATATTTTATTTTAATTTTAAGAATACTTTGTGAATCTTTTTCACTTGAGCTACAGTGATTGCGTTCAGTGGAGGGCAAAAATAAAGAGAACTTTCGTCATTCAGTGAGTGGATCGCAGCGATTGATTAAATTTCATTTTGTGTGTGAATATTTTGGCATGTTATCAAAAATGTATACATGAAAAATAACATATGAAAAGATTTTTAGGAATTAATTAAGAAATCCAAATATTGGAGAAACTAGAGCATGAATGAAAACAAATGTTTATCTTAAGATGTCTGTTCTGATCAAAATTAATTGCAACATCTCTTTCATTAATCTTTCTTTCATTATTTTATACTTACAGTAGAACGTCGTTTATCCGAACGTTTATTATCCGGCTCGTCAAATATCCGAACCAAAGTCTGGATATGTTTTCGAATAGTGCAGTGCTCAACATTTGTTTCCTGTGAGGCCAAAAGTGATGGGAAAACCCAAGGTGAGGGATATTTGGGGAATTTCAGTTGTGTGAATTGGTAAATATCTGCGCCGAATATTAGGTCAGTTTGTGAGGGGGTGTAAACGGGCTCTTTTGTTGAGTTTTGTTGATGTAGAAACCTGGATGGCATGCGATGCAGAAGACTGTGGATTTCAAATGCTAAATGATGACGAGATAGTGACTTCCGTGCAAGAATCCGACCCTATCGACGATGAAACGGATGAAGACGAGGACAACAACAAAGAAAGTAGCAAATGCTGACGCGTTTCTGCGTTAGAGACAGCTATGGAGTGGTACGAACAATAATCAGAGTGCTTTCCTACTCAAGTACTGCTGCTGAAGAGAATCAGAGACCTTGCATTGGAAAAAACGAAGGTGTACAATGGTGCAGCGAAAAATAAGTGATTATTTTCCCCAATCAAGGTAATATTGCGACATTTTGCACCTATTTTGCTTTTTCTTCAAGCACGTTTCCCGCATGTGATGATTTTCAATATTTGTATAGTGTATACATGGTTTTCGGTTATCCGAACAATCGCGTATCCGAACGGTGTCAGGTCCCAATTGATTCGGATAAACGACGTCCTACTGTATTTATCTTAAGATGTCTGTTTTGATCAAAATTAAGTACAACATCTCTTTCATTAATCTTTCTTTCATTATTTTATACTTATTAGGTCATGAGATGGAGATCTATTGCCACTGAAAACCTGCTGTGTAGAGGAGCTGATGCATGTCAAATCTGTCGAGGCTCAAAGTCTTCCTATTGGAGTGGTGAGGTTGTTTGTTAAGGGAGGTGACGCGTTTCAGGTATCATCTTCGTCCCTTAATCGAAGTTCAAAATTACGAAGTCCGTCACCATCAGCTCTCGTGCTGTTGTATAGTGTGACGTTAATTAACACTCACTGACACTATTTACATTCATATGTTTTAAAGATGAGTGTTTGAAAGAATTATGGGCTTCATGACCCCACAGTTAGTTCACTTCAATTCAAATATATTTCGTGTACACTGAGCGGGAGTAGTTGGTGATTACTTGGTGGTCGTTCTTGTTTTTTCATGTTAAGGTGAATTTTGTTGTTGTTGTTTGAAAAAGGAAACTTTGAAGAATCCCTGACAGATTTGTTGATTTTCTGAAGCGAGATTTTAATAATAATTTTAGCATAAACACGTAAGATGATTGTCTCCGTAACTGCTCTATTCGCGTACCTATTACTCATCCTCTTGTGGAAATTCTATTAATTTAAATATTGTTCAATTGAAAACTTTCTCCCGAAGAAGAAGATACTATCTATGTAAATCATGTCGTATATGTAAGCATTAACTTTTAGGTTCGTAAGAGAGAGAGTTTAGGAGTTAGATGATAGAAGTTAGTGATAAATATAAAGTAATTGAAAGCTAAACGAGAGTGACTCGCCGATTAATTAATTTATACATAAAATTGATAACTGTCGGTTCAGTCAGTAATATATTGGAATTAGAATCAAATAGACTAGAAGTCGATTATTTGAGATAGGAGTTACGATTATTACCAAACGTAAGAGTGATTCTACTTATAATTTAAGTATTAAATATCTTATATATATCTTCCCCGTTTTGGTTCCAATACTTTATGTATGTGCATTTCCTTCCCTGGATTTGTGAGACTTATAAAAGGATTAATTAATTATATTTGTTTTGATTATTATTGGTGTTCATTTTAACTCGCAATCATTTACGATTTCAGGGGAAATCCTGTACACCTCTACGCAGACTTTCGGAGGCAAGTAGAGCCATTTTTGACCATTGTAGAGCAGCCATTCCTTTTCAACAGCATATTTTTGATATATAGTCAACATATCCACCAACAAGCCACTTTTCTGCCTCTGCCATTTCGCATTATGTACAGGACACCCTTGATTTTCCCATCAATCAGAAACATTAACCGTCGATTGGTTGCTAGTGGCCTGCATTTATAGCATCCTTTAAGGGGACTGTTAATTAACTCACAGCGCAGACGAATAACTAATCATTACAGCTACTTCTATCACCATTTTGCAGTATATGCAGGAAGTCATGATGTTTCTATATCCCATCGATTGTTTGCTAGTGGCCTGCGCTGATGGTGTCCGTCGGAAAGACTACCATCGATATCACAAAATAGACAAATTTGCAATGGTGTTGAGTTACAGCAAAATGGGTGACGGAATGACACAAGGTTGCGTACTGAGACGAAACACGCTTTTGTTCCCCCCAATGATTTTCACCGAGTACGAGAAGGGCACCGACGTGGTGACGGTGCTAGTCTGGCTGCATTTGTGGAGTACTTCTCCACACGACAACGCGGCATCATGATTGAGGGGGCCATTGTATTGGATAGCAGGTTTGTATTCAAGGCATTTGATGTCCCAATCGGGGGCGTAGCTATCGCCGTATCGATGATACGGATCCCCGAGCTACAGGGGCCCCAACAGTAAAAATTTGACACTTTCAAATAAGTTTTATTGTTGGAAAAAGGGCCTCTAAGGAATTTTGATACAGGGCCCATTCTAGATTAGCTACGCCAGTGGTCCCAATGAAATGTGAATGATGTGCTGCGACCGGTGACATTCCCCTTCCATCGAGAAACGCCCAGTGCCTTTGACTAGAAGGACATGTCCAACTACACACTGCACTCATTGGCCAAAGTGCAATGCAAAATGTATATATGCTTCCCTAACCAACCATTCTCTGATCTTTCATAAATCAAATATGTCTGGGATATGATTGGATGTCGTTTGAATGCTCTGCTATTACCGCGTTTAAAAGATAAACTGTGGCAAATGGTTTAGAGGAAATGGAGAACCATCCCTCAAGGCAGTATCCATATGAGTGATTCCCAAAGGGATCTATATCGGCCCCCAGGGGTATATGAACACATGCATGAGGTCCACGTCAGTGAAAAATTATTTAGAGATCCATGAGGTGTAAATGGGGGTCTACGATAGTGTCTCTCATTAAACCAATCGTGACTTCAATTTTAAAAGGAAATTTTATCAAGTAGAAACCAGACTTACCTATTTAACAGATTTATTTACTAAATTTAAGGAGGTTAATTTGCAGTTACAAGGTGAAAACATATATTTTATAAAAACAAGGACCATCATTTCAGTTTTTATTGCCAGAATAAAGCTAAAGAAGTATAATATTGAACGTCGCAAATTTTACCAGTTTCTCATTTTGTCAGAGATAACCTGCCTTGAAGATGACGCTTTAAACTGCGTTCAACATTTAAATTAGAGTTTCTGATTACCCGGCTTTTTCGATTTCCGGGAAGTTTCGGGAAATCCCGGAAATGTAATTGTCCTTCCGGGAATACATTAAATTTTCGAATAATTTGGAAACAAATTATTTTTAAATGATATCGATAGTAAATATATAAAATAATGGTACTTTAAATTCCAAAATTTATATTCATTTATATATACAGTTAAAAAAAATTTTTTTAATATAAAATATGTGTTAATTATTTCTTTTTAAAGTGTGATTTAAAAAAACATAAGCAATCAAAAAAATCTACGCATTTGTCATTCAGCCTAGATCTTAGTTTTATTACGAAATATCACCTGCAGTAAATGCTCTCTCACCTTCAGCTGATGAATTGTTTTCAAACACTCACCCAGTGCCATGTTCGAGGATAGATTTTCAATTATTATTTAATCAATCCTGAATCAATTATTTTTCTAATGTTGCTACTAATACATAAATATTAATAAATACTTGAAATTTTTTTTACTGCTAGATCATCGAACATGTGTATGTTAAAAATATTTATTCTTGTATTTAAGGTATCCGAGCACGTTCGGAGTACTTTTTAACAAAATAGCATGCTAAAACTTTATAAATGCTCTTTTAGGACTCAACACCAATAAATATTACTATATTTAACTATCAAAATTTGAAATAAATTACCTGAATTTTACAAAAATCACAATTATGAGTGAAATTGTAGCAGTATTTTTGAAGAACTTAAAAGCAGTTAGAGAAAAAAGTAATAAACATATATTAGTAAAAGTATTACGAAAGCAAATTAGATGCATTTATCTTGAAAATGTACTAAAATTTTAATTTTTTATTCAAATTCGAAAATTTTAGAGGTGATTGAGTAAACATTATAAGAAATGTTACATTTTTTATGAGACCATTATTTAAATAACAAGCCATAACTCAATAAGTATTCATACCATAAGAAATATTTTAGTACATTCTCTAGAAAATAACATAAATATCACGTTCAAAAAGTTTTATAGAAATACATTCGTCATATTTTGAGTTATCAGACTCGCCATGATAGATTTTGAGCAATTTAAATGCCCACTTCTGGTAGATCAAAAACCCACTTCCGGTTTTTCTAAATTTATAAAATGGATTGTAACTTGGCCTCTAGATAGTGTAGAAACAAAACAAAGTATGTTTCGTACAGTCAAAGGATAGCTCTATTTAATAAAATAAAAAACAAAAATATCTGTCTTGACTGAATTTGGTCATTTTCAACGTGTTCGGATATTTACCTTAAGATATGATTATGACCTTAAGATATTTTATTTTGTAACTGATTTTTTGCTTAGAAATTGGTATATTTTTGTCACATAAAAACTACTAAGTATCAATGTAAGAATCTCACACAAAATTTTGGTTAAGGAAAATAACAAATAAGAAAATTTGGGGGATTTTCGTACATTCCCTTCTTCAAACAGCTGAGTCAATTATATAATTTATAGTGAAAACAAGTATCCGAAAAAAAAAATCTTAAAATAACAAATTAAATAATTAACATTTTTAAGTGTAAATATTTACGTTTATCAACATAATTCAAGATATCAGAATCCTTAATCAGATGTTCCTATAAAAACTAAATACTTTTAGTTGGCGAAGTGATGTTCGACAGACAGACAGGAACTGATCAGGACAAATAGGACTCTTTCCCAAGATAAGAGGCAAAAATTCTCCCCAACCTTACGTGGGTGTTACCGTTTCTCTTACTACGTTCTTACCCCATTTGTTGAGGAGGCATTTATCCTTCCAAGGAATTTGGGTAAATGATGGCAAATTGCAGCTGTGCTGTCAGCTAAAATTTATTTCAGAGTTTCGAAATCCACAGTCCAGTCAAAACTAGCAACCTCAGATTATTCTAACTCCGAGTCGTTCCCGGGAATACAAAAGGTATGAAAATCTTATGATTTCCCAAGAACCCGGGAAAGAAACCCTAATTTAAATACCCTCTATTCAAATTTTGAAACTAGGTCTGAAATTGCTTTGACTATGGTAATACCACAGTAGACAATGAATTCATAAGGTCACATTGAAGAAAATAAATGTCATATTACAAGAAAAACTGATCGGAATATGCACTAACGAAGATCTTAAAGTAAAATTTAGAAATGGATGCCAGAAATTTTGGCTTTAAAAAGATATACCTGTTATTTATCTCGAATTATTGAATATCGTGAGAATCTTTTTAATTGCTTTTCCTAGTCAGTAAATTTCACCGCGGTCACCAATCTCAGAAAAAAAAAAAGACAAGAACACTGGACATTATAATTTCGAGCAAGATTTAGGGATAAACTCGACAAGATTGATGCCAAATGTTGAAAATTTGTTGTTGGAGCTCCAGATTCATCCGTCCCATTAAAGCACTTTTGCCTGTTGCGTTGTTATTTTATATATTATTAATTTTTTTAATTTAAAATTAGTTAACAAGTATTTCTTAAGTTTTAAACACTATGCTCTCTCTTCTCTACAGTTACAAATTTTAATCTTTTAAAGTAAGTAACTCTAAACCAGCTGTGAAAAAGACATTTAAGTTGATAAATGTGTAAAAATTAATTTTAGGTAACTAGGGTTCTACCTAAAGACAAAAAATGTATGGCAAGGGGTCTATTAGACAAAAATGTTTGGGAACCACTGATCCATATTCTCATATACTCTGTATCGAGGCATGTTGCTTCGAGTATTGTTGCTACACCTTACTTATTCTCGCTCTGCAAGACAAGTATCTCATTTCAAAATAAACATGCTCATTTCTCCCACTGTTTTCCCATTCCTTCTTGGTGTTGCCTATTTAATGTCGCATAGAATATATCTGTTACTTAATATCCTACTCTTACGTATTTTTTGTCTAAGTCATAATCACGAATACCTTATATCGAAACGCATCTCATTTCATCCCGCATTAAAGTTCATATTTTGACAGATTTATTCGTGATTCCTCGTTTAAAAAATTAGACTTTGAATTTTTGATTGCTTTATTCGCGATTCCTAGCAAAAGGATATTTTAATAGCTTCCATGTGCCTTACTGAGGTGGCTGAAAATTTTCCCTGAAAACACCGACGTAATTTCTAAAAAGAACTGATATTGCCCTTCCCTTGAATATGTTATTATGCTTTTCTATTATATATTTCCTCGTATTTGTTGTTGCTAATGTCACCTGTCTGATGTAGTTAGATCAAAGCCCACGAAATTCATCATGGCATCGGGCTAGATTGTAAGCCTGTCGTTAGCCGTAGCTTTGGAGTGGTCAGGGGCCACCCGTCTCTCTTTCCCTTCCAGCAATCTCACGAGGGGATTTGCGGCTATTTAGAGTGTACCCCCATACCACGAAGGCACTATACAGTTACAAACATTCATGCCTTTTCCGAGATTCGAACCCAGGCCCTATGGAACAGCAGTCAGCGTCGCTAACCACTATACTGGATGGGCGATTCCTCGTAAATGTAGAATAAATTATAGTTTGAAAAAAACTAAAAAACACGCTTTTATACTGAATCGAACTAAAAAGTAAAAAAAAAAAAATTCTTAATGAAGAATAAAATGATTAACGAGAAAATGAATGCCATTGGGGTAAAAGCGTGGGGTGCTTTGTACTACATTTTTACACTAATTCAGCTTTTCGGAATAGAAGTAAGAAATTATAACAATTGATACATTTATAGAACACCCCACGCTTTTACCCCAATGACATTCATTTTCTCGTTAATCATTTTATTCTTCATTAAGAATTTTTTTTTTTAATTTTTAGTTCGATTCAGTATAAAAGCGTGTTTTTTTAGTTTTTTTCAAACTATAATTTATTTTTCATTTTTTTGTTCAAACTACAATAAAAGCTTTTTTGATTTTTTAAACTATCATTTATTCATTGTTGAATTTATCCTTGAGTTTGATATTTGAAGCTGGAATTACGTGGCTGTGGAATTAGTCTTGCTCTTCAATGGATATTAATTAACGGGTCTGAAGTGTATTTATTCTCTCCGTTTACGAGGCCTCGGATGAGTCCCGTATCGTTATATTAGATTCCTTTTTTTTTAACAGGTCAAACAAATAAAAGTGTGTAAAGAGGAAAAAGTTTGAATTAAAAATTTTTTTAATGTACCATGTCTTTATAACGGACTAAAAATTATAAAATTCCTCCTTTTCGTTTTTTTTCCCCTTCACATTTTCATGCATTGTCATCCACTTCCGAGCTATGGTCCAAATTTCAAGTCTCTAGCTCCTCCTCCACACAGTTTAAAATCAATTACAAAATTACACCCGGACAGACATTAAAGAAAGCGAGTTAATAAAAACATGGTAACATTAAGTGTCAATCGTTTTTTCACCTTTTAAACGTGTTCCTTTCATGTTAATTCGTATCATCATTTCTAAGCATATTGCTTTATAAAAATAAAAAATATTTAGCAGTTAAAACGCAAATTATTTTTTTTCACATGCACGAGCCGTTTTTTTAATTTTCATTTTCAGAAAAATGTTTATATTATGGTCAGAAATTGCTAACACACACCCACCCTCCACTTTTTCAGATACAGAACACTTTTTTGTTTGTTTTATTTCTTTCAACCACAAGTGTATTTTATACTTGCATATAATTAGCTTTAAATTCAAAACACTCGCTTTAGGGTTTATACCTTATTCTTTTAGTCGCTAAATCTGGAATTGTTGTATGAAATTAATCGCCATGTCTGAAAATGATATATGGAACTAGTCGCCAAATTTATGCAATAAGTCGCCAAATCTAGAAGTGGTATATGGAATTGTCACCAAATCTGATTATCCTTATTCCTGACGATCCTGAAAAGGACAATGGAACTAAATTATGAAATTATTGTATTGTCATCGGTCCTTGACAAGTGTGCGAAATTTTGAATGAATCAGATCTTTTTAAGTGGGTAAAAATCGAGTTCTAAGATTCCGTTACATGCAAGTGAAACTTATAAAAGCGTGTTAAAAAAGCCGATTATCTCAGCACGCTCAAAATAAATTTTTTGATGTTAAAATCACCCAAGTAAACGATGATTTGTTTAATATGAGAAGTTTGAATTGCAAAAACTACATCATTCCATTTAACAAAATGAATATTCATTTTTACATTAAAAATATACAGGGGGTCCCAGGATTATTGGGACAAACTTTAAGGGGAGGTAGGAGACATCCCAAGGATTCAGATTTTCATAGCATCCTATGGTCGGAAAAGTCTTCGTTCGGCGCTAGGTGGCGTTGTTCACAAGAAAAGCATTTAAGGAAACAGACATGCATTACCGCAGTCGTTTGAGCTCCCAACTTTCTCGCCACTTCAGCTACTCACCGAGAACTCGCCTCCCGATTGGTCAGACGAATCACTCGTAAAGATCCCAGTCGAAAGTCCGGCTCGCCGGCACTTTCGCCCCAAGAAAATGCTTTTCCACATATTTCTCATGACAATCTTTTAATTTATATAATTTCTTTTAAACTAAAAATGGGCATATTAGAAAATGAATGCTAACCACCTAATTTGCTAAGAAAGGAGTTTAAGATCTCAACAGAGATCAGGTACTCTGTTAAATGTCAACACCTTGAGCTGCCATAGTCTGAAGAGGAGTATGGAACGTTTTACAAACACCGAGGTGGCAGAAATGCACTTGATTTACGGATTGGCAGAAGGAAATGCACGAGACTATCGCGAAAGGTATCCACAGAGAGATGCACTGGACCGCCGGATGTTTACTAATTTGCACCACAATTTGTGTGAATATGGATCATTACGAGGTAATAGGCATAGTGAGGGTGGGCCACGAGTGACTCGAACTCCCAACATGGCCATGGCACACGGATTCCTTCGATCGGTATCCAACACATTTTTATCCATGCATGGAACTAAATGTGTCGGATACCGTGGCCAGTTGAAATGCGTTGTCCACCCTTACTATGCCTATTACTTCGAAATGGTCCATATACACACAAATTGTGGTGCAAAATAGCAAACATCCGGTGGTCCGATGCATCTCTCTGTGGATACCTTTCGCGATACAATCTCGTGCATTTCCTTCGGCCAATCTGTAAATCAGGTGCATATCTGCCAGCTTGGTGTTTCTAAAACGTTCCATACTCCTCTGCGGGCAATGACAGCTCAAATGACTGCGGTAATGCATGTCTGTTTCCTTAAATGCTTTTCTTGTGAACAACGCCACCTAGCGCCGAAGGAAGACGTTTCCGACTACGTGTTGACACTCAAATATGAATCCTCGTGATGTTCCCCACCTCTTCTTAACATTTGTCCCAATGATTCTGGAACACCCTGTTTATAAAAAAAATTTAATCATGTTTTTAAATTCTTATAATTTAATGGCTGGAAACTTTTAAAATCTTTTTAATTACTTATGTTTACTAATCAGTATTCGCAAATTTTAATTTTTCGATACTATTTTCTCTGTCTTTCCAGACTATTTCTTTAGAGGCACTAGTTAGTTTTCAAAATTATATTAATTCATTTACTTTTAAAACTTTATTTTCATAAAACATTACATACCTCTTATGGTTAAATAATACTAATCCCTTGCATGATGTAAAAATTATTCTTCATCTCTTCCCTTTACTTTATTAGCAAATAAATATTTTAATTCTGTAAAATATTTATGTACATGTGGTACTTGTGTGTAAATTGGTACTTTTCCTTTTCGCCGGAGCAATCGCTAAAAAATATACAACCGACGCCAAACGGTATATTCCACCCCACATTTTCAAAACAATATCTTATCAATAACATCTTTTTCATAATACAGTAGAACGTCGTTTATCCGAATCAATTGGGACCGGACACCATTCGGATACACGATTGTTCGGATAACCAAAAACCAAATGTGATCCCTGCAGTATATGAAACCGGACACTATACGAATATTAAAAATCATCACAAGTGGGAAACGGGCTTTAAAAAAAAGCAAAATAGGTGCAAAGTGTCGCAATTTTACCTTTATTGTGGAAAATAATCACTTATTTTTTGCTATACCATTCTATAACTTTGCTTTTTCGCTGCGAGGTCTTTTATTCTCTTGAGCAGCAGTAGTTGAGTAGGTCAGCATTCTGATTGCTGAAAAATACATCACGCTGAAGTCGTCATCAATTGCATTGAGAATTTCGACAGGTGGGTTACAGAGAGCATTATCGAGAATCAGTAAAACTTTGCCTGTTTTCCAATCACGTTCACGAAGTTTCTTGACTTTGGGAATGAAGTCTTTTTCCTAATATTCCGCCCAGATATTTACCAAATCACACAACTGAGATTCCCAAAATATCCCTCACCTTTGGTTTTTCCCGTCACTTTTAGCCTCACGCGAAGCAAATGTTGACCATTGCACTGCTCGAAAACGTATCCGGACTTTGGATCGGATATTTGATGCTCCGAATAATAAATGTTCGGATAAACGACGTTCTACTGTACATTAAAAGTAGATGAAAAAACCATTAGGAACTAGCGTTTAACAACCTTTTTATGTGCCTATTGTATATTGTCGCCAATAAAGCCAACTTGGCGAGATTTGCGCCGGCGAAACGGAAAAGTACCTTAAAATTAAATTCATTGTTTTCATCAACATCAATTGAAATCATCTTTTCTGATAGCCTCCATTTCCTATCATGCAAAAAAAAAAAAAAACTATCAATCAATATTTATTATCAATCAATATTCACTATCAATCAACTTCGTACGAACTCATGAAGAAATAATTATCAAGACAAATAGGTTTATTATTTTTGCTTTTATAGCTTCCAATTACAGGGCGTTTGAAGTTTAAAAAAAATCGCCAATCAGTAGGTCATTCTAATAATCAAAATGGGCTAATTATACTCTCAAAGAAACAGAGTCTGTTTCTAATGATGCCCTCGTGAACCGACGTCAAAAAAAATGGGACATAACTTTCGCAATTCTCATTACAACTGAAAGAGATCAATATTACTAGAAATAGCTCAAAGGAATTTAAATTATAATGTAATGAAGTCAATTAATTTAATTATCACTACTATTTCTAAAAATATTTATCATTACAGATGCCGTCTGTGTTACTAATTTCTCTTTGTAAACTAAACCTAAATTTCGAATTTAGTAAAATTCTGATTAAAAGCTTCATAATTATCGGGGTTTAAATATGGAATCTCATAATGTGAAATGAGTGCTTCTGATACTTGATGTCATAAAAGTTTATACTCAGCACTTTTCAAAGATATTTACACTATTCGATGGATAACTAGATTCTAATTGTAAATATTTAAAATAGATTTGAAAAATAACGTTATTATAAAAAACATGAATCCGTAAAAATAAATATGAAACAAAAAATGTCAACAGTAATATTAAAACCTTTTTAAGAAATTCGGATTCCCAATATCTTAAAATTCCTAAATCCAAAATACCTGAATAGTTGAGGTCAGAAACCTACTACAGTAGAACGTCGTTTATCCGAATCTATTGGGACCGGACACCGTTCGGATACACGATTGTTCAGATAACCGAAAACCGAATCCCTGCGATCCATGCAGTATATGATACTGGACACTATACAAATATTGAAAATCATCACATGCGGGAAACGTGCTTGAAGAGAATGCAAAATAGGTGCAAAATGTCTCAATTTTATCTTGATTGTGGAAAATAATCACTTATTTTTCGCTGTACCATTGTACACCTTCGTTTTTTCAAAGCAAGGTCTCTGATTCTCTTCAGCAGCAGTACTTGAGTAGGAAAGCACTCTGATTATTGTTCGTACCACTCCATAGCTGTCTCTAACGCAGAAACGCGTCAGCATTTGCTACTTTCGTTGTTGTTGTCCTCGTCTTCATCCGTTTCATCGTGGACAGAGTCAGATTCTACTTGCATGGAAGTCACAATCTTGTCATCATTTAGTATTTGAAATCCACAGTCTTCTGCATCGCATGCCATCCAGGTTTCTACATCAACAAAACTCAACAAAAGAGCACGTATACACCCCTTACTTGGAAACAAACTGACATAATATTCCGCGCAGATGTTTGCCAAATCACACAGCTGAAATTCCCCAAATATCCCTCGCCTTGGGTTTTCCCATCACTTTTGGCCTCACGCGAAACAACTGTTGGGCATTCCACTGTTCGAAAACGGATCCGGACTTTGGTTCGGATACTTGACACTCCGGATAATAAACGTTCGGATAAACGACGTTCTACTGTATTTAAAATAATCCCTCTTAGTGTTAGTTTACAATAATTAACTGTCAATCCGCTAAAAAAGTGATGCCCAAAAACGAAAAAAATCTCATACACAGCTCATTTTATTTTTGAGCTAATATTGATTTGAAAAATATCGACAGGGTGATTCGGTAACAGACCGACAAACGTACAGGGTGTGTAAGAGGGGCAGATACGACTCGGTATAAAGGAATGGAGGGTATCAAATTTCGTAGTTAAGAGCTATGGTGCAAAGAAGCAGAGAAAAAGAATAGAAACAGCATTACATAAATGGGACAGAAAACATTTTATTGAACGCTTGTACAACAACAGGTTCTCGAAATTACAACGAGAAGTCATCTGGCATGCCTGACAGCGGCACTGCATGGAATTCCTCTTACGTTCTAAAAGATTCTTATTAAGTCACGTATCCTCCCGGCAGATACAGATATTAGAGCGATGTGGTCTTCTACAAAAGGAAAAGGCGTTTCGTACCCCCCAAAAAAACCAGTTGATTCGTTAAAGAACCAGTCTCACGTAACCTTCTGTTCACACTTTCGAAGGTCGTGTGATGTGGAACACGCCTGTTTGGGTAACGTTCCTGTTACAACCACCGATCAGCGTGCCCGTTACAATCCGCATCTCCATACACTATTAGCTTATCGACCAGTTCCTCGTTTTGTATATGAGCTCATTCTGCGACCTCGGGAAACTGATCGCAAAAGACGATGGTGTTCACGAAACCTTCCGTTTAGCGCCATCTACCGCAAGACTGCAAGGAGGATTCTTCCAGAATGTCAGGAATCCCATGCAGTGTCGTTATCAGACTTGCCAGACTGTAACAACCCCTTTTGGGTTGTTGGTGATTGGGTGATTCAAGCAAAGATCAGCCATGGCAAGTTTTAAACGCAATTTTATTTATCCCTTCTACTTAATCAACACAACTAAGGGTAAGAAATGCACTTAATAAATAATTAAAAGAGCAATCGCGCGCGCATAGGTTTAAAAGTACTAACATATAATTAAGATTTTACTTCACTTACTTTTGGAGCACTCTTGATTCCTACGCTTCAACTCTGTGTAAATATCTTGCTTAACTATACGACCTCTGATCGTAAATCGTGTTCACAGTTTAATCACTTTTATCAACTATCGACCATCATCGCGTACACAAATGCCAACGCTTAAATAGAAAAACTCATTTAACTAAATCTCGTCTTCTTCTTCGAGGGGACGTTTTCAAATGAACTTACAGTTAAAAAAATAATTTTACTCTAAGAAGATTAGTGGAAGATTCGCGGATAGACCCGTTACAAGATGACTTCTGGTCGTAGTTTCGAACACCTGCTGTAGTACAACCGTTTAATAAAGTGTTTTCTGTCCCACTGATGTGTCACTGTTTCTGCTCTTTTCTTCTTATATATAGTACCATAGCTCACAACTACGGCATTCACTACCCTGCATTCTATGTGCGATTCCGCATCGTCTCTGCACCCCCTATACACTCTGCGAATTTGTCGGTCCGGAAGAGAACCACCCAGTATTTCGTATTAAATAAATAAAAAAGGTACAATAGGCTTATGGTAACTAAAATAAGAAAGAAAAATGTTTGATTCAAATTTATCTAAGTATCGCGTAAAAACCGCATTGATCGTCGTTTTATATTTTGTAGTTCTGAGTTTTCGATCATTGAACATATTTAAATTAAGTGTTTCACTTAGAAATTCAATTAGTGACAGATTTTTATCATCTGCAAAGTTAATATTGAGGTCTCCACGGAAAATCATCGGTACATTATCATACTTTTCCCCAAATCTTTTATCGAGTATTTCAGAAACTTTTTTTGTATAAATCATAAAATTTTCGAATAAAAATTGTTGTATCTGTCTCATAGATTTTCCAGGTGAAATATAAAAATGCAATACATATTAATACAATATATTAATATGTATTGCCCATTCTCGGAATCGCAACGAGCAATGCACAGTATATACACATTGAACTTTTCCCTAAATCCATTGAATTTCACTTATAAGATATACACAGCACTGTACGTCAGTTGTATAGCTACAGATATATACTACTATAAGCATGTCGGTGACGCGAACGCACGAGATTTCACCCATCCAAAAAGTGTCTAAGGCGAACAGCACACTGCGTGTGCACCAGTCAGAGCATGTCGGTGACGCGAACCCATAAGATTTTCCCCTACCAAAAAGTGCCCAACGCCGCTAAAGAAGTTTTCCCTTAAAAAAAAATGGAAAATCGTCAACATATAAAATGTCCAGAACTCTCGAAATTTATTTAATGAAGATCATTGATCGGAATATTAAATGTGAATATTTCTCGAGTTATTGAGGGAATTTGTGAAGAATTTTGGATTTTAGCATTTTTAGACATGAGAAATCCAAATACGAGTATGTACCACTTTGGCTATGTTACAATTTATTCAGTTTTCCCAATTATATTAATTATTCATAGTTTTCAAAATAATATTAGTCTTCTTCAACTAGTTTTCTTTTTTAGAATCAGAAAACAGTTAATTGGATTGTTTGTGGCGCGTGAGGGAGTGTTTATCAGCATTGTTCTGCAAAGCAACACGAAGGCTTTTGGCGACGGACTTCATAATTCTAAACCATGGTCAAGTGACGACACCTGTAAGTGAAACCCCCTCTCAAAACCTCCACACCAACGGGGGGGGGACACTTGAGCCTCGACATATTTCACGTGCATCGACCTGCTCTGCACGACGGGTCCTCAGTGGTACTAGGCTCAAATTCATGACACGACTGCCATGCAGTCCGTTACATTGACCACAAAGCAACCGTGGCCTCGGTCTTTAGTGGCAGTATGACTCGAATTCATGACAGGTAGGCCACGAGCTCGTGACCTTGAACAACTGGCTCCCGCGATCGCTTGTTGTTTGACTCAAAAAGCTTTAAAAAGCGTCGAGCAGAGAATTTTTATGTCGCCAAATGTTTGCAACACTCTTTGGAAGACTCTTTTTAAATTTTTTAAAAATTTCTAACGAGATCTGACATTTAAGCTAATTTTATGAGGCAAAATTAAGCATGTGAAAAAAAAAAACTGGATTCCGTAACGAAAAAAAACCTGTTTTATGTGCTAATTAACCCCTTGAGCACCATGTAACCACTAGTGGATACATGCTATATATAAGGCAAAATCCCATTGTAACCTCATGTGGATATATAGTTTATTTAAGTGTACAAAAAGTGTAACCAGCACAGGAAACATTATAATGTAGATTTTCTTTTATTGAGATAGTATAAAGTTACAAAAGCTACGTTACAAAATGGCTGGGCTACAAAAGTTTGAAAAAATAGTAAAAATTAGAATTAAAACTGCAAATATTTATCTTTGTGAAATTGCTCAAAATGTTTTCCACATGCATTGCATAAATGTATTGTTATTTTTTTGTTCCATTTTTCTTCACTTCTTCACCACAAATAAATAAATCCGTATCAGAATCACTGTCGTATTCATCGGTTTCCGGCATATATTTTCATTCAGTATAACTTTCGTTGAAATCCAACGATGATGGGCCATATTGGTAAGAAAAAATAAAAATAAAAATAAATAATTATACAAACTTTAGTGAAACGAAACACGAACGAACATGCGCCGTTGTCAGCGTGAAGAGGAAAAGTGAAATGTACATGATAATGTCAAGGTCAGTATGCCCAGAAATCCGGGATTTCTGGGGACACTAGAAAGCACAGTCTGGTGCACACACACACACACACACACACACACACACACACACACACACACACACAAGGAGTTAATTTTATTAATTAACTAATCTATGAACACCATAATTTAGTTCTCTTTAAGCTATTTACAAAGATATCAATTTTTACTAGTTGCGAAGAGAATTGCGTAAATTACAGGGAGAAAGACTATGCATTGTGGAATGTTGGCGACAAATCTCATAATCAAACACTAAAGAAAATGATTCAGCCATTTTATATATTCCCAAATACCTTCTCTATAAGATGTTAAGACTCAGATTTTCTGAAGCGAATTTAAGAATAAATTCGACTATTGCTACAAAACAGAGACAAACTCTAATTCCCACTCAGAAAATATTTAATGGAATATCAGCTCTACTCTTTAAATAGAAGTAGGTAGCTCTGAGACCCGATTGGATTTACGAGAAAATCACGACTTTAAAAGACTTTCACGGAATCCTGACTCACCTGGCGTATGGTGCCAACTATGATGATAATTACTAATGTCTTTCTTTAAGCGGGGGAAAAAAGGAAAATGTCAACTGAGTACTGGAGATAATTGCATGTTATTAATGGCTGCCATTTATTTTGACGCCAATTCTCCCCCCTCCCCTTCAATGCACTCTAGAATGCCATATATAAAATAGGTGGTTTTGTTAATGCATACACTGAAAACTTGGAATGAATATATTTCTTTGAATGTAATGACGAGATTTCTTAGTAATGTCATCTTGCACTGAGCAATCTTAATTTAATCTACGATACAATATGTAAAAATATTCTAAAATCATGGGGGAGGGAGGCTTGAAGGGTGGTACAGCTTACTGAAACAAATAGGATGCCTTCAAATTAGTTGAACAATTTCGTAAGTTAAGAACTTTTGAAATCTAAAATGAAATTAACCCGGTTAAAGTCAGACTAGTAGGAATATATCCTACGTTTATTCATAGAGGGCGTTAGGTGTCCTTTAGGGGTTAGAAAATCTTCATATCCTCCTAACACAAAACACAAACACAAAGCTAAACACTCCTAAAACTCCTCCTAACTATACAAACTCCTAAAACTAAAACACAGTATTGTGTTTTATAATTCATTACTAAATTATTTAAGAAAATCGTACAAATCTGTTTTCTATTGGATAAAATACGATTAGTTTTTAAATTATTAATCGAAAATAGAAATTTGATCTTATCCTTCAGGGGAAAAAAAGAGGGAAAAAGAGTTTTATACTCGTAGAAGACCGTACAACACTGGGTTGAAAGAGGGAAAAGAAATGTTCCTAACAAGGAAAAGAAGTGGAAGGAATTTCGAAAAAAAAAAGGGAATTTTAATCATAAATATAGAGAAATCACTCTCCTAGAAGTGTTGGCGTCGAGAGGGAAAGGGGAAATTTCCATGGGGGTAAAGTGATGTACTCGGTAAGAGCCCGTGCAATGCTGGGATAATCTGACGTGAAACTGACCCGTCCGATGGAGCAAAGAGATGGAAAAAATTTCGAAAAGGATATTTTAATGATATATTAAGATGGAATTCACAAACACACCAGGAAGAGTGCTTACACCGAGGCATAAATATCTATACACTTGAAGAAGCCCGTGCACCACCGGGCCATGCAGTTAGTATCCTCCTAATACGTGAAAAGGGTAGTCCCAAGGTGAACGTGTTTTGTGCAGTGAGTTCTCCAGAAATGTTTTCATCCCATTCTTCTTCGCTGAGAAACGACTGTTACAGGAATTATTTACCTGGAAATGCTACAGATTTTCCTAATGCCAATCATCAAAGAAAAATACCAGGAGTCTAGATTTTTCAACAGGAAGGCGATCTCTATCATTAACCCACCGATGTTACATTTTACCTCAATATTTAGGTGGATTGAAAGTGCAGGTGTTATTTAGTGGCCCTCCCGTTCATCACTGGATGTCAGTGTATGGGGTTTAGTAAAAGATCAAGTGAGCACTCCGTCATTTCCTACATCCAATGCTGAGTCAAAATCAAGTATCTACGCTGCAGTTAATTTGATAGACGGTGGGCCAGCGTCGGAACATAGATAGAGGTAAGATAGAACGGTGTTCATGACGTCTGAAATATAAAAAAGGAAAAAAAAAATAAAAAAAAAGACAGTATGACAGATACTTGAGACAAATAAAGGTAGCGTGATATTGGTTAATTAAAATGTTAAGTTTAATTACGTCACAGCTATTATTTACAGATTTGCATTGAAGTTATTAACTTAGTAATTAGATTATTAGAGTCCAGTTCTGTTGTTTTGTGAGGGTGGAGTTCTTGGCGTCCGTGCTTAGCGAAGTTTTCAGGGCATCTCTCGTTCTCTCTCTCGGCCCTCTCCAGGCTTCGGGGTGACAGCGGTCGGTATCTTTAGCTTCCAGTTACATCCGATTCGTGGGCGGAAAGGGGTTCCTTCTGGTGTCAAAGGTAGCCGGGGCGATGTCCAAGTCAAGCCACACAATATTTTTAAGGGTCCAAGTGTCAATGCACGTGTGATGACCATACTCAAAATTGTATAGCGGGAATAGCTCCAACGGAAACATTCTGGCTAATCCGGGGCAGGAACTGATTTACCGATGGGATACTTGCATAGCAACGAAAAGAAGCTGCATAAAATGTTTGTAATTATGGTAAAATTGGACTATTTATCTTACACCAATGTGTACTTTAACTTTTTTGCCTATAAATTACTATACATGCAATAAGTCATTCTTTTTGCCCAATTAACTTGTAGACACCCTGTATATTGTGCATAAGAATGAATGGACATGCTTTACATCACACTATAAAGCAACATGAAGACTATTGGCGATTAACCTCGTAATTTGAACCATGGTCAAGCAACGAAGTTGACAACTGAACTGCCATCCTATCTTCAAACTTCCAGCTGAAGGACTTTGAGCCTCGACAGATTTAGCGTGTTTCAACCCCTCTTCACGGCGAGTTTTTAGTGGCACCTGACCTCAAAACCACGACTCAACAATGCTTTCGAAGAGTTCGCGACTATTACCACTCGGCTACCGTAGCCACAATGTACAGAAGGAAGTAACGCGTAAAAACACAAAAAGGGAAGGAAAACACATTTTTTCCCTTACGAAAGGGTTTCGTGAAGTTTTATTTACTATTGAAATTAAAATCAAGATATAGAATTTATATTTGTTATTGTTAAAACTCTTCTACATAGTCACTATCTAGAATTATACATTTCACCTTGCTTATTTCTTGACCTTTCGAAGGAAAAACTCAGACAATTGTGCCCTGTCTTGAAAGAAGAGGAACACAAGGATTTGAGGGTCCAAACCTCAATCAAACCAACATTGATAGTTGTAATTTGCAACATTATTATCATAGCAATCAGTTAGCATATAGAATAAACTTTAAAAGACTATGTCGCGATTATTTAGTACCTATAAGCTCGCAGCATTGCCTCAAAGTTCTTACAATATTTTTTGCAATTAATTTTCAAAGTTATGATTACCACAACAATGATTACAAGTTTGACAACTACAATGGGCGTGGTTGGCTGATTAGTGGTAGCAAAAGTAAGCACCGTTGGGTGCATCGTACCTACTGCTAGTGATATGCCGAAAATGTCATTTACGCCTATGTTTTCGGTCGTGATGGAAGATTATAAATGCCAAAAAGGCAGACATGTTGTACCATACAATTTTTGTAGGAAAGTACCTAACAGCCTCTTTCGGAATGCAATGGGTTGGGTGTGGTGGACCTGTCCGAAAACTAGATTTATCAAGCTTCAATTATTTCTTATGAAGGCCCACAATTATGAAATTTCTGTTGATTCGATAGACGATCATGTCGTTTAACTATACGTAAGAGATGCACGTAGGTGAAAAATATCTGGCATTTTGAAGGTATTAATCAATCCCTCAATCGATGCAATCGATTTTGTATGATTTCTTCAGTGACCATAAAATTTTGATTATTTATTATAAATATTACTTAACTAGCCTTTAACCACTTGCTGCTTTGAGTAATTTATAGTGTTGTATAATAATATGATGTTTTAAGTTACTGATATAGGTCCTAGCATTAAGCTCTCTATTATATTCAAAATCAATTTTACAGCCCTCGCCTCATGATTTTTTTAAAAAAACAGGTTTCAATTTCCTAGACGGAAGTACATTTAAGTTTTAAGCCCCATAACCTTCCCCTTTGGAAGCGATTTCCGCAAAACCCATTTTTAGCAGATCTCTACTCTACAAAAAAAAAAAATAAATAAATAAAAACGTGCACGCCAAGATTTAAGTTTGTTGGTCAAATAGTTCAAAAAAATATTTTTTTATATAAAGCCCCGTGACTCATCGCAACCCCTCTTGGGAGTCGGTTTCCACAAAGCTTGCTTTTAGAGGATCTCTACTCATTGAAAGAAACGCGCGTGCCAAATTTCAAGTCTGTAGTTCCCAAAATCTTGCGATACAAGAGAGTGAATGAGCGAGTACATCGCTTTTTCCTACAGTTATACAGATAAAACACCTAGCGGGGATGTTGTAAGTAAACATTGTTTTTTCGCGTTTCATTTGCTTGTGTTTATCTTTTCTTACACATCATTTCCACCCATATATTCCCATACAACAAAAAAGTGAGCCATACCAACCCTCAAAGTACAAACCATAATATAGAAATCATCCTATATGTCTTAGTCCAAGGCAGTGGACTAGCTACCAATGGACTAGAGGTGCCATGCACAAGGGCCCTCAAACTCAGGAGGGCCCCAGGACCCTGACCACCAAGTAAGCCGAACTTGCGATAATTTCTCCCACATTTAAGATGTAAATATAAAATGTTGCAAAACACAACTATAATCATGGCAACTATTCGAGCATGCGCAGTGGGCGCTGCCTGGCGATGATTAAGTGTATTAAGAAAAACGAGAGTTGAATTTTTCAGAGAGTGTGTGTGGAGAAGACCAGACGAGCGAGAGCGAGAATTACGGTGCCCATCGCAGTGTTCCGACATACGCCCGGAGCAACAGAGAGAGAGAAAATAAAAGATGTTTGTCAATAACCTCGTCTGATTTCCTGAGAGAAACACATAGGGACCACTCCCCAACAGCAACTCAGTTGCAAGTAATCTCAAATTTGTTGGGAATTCTTTCCGTTGTTTGTTTTGTGTTGCGAACTTAACTTGATGAAAAGTTATTATTTAATTATAAAGAAGGCCACCGAGATTGGAAATGCCTTGCGTGAGTGAGTGAGTGAATGTTAATGTCGCTCTGTTCAGCTACACGAGGGCTTTTGGTGACGAACCGCGTCATTTTGAACCATAGTCAAGTGAGACGGATGACACCTGAGCTGGTACCCCTCTCTCCCAACAACCATACCAACGGGAGGACGTTTGAGCTATCGACAGATTTAACGTGCATCGCTTCCTTATACGGTGGGTCTTCAGTGGTACTGGGCTCGAACTCATGACACGCTAGCCATGATCTGATACCTTGACCACTTGGCTACCGCAGCCACAGGGAATGCCTTGCGAAAGCATGCCAGGGGTTGTGGTGGGAACACCACATCTTTAGAGGATCACTATGTAGCCTTTGTGGCAAAAAGGAGCAGAAATTTAACTCCTGGCCAGATAGCAGCAGACCTTGCAATCGCCACCAGTACGCATGCTTCAGCAAGAACCATCTCACGGCGATTAAATCCAGTTGGTTTGTATGCACGGAAACCTGTTCGTTGCATCGCTCTTCAACCACATAATCGTCGAGAGAGATTATGCTGGTATAAGGAATATGTTGGTTGGGATAACCAAAATTGGTCTAGAGCAGTGATGCTCAACCGGCGGCCTTTCCTGAGTATCCCGGTCATGACCAATTGCATTAAGAAATTGAATTATTAAAGAAAAATGTGTAGTGAAAATTTAGCAGGAAATTTAACCAATCAAGCAATCAAATCTAACAATTGTGCTATGCCTTTTTCGATAGTAGAATAAAAACAAGAGAGGCTTCGTCATGGATTAAAAAAAAAAAAAAAAACACCGAAACACTACGCCACGGTTTATTTTAAAAAATTCATAAAAGGAAATATTTTTTTGTTTGTGTGTTTTATCGAGACGTTAATAAAGCATTAAAATAAAAGCTAAAAATAAATTTTAATATTTTCATCAATTTTACTTTCGTTTTACAGTTTTTTGCCCCCATTATCCTTATGTTGCAGCTCCGTGAAAAATCTGCAGTGGCGCATACAAAGGGTAGGGGGGGGGGTTCCTCGGGTCCGGACCCCCCCCCCCCCCAAAAAAAAGTTTTTGACTTTTTTGCGATAGAGTATATAGTACGTAACATTCAAGCATCAATTGTATTAATTAATGGCTAATTATTTATTCAATGTTTAATTTTTTACTGCTTTTTTGTTCCTGAAAATCGACATGTTGGGCGACGTATTGGAGCTTGATACGAGAATGGTGGACTTTTGACCCTGCCCCTCCCCTCCCCTTGAAAAATTCTTGTGTGCGCTACAGAGTATCTGTCATATGTATGTGGCCCGGCGGGAAAAAAGGTTGAGTTCCCGTGGTCTAGAGTGATGCTCTCCGTCCTTTTCTTATATGAAAAATATTTCGAGTCCGCAAGGAAATTCTTTATCGGCTGAATGTTCAAATCGTGTCAAATTGAAAATCTCAAATTATATCCCTGATTTTGCGATATGAAAGTAGATCGGCGCAAGAATTAAAATTTTTATTTTGCTGTAATGAACGGAAATACTTATATTTTGCGTTGTCTATTTCTTATTTCAATAAATTTTCTTAAAAGTACACAATATATGTATAACTTCAATATATTTTTTTGTTGAAGAAATATATTTTATGGTGTTTATTTAATGCTACGCGAAATACCTTTTAAATGATACAAAATTAATACACAATAATACTGTGTGTAAATCCATATTATTGATTTCTGCTCTATAACTCTGTATGCATTATCTCGGGAATAGAATTATTTCAAAAATGTCCGACTGTGAAGCTCGCTGAATCCTATTGATAGATTGGATTGGCACGCCACGGCTAAAAGGTTGCCGACCCCTGCTGTAGAAAGTAAGGTACCAGCTCGTATGTCATTCTCATCCATTGACGAATTTAAAAAAAAAAAAATGCGAGGTTTAAAATTAGGAGATCCGTTGCCAATAGCCCTCGCGTAGCTTTATAGTGTGACTTTAATAAACAATCAAGCGACACAGTACAATTTAAAATAGAAATTTCAAAAAATTTAATTGTTTTAAATACTAATCAAATAATTACCTTGCAGTAGAATAGTCATTAAAACGGTAAACAGTGAGTGTCTTCCCCAAAATTTTGTCTCCTACATTTTTTGTTAGTCTTTCCAAAAAAAAAACAAAAAAAAAAATTAATTGGACATTTTTTCAGATTAGAGATTAAAAAGATATTCCGTTTATTGTCAACAACGAAAAATTCACAGTTTATAAATAGTCTCTACATTTAGATAGAGGACGGAATGTCTCCACTCTGAGTAAATCACCGAGGAATGGAGGGGAAAAAATGAAAATCTTTTACAGGATCATCTTTATCTTAGAAATTTCCCTAAGCAACGTTATGACTAAAAAAAATTTTAAAAAAACGTCGCTTTGCAACAGATCGAAGGGTTGTGCCAATATTTGGGACTTCTTCAATGGAAATTAATTCTCGCTGACATATACTGAATTGATATCTAGAGTATATAATTGTTTTTTTCCCGGCCATTTCTAGTTCCTAATCAGAAAAATCCTTCCCAAAGCAGATAGAACCGGTTCATACTTTAACGATCAAGTAATCGTTATTCTACAGAACACCTAGTTAAATCGTACAATTTAATATTTTTATATACTTAAACTGATTCTTCCAGTTATTTCATGAAATACACTGCTGGCCACTGTAAATGCAACACCAAGAAAGACAAGAGATAGCACAACAAAATTTATTTTGTAGATAACATGTTGACCAAGTACCAAATGATTAAATATATAGACTTCTGTGAAGTGTGGTTCCTGCCAGAATCAGTAGCCAGAGTAGCCGCCATTGTTGGAGATCACCACTGCCACACGCCTCGGCATTGATTCAAATGGACTTTGGATGTGTTCTTGCGGTACAACAGACCAAGCAGCTTCCACACGTTGCCAAAGTTGAACTGCTGTGGCAGCTGGGGGTGTAATCTGGGTCAATCGTTGAGCAACCATGGACCACATGTTTTCTATCGATGAAAGATCCGGAGAGTGAGCCGGCCAGGAAAGCAATTCAATCTGGTGATTGACGAAGAACCTTTAGACAATGCGTGCCACGTGTGGTCGCGCATTATCCTGTTGAAATATGGCTGTGGCCAAGCCCAGAAGGTAAGGAAGGACAACTGGCTCCAACACCTCGGAGATGTAGCGCTGGCTGTTTAAAGTACCGGCAATGCGTACTAGAGGAGTGCGAGAGTGATATCCAATACCGCCCCATACCATACTACCCGGTGCAGGACCAGTGTGGCGGTGCATAACGCAGCTGTTTAGCATCCTCTCTCCACGGTGTCTCCAGATTCGAATCCGAACATCGTATTGTTGCAGACAGGTGTGTGCCTCGTCAGTAAAAACAACTTGATTCCATTCTGCCACCCACATCCTTCTTTCATCGCACCATTGGTGGCAGAGACGTCTGTGGTTCTGCGTCAAGGGTAGACCAAGCAATGGACGTCTTGCGGACAGACCACTCTGTTGTAAACGGCTTCGAATGGTACGCGCAGACACTGAATGATGCGTTACAGACTCAATGTGCTGTGATATGGTTCGTGATGTGACTGAGCGATCCGTCACTGCCATGCGCACAATTTGCCTGTCTTCAGGTGAAGTGGTGCACTGAAGTGGATGCGATCGACCACGTCGGTCCGTCGTACCCTCCTGCATCCAATGGTCACATATCCGCATTACAGTTGTTTGGTTTCGTCCAACACGACTACCGATTTCCCTGAAATATTATCCACAATCTCGGTAGGCCCCTATCCTTCCTCTGTCGAACTCGGATACTTGATCTAAAACTGATCGCTGTTTTCTACGAGACATAACTGATCGTTTTTTGAAAAAACCACAAGAAAAATACAATTGCCGAACTTGAAATTGTCGAAATTTCCAAGCCTTAAATAGCGCTTTGAGGGGGCGCCACAGGCGTGCGTGATGTGTGTCTGCGCTGAAATTCTAATCATTTGCATATCTCACCTCCGCTAATCCATGTTGTAAATTTCATGTTATTTGAGTGCTTCCTTCAGGGTGTTGCATTTACGGTGGCCAGCAGTGTACCTAGTTATTCTATGAAATAACGGATTGCACAATTTAACGGTAACATATATATATAAATCTGGAATAGACAAATGCTGCTTTCCTTTTGATATTTCAGCTTAGGAAAACTTACTATTCAAATTATGACTAATAATTATTAAAAATTAAAATTGGATTTCTAAAATTTATTGAAAGGTTAGTAGGCGAAGTAACGCAAACAAGAGAAACTGGCGAAATGAATGTGAAAAAATTTTAAGGTTAAAATATAGGTTCAATTCTTCTCTAATTCAAAAAACACTTTGTCCAGCCTCTAAGGTTGCTGATGAGGTTTGGGACACTGTATGAACAGACACTGCTATAAAATAACCAAGTTGTAATGCTCCCATGTTGTGAAATACTAATTAATGCAGCCTTTGATGGTTACAGGAAAAAGATATTTTTTTAATGTTCATGAAGTTCCACAACACAAGGAGATACACACACAAACAAAATAACATAAGACATCAAAGGAGGGAAAGGCTTTCCCTGACTCCACGTGTATCCATGGCTCGGGGACCAACCGGCGGCTCAAGAAGTCTGGAAAAAAACGTTCTCCTTTCCCCCAAGAACAAGTAGCGCCACCTGGCTGTCGTTATTTGTCAAGGGAAGGCAGAGTTTAAATGTAACCGTTACATTCTCCCCCTACACCGCCGAAGACCGTCTCGGCGAGGTGGTGTACTATCAGACAATATGGCATTCTCTCCAGCAGTTCCTCTAGGAATCAATGGTTGTTTGCGAGGCCTTCCTCTTCTCCTGAGAGGTACTACAGGAGACTGGGTTTGTGTGACATTCAGAAAAGGTGTTAAAGCTGATGCATGATAGACACCTAAAGGTTCGTCAGGTTTGTCACAACTAGCTACTACAAATGTGGTGGGGGATCTCTGGGATAGCACAATGTAAGGCCCGTCTCTCCTGGGCATCAGTTTGGCACTCCTGTTTTGACTCGCTTTGCTTAACGGGTGCAGTTGTACCCATACTAGATCATTAACTTTATAGTCAGGACTTGGTCTACGTGATTTGTCAGCAGATGTTTTTGACGATCTTGACTCATCTCAATATTTTCTTTAATTTGTGACATATATCCTTCAAAGCGTTTTAAATAGGGTGTAAATTCAGGTACAAAATTATCGTTATGTATGACAGATCGTAGATCAGTATTTACTTGGTCTAAAGTTCGTAATTCTCTGGCGAAGGTTAGGTATGTTGCCGTGTGATCTGTGGACTCACATTTTGCAGTATTCAATACGAACCTAATAGCTGGTAGCTTTTCAATCCATAATGTATGGTTGTTACCTACCATCATTGCCAAGCGAGGTTTCAAGTCCCTATTTTTTCTCTCTACTGGATTTGCCTGTGGGTGATATACGGGAATGAGACTTTGATTGATATCCAAGACATAACATAACTGCTGCATTACCGCACTTACAAATTGAGTCCCATTGTCACATATTAGTCGACGGGGCACGCCGTACCTTAGGAAGACTTCATTTAGAAGTGTTATAGCACATTCTTTAGCAGTAGCTTGCTTTAATGGAAATAACTCTACCCATTTTGTGGTGTAATCTTCCACTATGAATATCCACTTCATTCCTTCTCTCGTTTCTGGTAAAGGACCAAAAAGATCAATAGCTATGCTCTCGAATCGTTGAGCTGGAACAGGGGTCTGCAGAAGACCAGCAGGTTTCTGGTTTGTGGCTTTATATCTAATGTGTGTGTGCACTCTGAACAGCTCTTCACATAATCGGCAATAAATTTCCTCATACCAGTCCAATAATATTTTGAAGAAATTCTAGAAAAGGTACCATCAGCTCCATAATGTCCAGCGGTGGGAGCATCGTGGTGCAATTTTAATATCTTCTCTCTCTCGTGAGTAGGGACAACTAATTGAGCTTCATCGACTTCAACATGAGGTGAGTACCGATATAGTACTCCCTGATTCATCACGTACCCTCTCCCAGTCCAATTGGCAAAGTCAGCTCCCTTGTTGTGGTTTTCAAAGCAATTAATTATCTTTTCTAACTCAGGATCCTTCAATAGTTCTGTTCTTAGTTCATTAGCTGTTCTTGTCGGGAAATCAATAATTATAGTTTTTAATTCACAAATTTCTTCGTCCTTAGACGCTGGCCTAGAAAGCATATCTGCAATAACATTGCATCTTCCGGGAAAATAATCAATCTTCAGATTGTAAGATTGTATTTGAAGTGCCCAACGGGCTAATCTTCCGGTTGGAGATGTTAAGCTCATCAGCCACTTTAATGGTTGGTGGTCGGATGCCACTGTTATTTCTGCACCTTCAATATACCCTCTAAATTTGTTAAGGGCCCAGACTACAGCCAAGGCTTCTCGTTCTGTTGTCGAGTAATTCTTCTCAGCAGAGCTTAAGAGTCTACTGGCATATTCTATTGGTTGTTCATTGGCGGGACTTTCTCCTTGTAGCAGAACTGCACCTAGGGCGTAACTACTTGCATCCGTCCGGATGATAAAAGGCTTTTTAGGATCAACTTGCTTCAGTATTGGTGGGGTTATTAAACATTGCTTGAGGGTCTGGAATGCTTGTTGCTCAATTTCCCTCCATTTCCAAGCAGTACTTTTCTTTGTCAAGTTGCTAAGGGGTCTAGCAATATCTGAAAAATTCGGGATGAATTTTCTATACCATGAGCAGGTCTGCAAAAATCACTGTAGCTGCTTTAGATTTCTCGGAGAAGGAATGTTTTGTATCGCTGCAGTTTTATCTTGATCCACTCTATTCCCTTAGGAGTTATCCATAATCCAAGGTATTTTACACGAGAGCAAACAAACTTACATTTTTCTCTGTTAGCACATAATTTAAATTTTTTAAGTCTGTCGAAGACCCTTCTTAAGTCCTCAATGTGTTGTTCAAACGTTTCAGACAACACAACGATATCGTCTAAATACACCAGAATATTTACATTTGGCAATCCATTACGAAATTGGTCCATAAGACGCTGAAAGGTCGCTGGGCATTGCGAAGTCCAAAGGGCATTCTTTTGTACCTAAATGTACCAAAAGAGCAAACGAATGCAGTCTTGTCCTGGTCCGCTGGATTAACCTCTACTCGATGATAACCGGATTTTAAGTCAAGGGTAGACATAAAGCAGAAGATTTTGCATCATGTAAAAGAGCATCCATAAGGGCAGGGATATTTGTCAGGTATAGTAATCGCATTTAATTACGATAATCTATGCACAACCTAACAGATCCATTAGACTTGGCACTAAAACCACTGGAGCTGCGTATGGGGACTCGCATTCTTCTATAATATTATTAGCCAAAAGTTTATCAATTTCTTTCCTTAAGAGTTCTTTTCTGTTTGGAGATAATCTATAAGGTGCAGTTGAAACTGGTCGGTGGTCACCTGTGTTTATAAAGTGTTTCACGAATGGAGTTGGTTCTCCCCCGGGTCTGAAAACATCTTTACTTTCATTAAGTAGCACCATCAAATAATTTCTTCTTCTACATTCAGGGCCTGTCCTTCTTCTTCTCGTAAATGGAGATATTCAATCTCAGTTTCATCAACAGGTTTGATTTGTAATGGAACATCACTAAGAATTGAATTTGCGGGACAGGAACTACTATTTATTTGGCAGTGCTGTCGTCTACAGGCAAAGGAACATCTTTTGAGAAAGGTATCTTGAAGCTTGGTTGTTACCAAAATACCAAAATTATTACGCATGTCCATTACGATTCCTGATGTCCTTAAAAAGTCAACACCTAGAAGGGTGCGGTTACCCTTTGCATTTGGCAAAAAAATTAAATCGGTTTGGAAAGTTCGTCCACCTATGGTGATTGGCACTTTAGCTTTTTTAACAAGGGATGTGGATTGCTGACCATCAGCTAAATACATAGAAAGGTAAACTCTGTGAATTTTTGTCCACGATTCTTTAAAAAGTTAAACATTAATTCTCCCCCAACTGACTGGCTGGCTCCTGTATCAGCACAAACTGTGCCTGTAGCTTCATAAACTTGAATGTCAAGTAGAGCTACTGGGAGTGGTAAGACAAGTGCACATCTGTATGGCATTGACAGAGGCAGTCTCTTTTTTTTTGTAAGCATTTTGGACATTTTGATTTAATAAATCCAGGGTTGCCACAACCATAACAAGAAATAGGTGGGTGACAACCAGTGTTAATATTTCGTGCTGGCATGTAGCTAGAGTTAACAGAAGTACTGTTGTGGTTACCGGAAACATTCTTTCAACTTTGAATAAATTAGGCTTTCTAAACTCCGGATTGCCCGTGTTTCTAGGAAACCGAGGTTTATTTAACTCTGGTGGTTTGGGGAGTTTTGTTAGTTTTTGAGAAGGAAGTTTAACATTTTCATACGAGTCCAGCTTTTCAGCTAATACGACTGGATCATTAAGTTTTTCCCAACTGTCAAGGAAATGATTCTTATACTCGGGACTACATTTCTTTTTAATTTGATCTGCAATGATGAGATCTTTCAACGAGTCAAAAGAGTTGACTTCTAATTCCTTTAGCCAACTTCAAAGAAGGTTCTGAGCTCAAAAAAGAAATCTTTCCACGTGGAATGATCCTGTTCTGATGTCTACTGAAAAGAACTCTGAAACGGTCAGCTGTCAGTTTGAACCTTTGTAATAAAATATTGCGAATGTGGGCATAATTTTTAAACATCTCTTCTGGTTCTCTTGCAATTAATCTGCCAATATCACTTGGAAGGACTCCAATTAAGTGTGATACCCAAAAATCCGCAGGTACATTTAAAAGCTTCATTTGTCTTTCAAACACTGTTAAGAACAATGACATGTCATCTTTATCAGGATAAATGTGGGTAATACTGTTTTCAGGTCGAGCCTCATGGGGCTAGAATCCATTTGAGGGGCATTACCTAAGGACGGTAGAGGATTTTTTGCTTGTAATTTAAGCTTTTCAAGCTCAAATGCTCTCTGCTCAGCTAGACACTTGTCTTCCCGTTCTATTTTCTTTATGGCTTCATCTCAAGCGCTTTACGTTCATCCACAATGTTATCCAGCATTTCTTTCACAAACTGCTCATTATCCTTAAAGAATGAGCATGAAGTGATTTTCTCACGCAAATCGATGATTTATCATCTGAAGTTACATCAACTCGTAGCTCAATTCCTAAATTATAGAGGTCTATCTTTTTCCCTTTGAGAGGAAAGCCATATTTATCTCTTAAATAAAACTAAATTCAATTTTTTATGTATACTGGAAGTTTTAAATTAAGTTAGTTATCCAATAAGCAATTATTACATATTTGCTACTCATTAACAACTGCCTTCCCTGTAGGGAAAAAACATAAATAAGAGAAACATTTCATAAACATATAAAAAAGATCCCGTGAAAATCTAAATAAATTTCCACAACTCAGCTGTGTATCAAAATATAAAGTTAATTATGAGACACAATAGCACATTGAAAAACTGTCACTACATGTTATGCTATGCTAAAAGTATATACTTATTACATGAAAAACATTTAAAGGCTAAATATACCACACTGTGAATCTTAATTAGGAATATGAAATTCTCAAAGTACCTAATATATATACACTTTAAATAATGACAATTGTAAATCCCCCCTTATTTGATTGTGAAAATCCTTATAATGATCATTCATTTATATCAAAATATACCATAATACCTTCAAACACTTAAAATATGCTTATTATTCTATCAGCAACAACAAAAATAATAAAATAAAAAAAATCAATAGAACTCAGTCATAAAGAACATTTTGCAAACAACCTTGGAACTGTCTACTCCCTATTTTATTTATTTGCCTATT
>BMAO01003596.1:0-41303 GCA_019973975.1 Trichonephila clavata | reverse complement strand
GTTGCTCGATCACTCTAAAAGATAATATGATTGAAGGAAAAAAATCTTTTTTTATAATATCCCAGTATAAATTCAAGTGTTTTGTAAACATGATTCAGAATGATGAAGCATAAAGTTTTAAACCATCTCCTCGCTAGTTATTTTATTCTGACCACTTTGAATATGCTTGTTTTCAATACCAACCATTTAGAAATCGTCGCCAGCTAAAACAGAGATTCCTACAATTTTTGTGTTCACAAAAGAAAGTTCTAAAAGAATTTTGGACAGATGTCTTCAGAAATGAAAATGCTTCAAAGTAAATTTTTGTTTATTTTAAATTAAATTATACTGAGAACATATATGAAAAGAAAACATATATATTTAGTTTCCTTAAATTTTACACATCTTCAGAGTAGTTAATAGAGATATTTCTGTATTTAATTATTTAAAATAAGAATACAAAAATCTGGTATGTAACCATACATGTCATATAGAAACAAGTACTATATGTGTAATGTAACTTACTAAATAATTTTACATTCTCATGGGGAAAAAAATTTGGAAAAGCATTCACTACAGAAATGAAAAAATATCTTAATTTACTACAGGTTCACTAATGTTTATACTTGATGAGAATCAAACACCACTTTCAAACATTAGAAATAAAAATTACCTTTTGTAAAATTTTATGTAAAAAAATTATGTGAAACCTTTTTGAAAGTCTTTATGTGCACTACAATTTTAGTAAAAAGATATAATTTATTGAGAATTAAATTCTAAATGTGGCAAAAAACTAAGGCATTAAAATTTTTTTAATTAGAATATGTGTATTATAGAATATAAATTTGTGTGCATATATTGAATATAAAAGTCCTGTTCTCTCCTAGATCAGTGATTCCCAAAGTGGTTTATATAGACCCCTAGGGGTCTATGATGATCTGTAAGGGGTCCACGACAGTAAATTAATAATTTGGGGGTCAATGAGGTGTAAACGGGGGTCTACGATTGTGGCTCTCTTTGAACCTGATCGTGACTAATTTAAAAGGAAATTTAATCATGTGGAAACTAGACTTACCTATTTAATAGATTTATTTATTAGATTTAATGAAATTTATTTGCAGTTACAAGGCGACAGCATAAATGTGTTATTAGGACCACATTTCACACACCCTTTCTCGCCAGAATTAAGCTAAAGGAGCATAATTTCAGACGTCGCCAACATTTATATGCCCTTTTTTTAGATTCTGAAACTAGGTTTGAGAATGTTTTGACTACCGAAGTACCACAGAAGACAATGAATTCATATGGTCACTTTGAAAAAAAATATCATATTATAAGTGAGTGAGTGAATATTAACACCCCACTGTTCAGCTACACGAGGGCTTTTGGGGATCATATTATAAGAATTAAGCACTAGGAATATGCACTAACGAAGATGTTAAAGTAAAGTTTAAAAACGGTTATTAACGGTTTACAATTTTAGCTTTAAAAAGATATTCCTGTTATTCATTCCATATTATGGAATATCTCGAGAAAGCTTTTAATAGTTTTTTTCATTTGAGAAGGTGCGCTTGCCAAGCTCCAAAACAAAAAAGAAAGAAGAAAATACCGGACAACATTAGCCGAGGAGATATTTAGGGCTATACCCTGATAAGTTTGATGCCAAATGTTGAAAATTTATTATTGCATCCCCAGATTCGTCTCTCCCTCTAAAAGCACTTGTTTGCTGCACAGTTACTTTATGTAACAGTTATTTTATGCATTAGTTAAATTTTAATTTAATTAACTAACTAATTAAATTAACTAACATGTGTTTTCTTAAACATTAAACTTTTCTATACTTTACTATAGTTAAAAATGGTAATCTTTTAAAGTAAAAAGCTCTATACCTGCTGTCAAAAACACATTTAAGTTGATAAATTTGCACAGATTTAATATTAGGAAAATACGGGGTCTACCCCAGATTGAAAAACCTACCAAGGGGAGGCTGAAAAGTTTGGAAACCTATGTCCTAGATGGTCAAAATAAAAAGTCATTATTGAATCCATAATTCTTTTACAAAAAAAGAATAAATAAAAATTATAAAATATTTGTGTGGTATCTATTTATTATGTCGTATGGAGGATTTCTTAACACAATATCTGTTTTTCAGAATTTGATTGGTATAAATTTGTCACACTGATGTACAATTTTTTTTTTACTATAGATAACAAATATGCGGGTAATATTCAACAATTTTGATGATTAATTTAATATAAAGACTATACACTTGTTATTGAAATATTAACATTATGTGTTAAAGAAATCTATGCAATCCCAGCTGAAATGTATTAAGCATAAGAATGTGTTGTGTTGTGTGTGTTCTGGATTTTAATTTTTACATAAATATTAAAGTCTAAAAGGCTCATGTATATTGATATTATCCTGTTTATAAATTTAAGTCCTGAATAAATTTGTTGCATTGAGTTAGTTACAAATATTGAACCAAGAAGTGTACTTAGATCAGTTTTATGATATTTATCGGTAATTAGGATCATGAGACCAAGTATGACTTTACATATACACATTTGATTCTGTTGGATGTTTACTTTCCAAAATCAGTGGCAATATTCAGAATTTTAATATAACCTTTTTCAACTCTTTATTTACCCTTAAATGTATAACTTGACAAATTGTTGTTTGCAATAATCTATATTCATGAAAAATTCAGTAAAAAAATGTAATTTCAGAGAATTTTTTTCAAAATTATTGTTAAGGGGTTAATTGTCCAAAATCACTGATATTTTTGTGTGACGCATGTTGAAAGGACAAATTTGGGGCACTTGTATAGCATTATATAATATCGACCAATTTCTTCAAATAAAAAAACACCAAATGCTACGATATACAGCCATGAGTGGAAACTGTTCCTGATCATGTTTGAACACAGTAGTAATAATAGTGGTATAATTTTGTTTTAAGTTTGGATGTCTTTTTGCTTGGCAAAATTAGTCAGCAGTTATACATATGTTTCAAGTTTTGGAATGGTACGAGTACTGATTTAGTATTTCTTAGAGAAACTTTGAAGTAAATTAATATTTTGTGTATAGTTTGGGGAAATGAGAAGTTTTGTGAAATTTAGGATTGCCCTGGTAAAAGAATCTTGCTTACAATTAATACAAATTGTGATTTTCATTAGAATGGGACTCAATTTATTCATGATAAACTTTGGTAACTTGTTAAATTAATAATGATTTTAAAAAATTTATTTAAAACTTTATTAATATATTTTAAAACAAACTTCAGAGCAAGAATTTTGAATCTTTTTTTCCTGATGTCATTTCATCTTCCATTTTTTTTAAGTATAAATATAATTATATATAAAAGGATACTTTAGATCCATATCTGATAACAAAATAACATGTCAATACATTTCTCCAAATAAGTTTTAAGTTTGAATGAAATGGAATTGAAGTATATTCAACACTATACTTACAATAACTGGTAGAAATAAGTATGCATTAAGTTTTGGTATGTTCAGTGTAAGCAAATTAAATATTTCCATTAAAACAAAAGATAGCGGAACAGATTGTTATAATTTTACAATTATTGTGAAATTGAAAAAAAGAAAACCCTTTGCCAATTTTATGTGTTTCTATACACCCCCTTTATTTGGATGTTGTTTTAAGTATATGCATGTAAAGATTTATTAATAAAAATTAATGTAAGGAAAATTAAGGTGGTTTAAAAATAAATATAATAAGCTTTAGTATTTAATATTTGATTTTACAGTTATGATGAACAAATGTTATACACACACACAAGTATTATATAGGTAAATGTTATTCAGGTACACATATGTATTTTTAGGACATGAAAAAAAAGTGTATCGAGATATTTTACAAAAAATAGTTTGTACATTGCCATTTATACATGTTTCTTTTATTCAAAACTTTCTATAAGTTAATGATTTCAGTATTCTAATTTGTTTTATGTAAATTTAGAAATTTGATTGTGTATAGAAGTGGATTTTATAACTCTGCCAGTTTTTAAGATATGAAATTCCAAAATTCTTGTGATATTTCATTTAATCTGATCCCATACTATACAATTTTTCAAAAAGACTATGAAAAGTTTTGTAAATAACCTATACAAATGTTATGCAGTATCCTAATTTTGCTCTCTAGTTCCTATGTGTGATATATTTAACATAGCTGGTTCTTTTTCCTATAGATTTAATTAATTTTAAATAACAGACAACCCAATTACATGTCCTTTGAAAAAATTAAAATATTACTTCCCTTTTTCTCTTATTTTTACTTATTGTGCATAATTTATTGCATTTTTTAAAAATTTGATTAGAATAAAATCTCGCCCCCCCCCTTTAAAGGCAACAAATTTTAAGATACCTTTTATGAAATTTCTTTTTTTGTGGGTATTTTTACTATGTACACATTTTTTGTGAAGCTGTAGAATATCAGCTACATGAATTAAGAGAAAAGAATAATTTCATTATTTGCTTTATGAGCTGATTGCTCTGAAGCAATCTAATATGGAATAATGAGAACTTAAAATATATCTATAGGTCTTAAAACTTTTATGTGGTGTAGAAGTTTCAGCTCAATTGAAACTCTTGTTCTTTCTTTGGGAATTAATTTGTCATCAGTAATGTATTAAAAAAACAGTTTTTGCCATTAATTTCTTTGTAAACAAGAAAAGACCTTTTCAGATCTTACTTTTGTAAATGTATATGAAAAAGAAAAGAAAAAAAGCATTAATTTGACAAAATTAATTTTGATAGTGTTCAAATTAAAATAAATAAAATTCACAAAAACCTTTAAAAAGAAAATTTTCAAATTTTTTTGTTAATTATTAATTACCTGTGGCGGTGTTTAAAAATGTAAGTATTTTTGTCATAAACCTAATAAGATACATTAAGTGAGAGAAAATTTTAGAAATTCTGCGTAATTTGACCTTCTTTAAACTATTAAATCTGTGGTTTAGGAGATGATTTTCTTAAATTTTTTTTACTGTATCATTTTATTTGTTTGGGTTGAGGACATTTAATACTCATTTGTTGTAAATAAATTGAAAAAGCCATTTATTTATAAGAGATTTCCAGAGAATTTTTTAGATATTATCTATAACATATAAAAATTGAGGTTTAATAATTGTATAAGATATTATGCAATTTGAATATTGGCTCGATTTGTTCTCTACTTGTCCTTATAGTATAGTGTTACATTCACAGAGTCTGATTTATGCAACAGATCATGAAATGGTTTGTTTATGTAACGTTAAAATTAAGTGTCAATAAATGATGTATATTAAAATGAGTATGATTATTAAATAAAACTCTATCCAGTAAGAATTTTCTGCTTCTGTATACGAGAAATTTTCATGAAAACAATTTAGTTTGTTCTTCTATAAAATAATTTTATTAAAAAGCCTATTTCTTTAAACATGTTTCTTAATTTATTTAAAAAAAAGTCCAATTCATTTCTTTCTGAATGTTAAAGACAGGTATTTCCAAAAAAATTATAACCTTTTGAAGGGCAATAATTACAAAGAAGTCAGACCATAAAATGTATCAAACGTTTATTACTAGATTATTTCAGATACCCAAAACCTTTAAATGATGTTAAAAGAATTTTCATTTCCATCACAGAATTCCTAATCCTTAATCAAAAACTTCCATATTAACCAAATATTATTTTATACACTCTGTTCTCAAAAAGTATAAACCTCTTTTTAAACATTAGAAATAGATATAAATTTTTTAAATAAACAAAAATATCTATGTTACTGACAAATCCTATTATCAATTCATTTCCAAAATTATGTTTACATGCATTTCATGTTTCTAAATGTTCCATGGTCTTCTATAATAGAAATCATAGAGGCAGCATTTCTAAAAAATGAAACATTTGTAGCTGGTAAATACTAAGGGAATCAGACAATGAAAGGTATAAACATTAATATTTCATATATACACACGTTTCTTAGATATTGAACTATTTTATGAATTTATATGGAGTGATACACTATCTATTGAATAAGTAATTGGAAACCCATGAGAAGTTTTTCCAAATTCAGTAGGCTCAATTTTATACTGTAAATCATTATTGTGTGTAAATAAACATAATCTACCAAAAAATACTAAGGATTAAATATAAGTATACTAAAAAAAATACCTAGGACTATTAAATATATGTAAACAAACACTGCAAGTAATCTCCGGCTTCGCACACTAACATCAAATGACATATACTAAACTAAAACAAAAATTATACTAAAAATTACAAAAATTAATTCCTACCTAACTATGAAACAAGGAAAATGCAAAATCATAACAAAAATAAATAAAGTTTCAGAAATAAACTTCATAAAGAAGATATAAACAGTTCAAGTATAGGAGTGTCACACACTAAAGTAAAGGCCGGGGAAATGTTTGTATACTCGTCACGTGATTCTGACTTGGCGCCGAGAAGTCGTGAATCGACCCCATTGCATTTTCACGGCAGAAGTGCTGGCTTCTTACCAAGTTTTGAACAAATTCAGAGAATTTAATGGGAAAATGTTCATTTTATTAGACAGTTATTCAGTTTTATATACCTGCATTACAAAATCTCACAATCAAGTCACCTAAAGTAATCCATAGACAGGCCTCTAAAATGAAAGGCCTCCATTCACAATATAATATGCCATTCCCCCTTGTGAATGACCTCCATTCACAATATAATATACAGTAGGTATTTCTTTAGATTCTGAGTCACTCAAATATTTTTTTAATTGAATAAGTGTATTAAATCGCCAAAGCGTAACAGAATTTGACGCAAATATTGACTGGATAGCCTCAGAAAATATTCATACATATGCTTACCAAAATAGATTATAGAAAAACTTCTTGACCAAAACTTCTACTATTGAAAATACTTTGAAACTTTGGGGAACATACCATCCATTGATATAATATTGAATTGGAGAATGAGCAGAAGAGGGGAGACTCTAGGAGTATGGTTTCTTAGCAGAATGATAATAACGCCCGCCTTCTAAACAAATTTAACTTTCAGGATAATGCTGTTTGTTCAACTTGCAATAGAATCAATGATTTAGAACATATTTTGTAAACTTCCATAAAACATACCTGTCACTAGAATGATCTCTGGAATATATACTCCAAATATAGATTCCGGAAGTACTTTTTCAGAGAACTTTTAGAGAAAGCAGCCCATCGAATAAAAACAATTTAGAATTTTTTTAAAGCGCTTGTTAAATATTTTGTTATGTATTTATTGGAGAAAATAATGCCTAAAAAAGTGATAATAACCTGTATCCAACATCATAGAAGTATGGTATGATTATGATCAGGGAATAATAGCCTTTGTTGCTCCATAACCCACAAAGCCTGTAACTGTAACTGTATTTGAGTTATCAAAACGTGGATTGTGCTCTTTAAATCGTGGTTGTTTGTAATTAAAATGTCAATATTATATTCAGATCTTCTTGTTTGTAATTTAGGATCTTTAAAAGTCCTTGCTACAGCTCAATATTACTCTTCAAATATTGAAATTGCTCAAAAAAAGGGTATGAAAAACTTCAATGTTCACCGGGGGAAAAAATTTGACAGATTGCATCATTTGTGTATATATGTTTAAATATATTTTATTTAAGTGGTTTTTCATTTTTGGAGAAATATCAATAAACTATAGTTGAATTTCATCATTGATCCTGTTTGGCTGATAATTTATCTCAACATCAGTAATTTTAGTAATAAATAGATTTGTAGTGCACCAATATTTTTGAAGGATACATGGATACATACAAAAGAACAGTGCGCGGGGGGGGGGGGTATTAATATATAATATCCGATAGTTTTGAGCAAATTGATCTCTTTATATACAATTTACTGAAAACTAAGATAGATTTTACAATATAGTCATTATTTATTCTTTGTATAGTTCTGGTTATTAATTTTGTTTGGGGGATTGTAAATCATTTTATTTATTTATTTTTGAAAATAAACTTGCTTCATATTAACAGGTTTTAGATTTTTTATCTATTCTGAATATAAGCGTTTTGCTTTCAAATATATTTTAATCTAGCAAACAAAACAAAAAAATGCTCCAAAATACTATTAATGATTTTTTTTCCCCTATTTCCAGATGAAGTATGTAAGGAAGATCCTGTTTTAATTACATCTGATGGATCATTGTATTTTTCTTCTAATGCATCTTGCAGGTATAATTTCATCTTATCTGAAATGTGATAATTATTTATTATGCGATTATGATTATGTGATAATTATAGAATTATTTATTTCATGAATTTGAATAAAAATTTTTATGTTTTGTTGGCTATGCTCAGATATTTTACTAGCTGAAATAAAGATTTTGAGCTGTTGAATGAGAATCTCCAATATTATGTAGTCATAATCTTTAAGCATAATTGCTTAAAACTTAGAATAAAGCCTATTTCTAAAATTGTTTCACTAGTGTTCTGGAATTTGTTTGAAAAATAACATGGCTATTGCTTGAGAAAATGAATAGTATTTGAATATTTTTGGGATTCATTCTTGTATAAGGTTTAGAAATATGAAACTGACTCTCTGTATATTTTTTTTATTTATTTATACTTGAATAATTAATTTAGTGTGTGATGGCTAATATATTTCTTCATATTTTGTAAGCATGTGAAACCTGTATATATATGTGTATATAATTGCATCATACAAAATAGCCTTGAATAATATCAATGTAACAAAATGAATAAAAAATTTTGAAATTTTTTTATTTTACATCACAAATGAAGTTTGTAAAATGATTAGGTATTTCCGAGGGTCTTACAAAATTAAAATAATTAGTAAAAATCAAAAGAGAGAGTAGGGAGAATTAACCAATTTAAAATTATCTTCTATTTAACTTTAATTTTAAATAAATTTAAAAATTAACACATTTAATTTAAAATTAATTTTGTTTTAATAAGAAAGGTATTTGTTAAAACTAATCTATGTACTTGTGTATCAGCCATGTGACTAGTAAATTGACCAAAATTGGTAAGAAGTATAGCTATAAAAACAAAATGAAATATAACGTGCAGATTGGCAATATTAACATTTTGTGACCTCTGAAATATGTTAAACTATCAATATGTATTGATATACAAAACAAAGGTTTGTCTTTTTATATAATTTTAGTTTTCTGAAGCTGGATAAACTTTTTCAAAACACCAGAAATTGCAAAGCAATAATTTAAATTACCAGCTTTGTGCATTTTTTGCCTAATGAACTAAACTAGATAAAAATCAAATTAATATCCATACCTTTGCTGCAATTTATGCCATCATTAGAATTTGTGTTATACTTAACTTGCATTCTTCTAACCAATTATTCTTTAATAATTATTCTTGTAAAAATGATACTCATTCATTTTGTTCTTGCAACTTCTTGCTCTTTATTTGACTTTCTTCTCAACTGAACATGTTGTTTTTGCAAATCATTTTATATTGTTTGAAATTAAACCTATAACCATGGATCAATATATTGTATTCACTTTCTCCTTAAATCATTAAAAAATATATATATATATGAATTTTTTCTTCTCAGTTTTTACTTTAGAGAATAGCTAACAAATGAATTCCTTTTAGCAAAAACCATTTAGCCATTAAAAAAATGCAGTATATTTTTTAAAACTGACTTTCTTTAAAGAAAAAAGAAATGAGCCTTACAGTAGTTGCATACGATGTGTAACATCAGACATGTTATCGTGGTCAATTCGCAATAGCAACTTAAATCCTGAAAAAAATGAATCGAGTATGATTGGAAATAATTTTCTATAGAATAATTATATCTTCAATGAAAATTTTATTTAATTAACAGAAGGAGTAATGCACTTTTTTATCAAAAATAATTATTCTTGTTCAATTTGGGGAAGAGCGGAGACAGTAAATTTATGAAAACTAAAATATGACACATATACTTGTAATTTCAAAGTATTTAAAAACCATTGTTAAATAGCGTCAATAACAGTACCACTGTTAGTTGTGGAAACATTTTGATTTGTGTTCATTTCGAGCTCGAGTTCATCATTCAAAAAAGCTATGAGTGGCTTGGCTTCTAGCAAACTGAAGTTAACTTTAAAATCACCCCTCAAAATCATGGGAAGTGAGTGATAGTTTTTTTTTTAAAGAGCAGAACCACCTTCTGTATATGGTAAAGGTAAAAAATGCAGGAAATCTTTAATTTTTTGAACCGTTTGATTCGGAGAAATGTATACGACCACCGAAATCACTGTTTGTCCATTTTCAAATAAGGATTCTGCCGCACATATGTCCCCAATATCTTGAATAACAATACCCAATCCACTTGTTTGACGATAAGTAATATCCATATGTTGAGCCACAATATGTGAGTTGTTCTGTTTACGATAGATCGCAACACCAGCTGCTCTGTGGCCCGGTCGTTTAAATTGTACGCAGCAATCGAAGTTACATATCGAAATACGTTCGTCATTGTCTAACCACAACTCTGCTTAAAGGAACTAACTTCTTCTCTGATCCTAAAGTGAGAGAGCAAAACAAAAACAAAGATCCCACGGCCTAGACCGCAGGGTGTGGAGGATGGGGACGGAGCCCCTCCAGAATGAAGGAGAAAAAAAGGAACTTCACTATGAGGGTAGGGAAGAGACACCACCAAGCGTGCTGATTGGTCAAATTAAATAGTGCACTCTTTCCCAACTTCCTGTTACGCATTTCTGTCCCTTTTTAGAAATCACTCCCATAAATCTCCAGCAACCGAGAGGAAAGATGTTACACATAAAAAAAAATCTGCTATTTTAAAGTTATGAATAGTTGTCCAAAATTGAGAACATATCATCTGTTCAGGTGTATTTCACATTTCCATTTGTCAAGGTTACCAGGATAAGCAATTTATCTGAATGAAATAATTATCAAACCAAATTCATAAAATTTAGCATGCACCCTATTCTTCACTCAAGCTAAAGACTGGCTTCTGAATCAAATATACAATGAATTTAAATTTTTCTTTTTTTTCCTATAGTAAAAATATATATATGAATGAAAATCTTATTTATATATAGGTACATATATAGTCTTAACAAAGATGTGAGCTTTCTAACAGACTCATGGTTAGAGTGGGAGTCAACTATTCTTGAGGTATGTTGCATTTCATTTTTCTAACAAAACATAACACAAAATCTTTTCTGTAAAATTTTAATTGTGATTAATTACAAAAATTTAATATGAAGGTAGTATAGACAGTTGTGGTTTTGATCCCAATTTAATATATATCAGTATGCCGTAAAGAAGTATTCTAATTTCAAAAAATCTTGTTACTTTCTGATCATCTGCAGTTTTGGTTTCAGCATTGAATTGCATTAGCATATTTCATATAACTTCTATACAAATGATAATCACCTTCCAAAGTAATCATGTATACAAATGCTTATACATCTTTGACTTCATATGCTTTTTTTGATCATTCCTATTAAAAATGCAATGAACCTGATAACAGAAATCCTTTAAAACCTATGTAACAATGGACAAATGTCATTTTTAGTAACTGAAAAAGTGATAATCATGGGAATTTCTGTTTAAGCAATTGCTTTTTATCATTTTCTGCTCATTTTTAGATGCTCTAACTTGTTCTTCAATTCTCTGAACAAAATCTAAAATGTATTCAAAGGAAACAATACAATTTTACAACTTAAATACACTATTGATTACCATAACGTATTTGATGAAAAATCAAGTCAGTTAAATTTGTAAAAGAATCCTACTATTAGAGAAATAAACTTTCTGAATGCATTATTATAAGAATTTAAATAATGGCAGAATGTTTATTTACAATTCTTCAAAAATTATTCTTAGAATTGATCAAGTTCATGACAATGACAAATGTTGTATCAATATGTATAAACCTTCTGGATCTTCAAGAGGATCACACTTCAATTTAAATATCCTTAATCGTTTTTGAAGTGAAACTTCTTTGCGAACGGGAGTGAATGGGAAATTTACCCAGTTTTGCGTAACAGTGAAAAAATGAACGGAAGTAGTGATTCCCCCATCCCCCCAAAATGTCGCCATGATGAGGAGGAAAAGAGGGGGGGGGTACACCATGCGACTTGCGTCATATCCGTGAAAAAGTTGGACGATTGCTAAGGTGGAATTGTGCATCAAAAGTATATCTTATCTGCTACGGAAGAAAGACCCTCAGGGGACTCACCTTCTTTAGGTGAGTACGGGTGTCACAATCCTGAGGTGCCCTAGTGATCTTTTCCTTTTCCCACGGGGTTTACTGTCTTTGGTAAACACAGGCTTCATGAACCCGGGGTACCCTAGTGATCCTTCTCTATTTTCAACCCTCTTTCTTGTCATTCAATTCATTCTTTCTTTCTCTCTTCCCGTCTAGACCACAGATATTAAAACAAATGTTTGGCGCAGTATAGCCGAAATTGTTAGCACTACTTACCCTAAATATTCTTATCTTCGGCCATAATATATTTTCTTTCTCCAATATACATTTTATCTTCATTTACTTTAGCATTTTTTAATTAATTTTAACATTAAAAGGATATTTTATTTTGCCACCGATAAGCGGAGTTTTAAAAAAAAAAGGTTTTCAGTTATGCAAAGTATTTTTATTCAAATATCGGGAGGAATGACGTCATACGTTGATGATGTCATTCTTACGTTAGCTGAACAGGTGTTGAGAAAAATTCGAATAACTCTCTCTTTTTTTTTTTTGACGGGAATAGCATCAGAGCTGCTTCGTAAAACTTGAATTGTATCAGAATGGGAATGGGTAAATAATTATTTTATTTTGTCCTTCTTTTAACAATTAAAGAGCTACCATAATTTCTTTTTTTGTAAGTAACTTTCTCTTTTTTTTAAATTACTATTTGATTTAATTATTTTTATCGTTTAGCTGAAATAAAAAGAGTTTATTTCTTAATGATGTTTGTTCCTTTTTTTTGGCCACTTATTGTGCACTGTGAATGATATGTGTTTTTCTTTTTAGCCATCTCTTACTTCAGCAAACGCTGCCCTGCCATAAATACTCTGCTAGATGCTTTTACCTACTAATGAGTTTTAATAACTTGTTGGCATTTTATGGGCATTTTATTTAGTATACGCCAACAGAAATCGGCTCTTGCGCCAATAAACCCCAAAATCACTCACTCACGCTACGGACGAAAGGTGCTTAGGTATTGGTGACATTAAGTGGGTACCCTTGCTACTCTCGTAACAAACTCGCGTGGCATATTTTCGTAGTTTTTATGTAATAAACGTGCCGTTTTCAACAAATAAACACACCCAAAATATTACCATTATGTGGCTCTTCCCTTTATGGGAGTGTCTGAGGCATTGTGTATATGTCACTAACGTTTGCGCCAGATTCGCTACGGATAGCGTCTTGTAAACAAACACAGTGGCTTCTGTTAGTGATGCATTAAGTTTATATTATTAGTTTTTATTTCCATTGAATCAAAATAAATTCTGGTCAGATAGCTTAGAAAAAGTGCAAAAAGAGGAAAAGAGTTTCATGAAAGAAAAAGTAAAACTAGCAGCAATTCCTGGCGAAAGTCTATATATCACCAGGTAGTTCTGTCACAGCTTTTATCATCTTTATCCATAAAGTTTTAGTGCTGTACACATCAGAGGCCGCTGCAATCATTGGATCCGATAATGATTAAAAGCCAATTACCTTAACTGGAGACTTTAATGTTAATTTTGCTTCAGAAGAAACAAAACCACTCATTGAATTCTTGAAATGGACACTGAATTTGAAAATGAATACTGATTCTAGAGTAGGAAAAACAATATACGGAACCACGATTCATGCAGTTTTTTCACATTTTCTTGATTGACTACAATCAAGGATTTTTTATCCTACTTTAGTTACCACACACCTGTTGTGTCTTTCTTGGAAAATGATGATGCAGAAAATTGAATAAAAATATTTTCATACAATAAATGAAGTTTGAATTTTATTTGATTAAAGTTATCTCAGCAGTTTAATATAATTAGATCTATTCCTGCATTTACGGCCAACATCGCCAAAGAAGTTTCTCTTCCATCGTGTGACTTTCCACGTTCTTGTTTTAAACAATATTTTTTTGTTATTTACTTGTTATCAAATTGTTGCTTTGGATCATCTTTTCATATTCTTTCTATAATTTTTTAGAATTAAAGTTCCCACGCAAAATTTTGCATAGTTTTTTTCTTACCCCTGTTTATTGCATTTGAATGCACATGTACTTTACATTTTGTGCAAAAAGGCATAGTTGTCTTCTAGAATTTTCCTTTGCTTTTTTGCTAGCTTCCCTAATTGTTTTGAGCAGCTATCCTTAATACTTTCACATCCTTAATAACTAATTAAAATGAGAGATTTTAGAATTAAAGCAAATAATTATAAAAATAGCTACAAATTTGAATAAAAATTAAAAATAAAGTTTAGTGGGAAATATTCAGTTATGATTCTATTAGGTTATAAAAGTTAATTAAAGACTTAATTTTTAAAATTTTAATATACTTGTATATTTGAAGTTCTAATAATTCAGTTACCTAAAATTGCATAACTCAAATGAATTAAATTTTCTTAAAAACCTCTGATTAAAATTATAAAACATTTTTAAAAATTGTCTTTTATAATGAAAATCTCTTTCCCTAAAGTTATTGTTTTGCAATGTTGCAAAGCTATTAGATAGAAAAATAATCATACATTATGTGTTAATTATTTTGTTTAACCACTTGCGCTGGCAAAGAATTAACTGACGCCTGTACCAAAACAGTCCTTTCTGTTTCTGTAACAATCGCATGGTGGTGTGCATTCCACATCGTGGGCAATTCTGTGACAAAAGTATTACGACGTGCGTGGCATGTCTTTCCAGTGCAAGTGGTTAAGAAACTTTGATAGTTGTGCTGCATATATTCTTTATCTAAAATGTTATTACTTTTGTACAATATCATTACATAATTTAGAACAATAAATTATTTAATTCCTTTTAAAAAAAAACAATTGGGATATTTTTAAAAAAAGAGATATAGTATATGTGTGAATGATTAGTACAAGAGAAATTGATTTCGAACCAGAAAAGAACAAAAAGATAGTTCGACTGCTACCTTTTGCAACAAGGGTAGTCCGTTTCAAACCAGAAAGGAACTGAAAATCATCTAAGTTTTCTGCCCTTTTCAGCATAGGGAAAACACTTAGAAAAATAAAGAATATGTTTATTATAGAGAATGGAACTCAGGTGCTCTTGTTCCTTTGGAGGAATAAATGTAAAATAATTGGCTGTTTTTTTTTTTTGTCTTCATCTCTAGATACAGTTAATGAAAAGTTGACTTATGAATAATCCACAAGTATAATTTTCTTGACCTGAAAAGTATCATCCCCTAATACAAGGTGATTAAAATTAAACTAATGGCACTTAGAGGCTAGTAAATTAGGTTTTACTGAACAGATCTAAATAAATATTCAAATATAAATTATGTAAATCATGTAGCTGAGTTTATATCAGAAAAATTAGTTTGAAATTTTGCCAATAATGGCACTGTTATGAAATAAAAAGAAAGAACATTTCAAAAATTAAAGGATAACAGAAAATTGTATTTATTTGCATACCTTAGTGATCAACATTGTGCAGAAAGTGCATCACTGTGTTATCATATTAGTAGTATCAGTTAATGTGCTGAGTTGTTCTCTAAAGAGTTGGAGCCATTTAAAAAGGTCAAAAATATTTATTATCCATTGCATCAAAAAAAAATTACAGTTATATGCTGACAACACAGATAAAATAATCCTTGATTGGTTGAAAACCTAAATATGTTCTCCCAAATAACACAACTAAGAAATATCCAACAAGTAAGAAAGAGGAAGATGTAGCTGACAATGTTGACTCTCAGCTCAGGTCTAGTGACTTTGCAGCTAAGCAACTTGCAAGGTATACACGACGACATGTTCATCAAATGAATTAAATTCTTGACATGTATTACCATATGAGCATTTATTCTATCTTGGATGAACAATGTGGTTGACAAATAGCTCTAACAAACCTGTATATTGTGACTTCCTTGAAGTAAGAACCCAAAATGAAATTTGCTGTGTATCCCCATCGGGCCGTGACATGTGGAGTATATAGTCACTGTTGTGGCATTGCATGAGAGTTGATGGAACTTCATATGGGGCATTTTTGTGTGTTCACAGCACCATCTAAGTGGAAATGAAGCTTGTTTGTTCATAAGGTATGCAATTGATATCATCAACTTACATATTCACCAGAAAACAAAACAAAATCAAGATGCATTGAGTGATCTAGCAGTACTAATTGTTGCACAATGTACATTTTGTAGGGGTATAACTTCAAAATTTTGTATAACATTATGTGCACAGTTAACCAAAGAGAATATCTAATGCTCTTGCTGCAGAGAAGGTATTTACAGCAGCATTTGAAGAACTTGCAGATGCTTCAACTGTACCAATTGCAACTTCCTCCTCCTCGATTGCTCTTTGTTCTCATCCTTGATAAATATTTGGAGACCTGGTTTCATCAAACTTATGAATCATGTCTTACTGCATTACCATAAAGCCACTACGAATAAGCACAGATGCTGATGAGGTATTGCTTTCATTCTGATAAGAGTTTTATGATCAATACATGTTCCTTCTTGTTCGGCAGCATGTTAGCTGTAAGCAGCAGATTGTTCTAATCATAAGTATTTTTTTTTGCAAGCATATGCAAATGAGTTGCTCATTTGCATATGCTTGCAGTGTTCAGTGTTATGCTTTTTCAGTGTTAACCTTCACCACATGATTTATGTAGCTCATATTGAAAATTTTATTTAGATCTTTTCAGGCAAACCAGTAACCAGCCTCTAAGAGCCAACAGTTTAATTTTAATCACCCTTGTGTATGTTGAGTAGTTGTGTTATATAAGAGAGAAATTGCATGGTTTCATCTTATGCAGTATGTCAAAATTGTTTCAAGGCCAAATCTAAACAATTTTTTGTGGCACTCAGAGTATTAATATTGGTAATTTATATTATTTTTTCTTCGTAAAATTTGTTTGTGTCTTATAAAATGTTAGTTTTAATTATACTCAAGTCATAAGAATGGCCAAGCAATTATTTTTCATCTTTTTGTGAAGTTACTAATAAATTGGTTTTTCTTCTCATGGCTGTAAAATTTTTTAAAGGAACCATTTTTTCACCAGTATCCAAATTAAAAATACTGAATTTGCTTTGTATAATTAATTAAATTAATTCTTATAGTTATAACTGAAATGATAGGATAAAAATGTGACATTGTTTTGATTTGTATTTTATAATGAATTTGGTGTTATTTATTTCAGCCTTCAATATCTGGTTTTTTGAAAGCAACCAAAGGAGATGCTGCATCACTATCCTTGAAAAATAGTTTAAACTATTTAAATGCACTTTTATCTCAGCAGAATTATCTATGTAGCAAAGTAAGTGCAGAATTGTCATTCATTAATTTTTTAGTAATGGTAGCATCCTGTTTGAATATTAAAGAAAAAATGATATCAGAAAGTATATTCCCAAAACTGGAGTTTTTTTTTAAAAAAAGCACAGTTTCATTTTTTTTTTCAAGATAAACTTATCATTTTCTAAGTACTCTCCTTTGTGAATATATTTGTCCTTTGCAATTTCAAAAAATTTTCAAACCCATCTGTTTTGATGGTTGATAGCAACTTTCGTGTTTCTTCATTTCTTGTGTTTCTGTAAATAAGCTTTTAAAAAATACAGTTCGTCCAGGGTTTCATTGTTGAAACGCTTCTTATTTTTGTTACTAATTGTCCTGCCAAAGAAAATGCAAATTTGGATTCTTTACTAGTAGGTGTTATCGTCATTAAATAGGAGTATGTTCTTTTCAGGTTGTCACCATGTCATTTAAAAAAAAGAGGCATTTCTTGTTGAATTTTTGATGACAATATCTCAAATCTAATAGACTGCATATACCTCTTTGATAATTTTATTTAGTTCTTCCGCTGGCCGTGGGTAGCCTAGTGGTTAGAGCATTGGACTCTAGACTGGAAAGCCTGGGTTCGATGCCACCGAGTACACACAGAGAACGTGCTTGTTAAATCAGTGGGTCCGAATATTGTCGCCATCTATCGTGTTGTACCGAGCAAAATCGCACTGTCACCTTCATGGAGGCTCAAAGTTTAGGCTAACGACAGGCATAAAATTCTAGCCCTTAGCCGCATGAATTTCGTGGACCTTGATTGGATGTTACTGTCGATCAGGTGGCATAAGCAACAACAGTTCTGCTACATTTAATAGTTTTTCTGTATAAATTGATTCTCAATTACTGAATATGAATGTGAATCAATTTCAAGTGTTACCTCATTTGAAATTGAAGATCCAGTTGCATGAGCTGTTAGTAATGCAATGGAATTTGAAGTGTTTTAAATCTTTAAGCAGGTCCGCTGTTAATTAACAGCATTTAATTGAAGAAGGAACTGTGACAAAATCTATTCTTGAGATGTTGCTTTTTTTATTGTGTAAGTATTGCAGTGAGCCACTTAGATCTGTGAGACTTTCTCCCATACGAGAAATGAGAGTTGCATATATTTTTTTTACCTATAGCGCTTATAATTACACACAAAAAAACTCTACATACATATTTTATAAACAAAATATAAATTAAATTCTTGGAAAAAATTTTATGACAAATTTTTAAAAAATATAATTTAGACAAAAATTAAATCTTGAGATTAGTTATTTTAATCCAGGGGCTGCAAACCCTATTATGTGAGCAGAAAGAGTGTGAAGTCTGGATTGCCTTGGAGCTGTTTTTTCTAAGCATAGCATGTTTTCACTCGATGCTCTTTTTGCTGCTCAATCAGAACCCAAGAAATAAATTTAACAGCAACCTTTTTCATACCAAAATCCTCTGTTAAAATTTTCTGAATCAAGCTCTTAGGTTTGGCAGATAACTTCTCCAACTCATCAATAGTCCATCGTTAATATTCGAAGCAAGTGCGTGGATTTTTTAAACATTTTCATCTTTTGGATAAATTGAAGGACATTTGAGGTTTGTTATTGTTTCACCTTTTTTGCAATGAGAAAACCACTTGTACTTTTGAGTTTTTCCAGTAACATTATCCTTATAAGCTGTGTTTTACATAACAGCAGTTTCTTTGGGGTTTTTTTTCAAGCAGGAAACATAATTTCACAGCTGCATGCTGTTCTCATAAATATACATCATAAAAATGAGAAGTTAGTGAAACTGCTTCTATAAAAAAAATCACTGTAACCAGACATAGCCCTTTTAGGAGACATCTCCTGGACTGAACTTAGAGGGAATCTTTCTAAATCTTACTTAGCAGAAAAAATGTATACTACAGAAGCTCTGCTCAAGGAAGCAATTACTGGAAGACCTACTGTCAGCATCCTGTTCTCTTTTACATATAGAAGAACCTATTTAACATGGTGTTGAGAGTATAGATACTGGAGTATGGATGAAAGAGATGTACTGGTCTTTTCACTAATGCATGCATATTCAGCTTAATTGCTGATACTTGTATTTTTATCTGGAGGAAACCAGGACTACTGAATGTTTTATTACATCCAAGGAAAAGGCCGGTTAGACAGCAGAAGTTTTATTGTCCAGACAGGCACTATTAGCCATTCACCCAGACCTCTATATTTTTGACTAAGACTCTGTAGTTTTGTGAGATGTATAGGAAATCTTGCAGTTCCATCTTTGGTTTCTCAAAAGTACAGTTGGTACTGATTTCATTTTTATGGATGGCAGTGCTCATCTGTATGTGACTCCTCTGTCCAATGAATTTATGCAAAGTTAAGAAATTTGCCAGCCAAATCTTCAGACCTTAATTCTAAAAAATATATTGGTGTACTTGTGGAAGGGTAAACTGCAACTCATCTTTCTTTTTCCAAATCCTTTGTGGACCTAAAATATCATTTTTGAAGGAACAGGATTGGATGTTTTAGAAACTTATAAACTATTTCCAGCTTGAGTTTTATGTTTTGAAAGCTCTCTAATTGTAAGAGAGGACTGTATTTCTTAATAGTCAATTTTTTTAAAAATTTTATCTTGTAATAAACTTTTCAATTCTAATGAACCATGCATGCTATTGTGTATGTACCACAATTTTTTCTCTCTTTAACCTATGTAACCTACTTAATTTCTCTGAACTCTGTGCAGTATTTCGATAATATGGGGTGGGGGAGATAAATTTGACCATGAAGTAAAAAATTCCTTGAATTTTTAATACCATCGTATATAAGTATTAAATTTATATTTTTAAAAATAAGCGTTACTTTTTGTGAATTCTTGGAAAAAAGATCAATATATCTATTTATTCATTAGAAATTAGTAAGAAGTTTGATTTTCTAATGGGCCTTTTTAAAAATCTTTTTTGATATCTAGGAATCTTTAGATCTACCAGACATAGTAATATGGGCTGACCTGTATCCTTTATTTAAAGCATCTATGTTACCTGAAGGTAAATATACATATTTTATTTAAGAATTATTCTTGCACATTATTTGTGAAAATATAAGAAACTATTTTGTTCTTACTTTTAAATATGTTATAAGTAATTAAAAAAATTACTATTGTTATTTTTAATGCTTCAAAAAATTTCTTGAAATAAATATTGGTTATTTGAAAGGTGCTCAATAATGAAATTTTTCTAATGAGTAAAACTTCCCCCTCTTTATATGTTATGGGGAAATCTCTCTTTGACTTTTTAATTTTTTTAAATGCTTTTTTGTGGGCCTGTGTAATTTAAGCGGGAATTTAATTTGTGAAATAGATGGTAGATGAAAATATTTCATTAATGTATTTATAAGAATATATCATTTGAAAATGGGAAATTCTGAAGTTAATATGAGATAAGTATAAAGTAAATTTTTTTTATTTCAGAAACCATTCTATGCTTCATATTATTACTACAGAATGAAGTCAAAAAATATATTTATGAAAAGTAAATGGAAATTAGTTGCCAGTTAAGCATTATTATTTTTTGGCATTTTTAATGGATAATTAGATCTGGTGAACAAAATTATTATGACTTTTTTTTTACTTTTACAAGGTCAAAGCATCGAAAATGTTTAACTGAACTTGGAATATCAGAATGATGCAAAATTGATTCTAAATTAGAATCTGAGAATAGTTATAATGACAAATAATATATTATGATTGTTCTGTTAATTGCAAATTTTATGATAATGATATTTCAGACATCTGTATGCCAATTACATTAATATACACTTAACTACACAAAACCCTCTGGCCGTGGCGGTACGCACACATTTGCGTCCTTCGTCCCGAAAGGGTTAAAGTTCTTTTTATTAACATTTGCACATTTAAGTGAATAATTTGTTTGGTCTGTCAATTATGGGTATTTGTTTCTTACTACTGTAATTTTACAAATTAAAAAAAAAAAAGATGAGATACCAGTAAATTCCCACTGCATTGATTTAAGACATGGTTAAAATAAAAGTATGTTAAGAAAATCATATGTATTACATATATAATTTTGATTTCTCTATTGTTCTATATATAAGCATACTAAGGTTTTCTAAATTTTTCAATCTTTGAAAATCTGAAAGTAAGGTTTCCTTTTCAAATTTCCTTAATTCTTTGATGCTTATATATTATCACCCAACATTAACTATATGCTGAAGATTAATTGCCAACATATTTAAGAGTTATGACAATCTATCCTAAGTACTATTACAGAACATTTTGCTGTGCTACAGAAATTTGTTGCAATTCAGCAAGCACCATACTGGCTTATAACATGCAGCTATACTTTCAAGCTGCATTTTTTTAAATTTTAGGCATATTCACCATTTAACATGCAACCCCTTTTTTACGAAGAAACCTGATATGCACTTGTGCAATGCCCTTATGTTTTGAAGTCATTTATTCAAGGTATTATCCCAAGCTTTTGAAAAATAGTGTACTTGTAGTATTACAACCCTTTAAGTTCATAAAGAATGTCATTTCTTTTAAATAAACAGTGTTTCAATTTATGTAGAAGATTAGTTTTTTTTTTTATTTCAATCTCTTTTATAATTTTTAAAGCTATCATTTTTATACTTGGTGTATAACATGCACCCGTAAATTTTGATCCTATTTTTTGTGTTAAAAGTGTGCATTATGTGATGGATTTTATGGTAATTGTTTGTGACAGTAGATATTTGTTTGATATTTAACTAAAATTTTAGATTGATTTAAAGTTTTTATTAATATAAGTACTATATTTGAGATAATTATTCAATTAGGATATATAGTAATTGTATTAGATATTAATGATATGTTCAAATTATTTAATTTTTTAAAGTGTATAAGTTTTTTAAAATTTTGTTATTGCTTATGCACATGGAAAAATTATCTTTGTTTAATTATACATATATTTAACAAAACACATTCTGTGATTTAAAAATTTTGGAATAAAAAAATATATTTGAACTATTTTTGTTTATAAAATTAGCTGGATATTAACAATGTGCATCCCGCGATTCCCACGGTCAGCGTAGATGTATCAAAATTTGTGCAACCTGCGATTTCTGTGGGTATGCATTTCTTCTGACTATTTAGTTGTGCAACCCACGCTGTTTCTGTTTATGTTTTCATTTATGTGTTTGGGTTCATATTTTTATGATCTAATTCTATATTTTAAAATAAAAACTTTAACAAAATTTTTTTGTATATTTTAACTTTAAAATGTAGATTTGAAATACGTTATTAAAAAATATGCAATTTTTGAACCTATTTTGATACAATAACTACGTAACAAGAGGGTTAAAAAAAACTTAGTTAAGTTATATATTTATTTTAACACTGCTAAATTTTTGTCCTTCACTTCTTCATATGTTAATGTTTGTCAATAATGAGTTTTTAATAAGTGCTTTAGAGAAATATATTTTCATGTCGTACTATGCTAATTGAATTTCAAAAATGTTTATTTTCTTGCAGTTTCTGAACTTCCTCACTTGCAAAAATGGCTATCTTCTTTAAATAATCAGAATAGTTTAAGTAAAGCATTTTTAACTTTATCTAAAGGTGTCAAGTCCGAGAATTTAAAGGTAATTGGAAAGGTTTTTTTTCTTTTCTTTTTCTTATCACTGCTTGTATGTAAAAAGTAACTCTTTCAAATTATCTTATTTTATATTTAAAAATAAAGTTTGAATGAATTCTTAACTAAATAGAAATTATGAAAATAAAATGGGGAAATATTTTATTATGAAGATAAAAATTTACTGTGTATTTCATTTAAGAAAATTGCTCACTTTATACTGCATATTCTTGATCTCTGTAATTTTATATGCCTTTATGTATAATAGTATCACAGATTTTCTAATTTAAATAGAATTTTTGGTGATTGCGGTAGCCAAGTGGTCAAGGTATCAGATCATGGCAGGCATGTCATGAGTTAAGAGTCTAGTACCACTCAAGATCCTCCGTGTAGAGAGCGATGCACGTTAAATCTGTCAAGAGCTCAAACGAGTTAAGAGAGGGGGGTGCTAGCTCGGGTGTTGTCCTCGTCACTTGACCATGGTTCAAAATTACGAGGTCCGTCTCCAAATGCCCTCGGGTAGCTGAACAATGCGACGTTAATATTCAATCAATAGAATTTTTGGACTGTAAAATAAAAAATTGATCTAATGAATCTAAGAACAGGAATGAATAGTTTTGAATAAATCATTAAGAATTCCACAGTTTCAACATACCTCACTTTATTCCATAATGTGATTAAAATAAGAACATATAATGAATAATGAAAATAAACAAATCTGTTTCCACATATTTTACATGAATAAAACCATGTGGCATGAATAATTACATGTGTTAACGCAGTTTCAGTTCCTGAGCCAACAAATAGGTTTATCCACATTCCATTTTGCTTACATTTCAGTTACAAGATTTATACTTTATAGAACTTAGAGCACATTGATTTTTACATAAACTGTTGATGAAGGTAAAATTGACTATTAATAAAATTTAGATTTGCTCAAGTTATAATATAGAAATTGATAGTATTATATCAACTTTTGAAAAATATAAATGTTATAAAATCTTATCAATGGTGCCCCCTTCAAAAATAAATCAGGTTCCCTCTTTACATATATCATTTGAATTTTCCTTCTTTTAATATTGGTCCTCCCCCCCTTCCTTTAAATCAAATTTTAATATTTTTTTTGTTCATGAATATTTACTTGTTTAGAATTTTTATGTTAAATAGTTTTTGTGTGAAGCATGAAAGATAAATTTGATTTAAGTACTGATTTCAGATCTTTCAAATCCACATTATTTTCAGTTTCAGATATATGTTTTCATAAGATTTTATTATAAGTAATTTTCAAAAATAAATTTAATTTTTTAATACTGATTTTAAAATTTGACCATTTTAAAGTAATATTTTTAAATATGATCATTTCATATCACCTTGCTTTACTTTTGAACTCATTCAATTAAAGACAATTGTATGTTGTGCTTGTACATCAGGGGAAAAAACCAAATATTTATTGTTAATATTTGGGACCACACATTTATATAAATTGTTATAAATTACTAATGTTAATTTGTTTATTGCTCATGAGGATGCTGCATTATCTTACTTAGCTGAAGAGTTTTACATTAATGTCTATTTTTAGAATGTAATGACTTGAATTTGTAATATAGAGAACTTGGAATAGTCACAATCTTCAGTGGGTTGTCTTGTACTGGACATTATTTTTTCTTCTTATAGGTTTGTTTATTTTCAAAAGTAGACACCACACAAAAGGCAGATTCTCTAAACTTTTAGAGGTCAATGTATTTAATTTAAGTAAATATAATGGAAACTTAAATATGAAATACATAATGTCTTTGTAACTATTATGATGCATTTTATTGAAATCTGCATTGTAGTCTCTTTTCTTTTGCTCTTCAATAATATATTCATTTATCATTTAGAGTTAATAATATTAGGTTTATAAATTATTCTTTCCATTTTTTAAAAAATTTAAGCTATGTAGCATTTGGTGAACTTATTTTGATAATACTTTATTGGTGTTTTTCTATTTTTTCTAAACACTAATTTGGTATGATTATCTGTATTATAAATGGCAATTTATAGCATGTTTTATGTGTGCAGAAATCATATTGGCCGGATTACAAGTTTTCTTATAATCTTAATTAAGTTATATTTATGTATTTTTAACTGTGGTATTTCATAATAAATACTAAATTTGATTTTTTTTCCCAATAGAAAAATATATCATGCACCAGTGTCTTACCAGAACAATCTAAATTTTTCATGCCTATTCATGTTCCTGATTTTAGTATTCATACACAACCAAACGCAAATAACCAAGAGGTAATAATACTCATAAAATAGTTTTTGTAATTTTTTTAATGTGCATATATTACTGAAGTTGCTTAAAGCTAAATCTATAAAAATCAAATGAATTATGCTGAAGTGTTGTATTTGCGATTAGGTTATTTGTATGTGATTGGAGTGCTAGTAATATTTGAAATGGGATTTCGTTAAAATCAGGGATTATACTGCAGTACATTTTAAGACATTATTCTTCTTATAAAATAGTGAGAAATATTTATGGAAACTTGAATATTTTTATATTTATCACTTCTTACATTTCTAAACATTAACATTCAAGCAAAGACTGGGTGCTCTTTTTCTTTTCTTAAAAAACTATTTTTGTAATTCAATAAAATGAGTTGTTTGAAAGAAAAAATACTATAGCATAAAGATGTGCACTTTTCTTTTTCACTTAATTAATAAAGATTTATGCATAAATGCACACATTTCAGTAATTTTTCATGCTGCATTATCTAGGCATTCTCAAACATTAACATTCTTAATGACATTGGTGCTAAAATTAAAAGATGTATTATTGCTGCTAATCACTGTCTTCATGGTTTAAAAGCTTTCTTAAAATCAAAATTAATAAAAGACATGCAAAAATTACTCTTTATAAAACAATCATCAGACCTGTACTTACCTATGGATCTGAAACTTGGACTAAATCTCAGGCTGAGCAGCTAGCCATCTTTGAGCGAAAAGTTCTTATTTATATCTGATGCTGTGAATGAAAACTGATTTTGGAGACAACAACTAATTTTGAATTATACTAGTTATTTAAGAAAGCAGATGTCATTAAATCCATCAAGATTGGTCGTTTGCTGGCCATATCGGCCGTATGAACCCCTCATCCTTGATGGTTCAGAATTTTCAACGGCAGTAAACAAGGGGTAGGCTCAAATTGGGATGGTCTGATTGTGTGTGGGACAATTTTAAAGTTTTAAGAGTAACTAATTGGAGAACTGTTGCTAAGTGGAGGTCAGGATGGAAAAGGATTCTGAGGAAGCTCTTGGCCCATCCAGGGCTGTTGTGTCAATCACACAACAATTAAATTACAATTAATTGTTGTGTAATTTTATAGAGGTTTAAGCAGAAGTATCTAGGCATTAAATCTCTAAAAAGATACTGGAGTTCAAAAAGGAGGCTTTACTGTTGACAATTGAATACAATTTTTCCAAATGTGGCTTTTTTATTAATTAGTTTGTATACTTTTTTAAATAATGTGATTTTCTTTTCAATATTTTCAACTAAATTTTTACAATTTTTTTAATTTGCAGTCCTTTAAAGAAGTGAATATAACTGCAGATGAAATTGCTGCTGCCTATACACATTGGTTGAAAGGAAAAGATTCATTTCCTTCACCAAATACAAGTAAAGGACCAGTGTAAGTTAATATATTCTTAATTGAATGTAAGTACTATGAGAATATTGAATTTTAACCTATACTTCTGTACTTGATTTAAATATTGAAATTTTAGTAAATCTTTATATATTATAAAATAATTGTCAAACTTTATTATTTAGGATGCAAATCATATATTTACTAATTTTAGTATGACAGTTAATCATTGAGGATTTTTCTATTGTATCAAGTGATTAGTTTTCTATTGATCTTCTCTTAGGTTTAAAATAGCTTAAATTTGAAACTATTTAATCTTTTTCCATAGTACTATTTTGTTACATAATTATCTTTTTTCTGAAAATGGGTACGCTTGAATCCTTTAATTTACTTAATATATATGTTTGCTTTACAAATTTTGGAACATTTTTTTATTTATTAAATTTTAAATTCAAAAGTCTCTTGAACAGCATTCTAATTCCTTTTTTTGAAATCAATCACTAGTATATATTACATATACAAATTACTATTAAGGTCCATTAGATTCTCAGGTGGTTTTAAAAAGTTTGTGATTAGTACTAAGTGCAATATGTGTGAAACCATGCTTCACCATTTGTTCAGATTTGTTACCTTGATGAAAGACAATTTGTTCAAAAGACCTGATGTAGTGTTAGGGGGTGCTGAAGCCGAACAAACTCATAATCTAATCAGATTCTTATCAGAAGAATTAGAAAGAAGACTATATATATGTTACTATAAAGAAGCTCCTATTACTATAAAACTATATACAAAAAGGCAAAAGTGGCAAAAAGTTCTGAACACATGCTTAATTTTTTTGCTTAGTTTTCGTGTTTGACTTTATTTTTCATTATGAAACTATTATATTGCTAACTATAAAACTATAAAATTGCTTATGATACTTTGAAGAAAGAAATCTTCAAACAAACTTGAGTTAATTGAAGCTTCAATGTTTTCTTTCAACCATGAGGTCAACAAAGAGAATCTTCTGAAATTGGTGCATTCCATGCCAAAAAGATGTAGAGCTGTAATTAAGGCAAACAGTTAGCCCAAAAAATATGGATGTTCAAACATTTTACAATCATGTAATTTTTTTAAAAAAAACATGATATTTGTATTGTACTTGTAGGGTTTTGTGTTATTTTACTACATGTAATACATTTTTCTAAATTGTGTTATTCTGTACATACTGCACATTCTTATGCTCGGGCAGCTGTACCACAAAAACATTTGTCGTATTGAAAAACTAGTGACAGATTTGAAACTAGCATGAAAAAGTACATGAGAATCTATAAAAATAGTTAGTGGGATAATTTCATAAAGTATTGTCAAATTAGTCAAAAAAATGAGTGTTCATGACTTTTTGTCACCACTGTATGTATTATTGGAAAATCCCTCAAGATTAAGCCCTTTTCTGTTTATATTTAAATGATTTTCTTCACTCCTGAAATTTTTTTTTTTTTTGTGTAACTCATTGCAGAATAATTTATGATGGCTTACAATTCTAATATTTTTGTTTACAAAACATATTTTCTATATTTAATATGAACAGTTTACATTTAATCTCAATTATATGGTCCCATCAAATTTTAAAAAATCTTCCAGTTGTATAAAGGGATGAAAGATGAGAAAAGGGAGAACAAATGAGAATTTAAATGTATTTAACAATTTAGAATTTGTATTAACAAAATATGTAGTTTTTGTGAAAATATCTTATGTATATTCTGTAGTATATTTTTTTAAATTAAAAATATCAGTTTTATTATTATTGTTTTAAAATAAATTTTAAAACTTTAACATATTTATGACCAATTTATTAAATTTTGTTCTATTACCATATTGAAATTCTATCCATTTTAATGTTACTGATGTTCTTTATAATTTTATATACATTTTGTTTCATTATATTTATGCCATTATAATCTAGGGGGGGGGTCTATAGAATCTTTAAAGTTTAATTGTAATTATTATTTTATTGATAATTTTGTAAATATGTGTAACTTTAATAAGTTTCTTTTTTTTTTAGACTTCCAAAGAAGGGAGAAAAAAATGTTTTAATAACTAGTGCTCTTCCTTATGTTAATAATATTCCACACTTGGGAAACATCATAGGTTCAGTTCTTAGTGCAGATGTGTTTGCTAGGTAATAAAAAAATATTTAAGTTTATTATATATAATAATTGGCACTTTCTAGTTATAGGGACCAAGGTTTGGCAATTGTTAACATGAGTATTGACAATATTATCCAACACAATTAACTTACCAGAAGCACAATGATTAAAAAATAAATGATAATGGAATTTCTTCAACTTTACTTATTTTTACCATTAGTAACTGGTATAAATCAGAATTTGGTGTATTTTCTCCGAGTTGTCATGTGTGGCTTCATGATTCCTACAACATGTAAGGTAACGATTAAAATTAAAGTAGTTAAATTTAAACTGCTGTTAACAAATTGATAATTGAAAGTAGAGCCACGTATTGATAATATCAACAGTCAATACATACCCTAATATTTAGAAGTATTGTCTATTTACAATATTAACCAATATAAGCAAGAATTTTGTGTTTTTTCTATGAGTTGCCATGTTCAGCTTCATGGTCCCTGTAATCGCTAATTACAAAAATCGTAAGTAACAAATCTTTATTACTTTCCTTAATATCCTTTATTTTTATTGTTAAGATTTTATTACATGCAATTACAATAAAAAATCAATGTGGAAAAAGGCATATTTAATGAAACAGTTATTGCAATTTTAAGAAAATTTTTCTTGAAATACTTAATTCTCTGAATTCATTTTAGGCTGAAAATTGAATATTTCAATAATATAAGAAAACAATAAGTCAATTGTTATAGTACTGTATTTATGTAAATTAAAAAATAAATTATATCATAATCAGATTTTTTTAAGTTCACAATGTTTTTGTATTTTATTATTAATAATTAAAACAGATTTTTAAAGAATCATGCTATTGCTTCTCATGATTGAAATCCTTAACACTCTTAATTTATTACATGGGGTATAAAAATGTGAAACCTGTTTTTTTTAATTATTATTTCAAAAAATGTTTTAGTGGCTTATAGTATTTAATGGTAGATATTCTTTAATAAAAGATACCTATAAAATATTTTTCTTTATTTTGATTTTTTTTAAAATGATTTTAAATTATGTATTTCTGGTATCTGTAATGAATAATAAACATGCCAGTACATTAAATTTTTGTAAGAATCTGTTTTCATATTGTTCAGTTTTATAATACATAGTATAGTCACATTAATGTAATTACCTGACAAAAGTTAGAACAACTACATATTGTAGTATGGAGTGCTTCCAGATGGCCAGGTAGAGTCAATAAGAATCTTGAATGTACTCGCAGGATTATTGACTCATTCCCTTGGTGGAAATGACCCATGTATGTTGGCCCCACTGATTCTCAACTAAGTTTAAGTTTAAACTATTTGGTGGGCAGGGAGATATGGTAAACTTGTCCTAATGCTCTTTAAAATAACCATACACTGTAAGCTGTATAGCATGTTGCTTTGTCCTTCTGAAAGATGCTATTTTGTTGAGGAAGAAAAAGTTCACATGTTAGGGTAGACACGGTCCACAAAAACATGCATTTTTCTGTTGTCTATTGTTCCTTCCAGAATGATGAATATGATTCAGAAAATGGACAAAAACATTGCCTCGTACAGCTTATTTTTTTGACAATTATTGCTGAGTGTTTGTCATTACATCTGTTGTATGGTATTGTTCTGTCCAATGGAGCATAAATTATGATTAATCTATCGCTACTCACTGGAAGTCAGGTTGCAGTCAGTAGGGGTACACAGTCTATTTTTATGTGTAGGGTTATAAAAAAAATGTAGAGATGAAAGCACTGAGATGTAATTTTCATGGTAAAAATTAAAAATCTGTTGATCTATTGGTTGGATATTGTTGATTGTTGGTTTGAAACCCCCAATCCCTCCCACTGGTTACAATACTGGTAGATGTGTTAATTCCAGTCTCTGTTAACGATGGACAGTTGTCATAGGTACATTGACAAGCCATGTACTGCAAAGCCCCATGAACAGCAATGTTTGCATTGAGGTTATGCACTTTAGGTGGCTTCTTGGTTTGTTTGGATGGTCAGTTGGTCGACTGTTGTTGCAATACTATTCACTTGAACACAACTCTACAGTCATCATTTGCCTTTGTCATCTGTGACCTGTGGTGTACCATATTTACCATGTTCCAAATTTTAGATAGTGTTTTGGTGAGCATGATTCATTTTTACTTTGAGATATCTGATTGGTTCACAAAATATGCTGTTTCAGAAATCCTATCACTCTTCACCTTGAAGCCAATGGCCATGCTCTTTGGGATGCAAGATAAATTATTCCATTTTTGCATTACTGCAGTATTTTCAATGTTTTCCACTTCTTTCCCACACTTTTTATATACCTTCCATTATTATTGCTGCCATGCACCTTCTAGGATTAGTTATAGTGTATCAGGGTTGGAAGTATTCAGTGATCACATTGATGTAAAAGGATGTTGTGTATATAGTTGTGATTTTCATTGCAAGATGATTTCTTTCAGTTGAACAGTTAATTTAATTAGAGAAAAAATATTTTGTGTGATAAATTAATGGATGGCTACAGTCATTCTTAAGTTTTATTTGCATGTATTTATTTACTTCCTTTCTCTCTGCAAATTTATATGTAGCATCATTAATTTGTTATTTTTTAAATTACATCTCTAATATTTCAAGTGATTTTTTTTCTGTTGAATTATCACTGTTTTGTAATTCCTTTTTAATTTTTGAATTAAAAAAATTTTTTTCTAGGTATTGTAGAGCTAGAGGCTATAATACTCTTTATATTTGTGGTACAGATGAATATGGTACAGCAACTGAAACTAAAGCCATTGCAATGAAAGTAACTCCCAAAGAAATATGTGATAAATATCATAAATTGCATTCAGAAATATATGAATGGTTTAATATTTCATTTGATTATTTTGGCAGAACATCTACTGCAAAACAAACTGAGTATGTATTATTTTTGTTAATGTTTTTAAAATTAATGAAAAATGTTTGATTTGTAATTAAGATAAAAATTTTTGATTTAAATTTTTTCCCTCACCAGGATTGCTCAAAATATTTTCCTTAAACTTTACACTCAAGACTTAGTATTTGTTGATTCAGTTGAACAATTATTTTGTGCTTCTTGTGAGAGGTATGTTACCTTTTATATATATTTTTAATTTGTTGGTATTGTAAAAATTTGAATTGTGTAAACTATTTTTTTTCTTTTGTCTCTCAGCTTTTCCTTTGCTTATAATTAATGGCAATAAAAAATATTTCTCCTTTATTACTTTAATTTTTTCTCTTTTTTTTTGTAATTTAATGATAATTTCAAAAAGTTAATTTTGATTCTTAAGTCTGTTTTTTTCCTTCTCAAAATCATAATTGTTTTCTAATAATCATTTGTGACCTTGTACAATGATATTGTTACGTAAATCGGTGTTCTAGGATTTTATTCTATCAGTCTCAAAGAGCAAATCAGTACTTTAAGAGCAATGGAATTTATTGTAGGTAAACAATCTGTAAAGTACAGGATATAGCAGCAAAATAAATCCCAGAAGATCTTTACACCTTCTTTAATACTTCTATTCTTCTTGAGCCCAGCCTGTTATAATTTGGATTTGGTGCTGCCAGTCAATAAAAGACCCTGCATCAATACTGAGTTGAGAATGTCTGCTTTGGTCACTATTGGCAAAAGATTCCCCGAGACACACTGGCTACATGTGTATACGGATGGTTCTGCTGCTGGAGATCATTGCTTCTAGATTCATAATGCTGGTGCGGGGGTTTACTCCAGGTATTTCAGCCTTATCAGGGCAGTTGGTGCAAATTGTACTAACTATGACGGTGAAGTGGCTGTGGTCCATATGGCACTGACTGAGGTTGGTAAAAGAGAAGATCGAAACATTGCAATTTTTATAGACTCACAGGCTGCTATTTTAGCAGTCTCTTCAGTTCTACCTTCGAGAAATGGTCTTGTTCTTGATTGCCAATGCATGATAAATTCTCTAATAAATAATGGTCGCAATGTAACCCTTCAGTGGGTACCAAGTCATTGTAGAGTGAAGGGTAACGAACTTGCAGATGCCTTAGCTGTAGCTGGCTCTGCTCTATCTCAGCCTGACTCTCCTCTTGGCTACCATAGCGTTAAGAGGATCATTGCTTCTAGATTCAAGACTCGTCTTCGAGATATTGTCAAGAACTTTGCGAATGGAAAGAGTTGGGGTTCCTTAATGGAGAGTCCCATTCCTTGCGACCTGTCAAGACCTGTGGGTGTCGTAAACTTCAGAGTCCAGACTGGACATGACTACCTCAGAAAGCACCTTTTTAGATTTGGTTTTGCTGATTCTCCAACGTGCCCACTTTGTTCTAATGGAGATATGTGTGGAGACCACGTGGATTCTTGTCCTGGACTTACCAACATAGTAGCTGTTAATGCTGCTAACAAATTTTCTTTTTATGTGTGTGTCTCAGAACTGTATTGGGCTGCCCGTCATAGACTGATGGCAGTCATGCCTAGGTCTGGCGTAGGATAAAAAAAAACCTATATCACTCAGATACAACTATCAGTGTCTAAAAATACAAATGATAAAGATTATTTGCAAGCAATCGCTCGATTGTAGCAACTTAAATCTTCAACAACTGAAGTAATACTGAGAGTCAACTTTAACTAATAAGAGTGTCAACTTTTTATCAGATGAATTGGATGAGTTTAATGAATCTATCTTAATTTGTGTGTAGGAAACATGGGTAGTGGAACTTAAAAAAACATTCTACTTAATACCAGTTTGTAAAATATTTTAGGAATTTTATCACTATCACTAAGAAAATGATGCTCTGGAATCAGGGTACATATTATCATCAGAATGCTACATTATGAAAGTGAAATTACAAAGTGTAAACAGAAGAAAACAGCTTGGCACAACATTGATACTTTTATAGATAGAAGAGGGAACCTACAGCTCAGAATATACTGCCTAGTTAAGTATTATTTGTACTAGTAGGGTGTTACCATAAAATTTTTAAATACTGTTTGAAACAATTTAGCAGTTTAGGTACAGTTCAAGTACTTAAAGAATTCGTATTAGTGGAGAAACTATTGTAGCAGGAAGTTTACTAATTAGGTGAAAAAAAGTGTTTGCTATGAGAAATCACAAGAATTCACTAACTGTCATCAATTCCATACACTGAGAAGAGGAAGTGAAACCATTAGTTTTTATTCCTCTTCTCTCCTAACATTGTGTGGCTGTGGTAGCCTAGTGGTCAAGGTAACGGACTCATGGCTAGCGTGTCATGAGTTCAAGCCTGGTACCACTAAAGACCCGCAGTGTAGGAGAGCGACACATGTTAAATCTGTCGAGAGCTCAAACGTCCTCCCATTGATGTGGTGTGGTAGTTAGGAGAGGGGATGCCAGCTCAAGTGTCACCCTCATCACTTGACCATAGTTCAAAATTACGAGGTCCATTACCAAAAGCCCTCAAATAGCTGAACAGTGTGACGTTAATATTCACTCACTTAACATTGTCTTAAAACCCGGATGTGCCAAACTATTTAAGTGCTGGATTTTTGATAGATGTCTTAACTTATTTATTCAGCAAAATAGCAATATTCTATATTGTTATGGTTTTTAAACTATCATTTTCTCTTCTAAAAAGAATGCATTTATTTATTAGAAATATTTTTTAAGATTTCTAGCAGACAGATTTGTTGAAGGTATCTGTCCACTCTGTCAGTACGAAGATGCAAGAGGAGATCAATGTGATAAATGTGGAAAATTAATTAATGCTGCTGAATTGAAACAACCTCAATGTAAACTTTGCAGAGCTACACCACATCTGAAATCCTCCAAACACCTGTTTTTAAATTTGCCTAAGGTTTGTTTGCTCTTTTTATTATATAAAATAATTTTCTGATCACAGAAAAAAATCATAAATGTTTACATTAGTTATAATTACTATAATTGTTTAAAGATTTGAGTGTATTAGAATTTTATTTGTCTATGAATGTGATAACTTAATATTCTAATCTCATATATTACCAAAATCATAATTACAAATACCTTTTTATTTCATTTTGCATTAAAAGATTAAATCCTATGTTTTGACAGATCTAGATTTCTCAACAGCAACATTGTGGAACTAAAGTGTTGATGCTTAAAAAATTCTTTGAAAACTATTAATTTAACCTTAAAACTTTGCTGAGTATTCTTCATAGTGTTCAATTCTATTTTTTAAAAAATATTTAATGAATTCAAGTTAAAAGTTTAGTTTTTCTTTTTTATAAAATATTTTGATAATTGAGAAATAAATGTATGATAAACAGAAAGAAAACCAAGGCATTCCCTTAGATTTAAAGAGCAGGTAGAGTGATTGCTAATCTTTGTTAAATCTTGTTTAGTTGTAAGTTCTTCATTTAGGAAGAGTATTTCATATTTGATACATTTAGATAAATAAGTTATGCATGCACACATTGACTAATTTTCTTAGGTTATTATTTTGCAGATTTACCCAGGATTCATTTTTTTTTTAAAACATACAGTTCAGTTAAAATATTTTGCTACAACCTTCTTATGTTTTGTGAACTTTACAGTTAGAAGAATCTGTAAAGAAACATCTAGATAAAGTTACTTCTACTGGTCATTGGTCAAATACTGCTAAAGTTATTGCTAATTCATGGCTGAGAGAAGGATTGAAACCTAGATGTATTACTCGAGATCTTAAGTGGGGTATACCTGTTCCTTTGGAAGGATTTACTGATAAAGTAAGCGTACTTTGAATACTAATGAAATATTGCTTATTACAAGATTTATTGGTCTCTTATTTTTTGTGGTGATGCAAATTTAAATTATTTAAAAAAATTCACTGATCTTGATATACTAAAGTCAAGTCAGTATTAAATCTGCTAAAATTTATAACAAATTTTTAAATTTTGTGATGCTATATTTAATTTTATTTTTTAAACAACAACAAAAAATGTAAGTTTATTTTACACCAAACAATTTGCTTGTAAAATAAATTGTGTGCAATATTTATATGTATGAACTGTCTTTTAAGTATTTACTTTTCTGTTTGTTTGATTTTAAAAAGAACTGTTTTAAGACTGTCTTCGCTTAATGTTAGAGAATAGAACCTGAATTTGGAATATTTTTTCAGATATAAAAATACTCCAACATTAATATTATATTCTGGTCCTGCTATTTTATGAAGGGCACTGGGGCATATTTTATTAACTACTCTTTTTTTACCTGAGTTGACCCATTTCTTCTAACATAAAATGTTTCACATTTTTTCTCTTATACTGTAATGCTCAATGAGCTATCTTTTTACATGTTTGAAGGAAAAAGTTAATTATTTATGAAATGTTTTGAAATTTTAAAAATGCTATATTATAAACAGATGTATAAATTATAATATCACAGATTTTCATTAAAACTGAGATATTTTTCTGTTTAAAAATGTGCTTTGCATTTAGTTCAGGCTTTTGTACATTTGCCGAAGACAACCTTAAGTATATTATCTTTATACTAAGAGTTTTTTGTTAAAAATTTCTCTTATATTTTTAAATGTGTGTATTGTATGAAAATACATATAATTTTATAAAGGAATAGTATTTCATATTATGTTTATTTTGCTAAATGTAAATTTTTTTTATGCTGAAAAAGTGAATATTTATAACAGTTTTGAATATCAGAATATAGAGACACTTTTCTCTTGCTGCTAAATCAAGCAGTAATCTATGTTAATAATTGGAATTTGATGACTTGGTAGATTCATTTTTGCTGAAAGTGCTGTATTAAAACATGATGCATTAAAACTATTATGTGAAATATTAACTACAGGTAAGCCTCCTTTAACGCGGTACTTGTGCAATGCAATTTCGCTGCAACACATTTCAGATATTGAGTATTTTTTCCATAATGCGGTTTAAATTTTCCTACAACACGTTTGTTGTTACATATTCTATTACGCTTCAAATAAAATTACATAAAGTGGCATCACTGTAGATTTTTTTCAACACTGGCAACCCTTGACTGCTCGAATTATCGAAAAAAAATCAATCAGGTAAACTACGCATTTCACAATTCACTTTTTTCTGTTAATACCTACATGTCACTTGTGATTTGCTTTACGTGGTGTTCATATCTCCTACAACGCAATTTCTTATACCGCGGCTTTTTTGAGGAACGTATCTACCCTGTTGTAGGAGGCTTACCTGTATTATATGAAGAGTTAACTCTGAGATTTTATTTCCAAATTTGCATATTAGCATGACTTGAGAATTTGAAAAGTGGTTGAGCAGTAAGTACAAAATTAGTAGATCTATCGTTAATATCCTATTTCAAAATGATGTATGCATACAATTGTTATGTTACCTTAATGTCTTGTTAACAATAAAAAGGTTTCTGTTAGGTGATAAAAAAAATTAACATAGTTCTTAACCTCTCTTCAACTAAGGTTACTACTATGAGTTTTTTTATCTGATGCAAGTAAGTGATTCTTAAATATTAACGCATGTCAGATTTTATTTTCTGATGTAAATTGTTTGGGTTGTTTAAATTGATTATATAAATTATCCTTTCATTCATTCTATTTAAAATTTTAATGTTTGAATTTTTTTTAGGTATTTTATGTTTGGTTTGATGCACCTATTGGGTATCTATCCATTACAGCTAACTACACAGATAAATGGGAGCAGTGGTGGAAACAACCAGACATTGTTCAGCTTTATCAATTTATGGCAAAAGATAATGTTCCATTCCATTCTATTATATTTCCAGCATGTCTTATTGGATCTAAGGACAAGTACACTGTTGTAAATCATTTAGCTGCAACTGGTATGTTTCATGTATAATTGTTATGTATAAGAAAGAAAAAGCACCTTTGCTAACATTGGTCATATTCATTACAGCAGTACAAAATCGATTTCAAAGATTATTATGCCAATAGATAAATTAGGTATGTGCTATATATATATTATATATATATATATATATATAGTTTGAGTTGTCATGATAACAAGTTTTTGATCAGTGGTTTTCAGTTGAGTCATAGAATTGAGCTCTGATTTCTATAAAGATCTGTTGTGTAGTGGGGCTAATGCGTGTTAACTCTGTCAAAGCTCAATTCCTTCACACTGACATGGTGTAAAAGTTATGGAGTGGAGTGCTAACTTACGCTTCTTCATTGTCACTTCATTTTTGTTCAAAAGTATGAGGCATGGTTCTAAGGCAGGGGTACTCATCCTTTTTCCTACCGGGCCACATATACACTCAGGAACATTGAAAATAGCGACCCAAGAAGAAAGCATCAGATTGAAATGAAATTTAATACGCATAATAACACAGATGAGAGATTCACTTGATCTCAATAACAAGACAATTAAACGAATACAGGGTGTGCAACAACACAAATACTGGGCAACTTCAATAGCGCATTGGACCACCTCCAGCTGCAATACATGCCACCACACGGTCTGGCATTGAGTTGATTAGATACCTTATGTTGTCCTGAGGCAGATGGGCCCACAAATCTTGAACAGCCAACTCGAAATCATGTACAGAGTGACACGATGGCATCTGCCGTTTTAGCTGATCTCACACATGCTCTACAGGGGACAAATCGGGGAGCGAGCCGGCCATGGAAGAGTCTGAAAATGATGTAATAAGTCTTGAGCAACTCTTGCTGTTTGCGGACGAGCATTATCTTGCTGGAAAATTACCCCTGAGAGACCATTAGGAAGTCCTGCATGGGGTCGAAGAATATCATCAACGTAACGTTGGCCCGTTAAGGTTCCACGCATCACAATTAAAGTGGACCAGCTATCATAGGCTATGGCCCCCAGACCATTACACCAGCTGTGCGGGCAGTGTGACGTAGAACAGGTGGGGAATTGTACCGCTCACCAGGGCGCATCCACACCCGTACACGGTTATCATCTGTCCCCAAAACAAACCAGGATTCATCACTAAACACAACCTTTTGCCAATCTGTGACATTCCACATTGATCTGGCTTGGCACCACTGTAGAGGCAGTTGCCGATGTTCTGGTGTTAAAGGGAGTGCACCGAAAGGGCGCTTGGATTTAAGATTTGCTTCTGCAAGTGTCTGGAAAATTGTTTGTGGAACAATTGCTACGCCTACGTCTGCTCGTATCGTTGAACGAGTCACTGTGGGGTCCACAAGTGCTTGCCGCACGATCCCTCTCTCCTCGTGGTCTTCCTGGTCGCTCCAGACCCGGTTTTCCGCGTGTCATTCGTGTCCACTGCTCCCAACATTCTCGCACACTCCCGATCCACCTGGCTGCATCGTTCATCCCGGATCGGCCTTCTCAACTCGCTTCTGTGAGTGTTTCTAGCACATTACCTGGCATGTTTCGCTTACCAAAGTCTTCCAACAATCGGCGGGTAATCGTCACAGTTTATGAATCTTTGAATTTGCGCTGGCTTATATAGCACCCTCTTCCTGATGTAGCGCCACCTCAGCATGTATGAGCATGCATATTGGCACAAAACTTGGATCATTTGCATATCACATTACGCTGTACTTATTTGCAAAGTTTCGCGATTGTACTTAGCTTCCTTCTTAGGTCGTTATTTTCAATGTTCCTGAGTGTATATGACAGGTATTTCATGCAGGCTACAACATGAGGATAATGGGCATAAGTTCAAAGCAACATGAACAAAGTGAAATTGATCAAAATATCAAAACTCATTTTTGGCTTTATTTTAATACTATATTGACCTTTCTATCAAACACATGCATACAAAAGTATGTACTTTTTAAAATTTTTTACTGAATTATATGGGGTAATATTTCGATTTCCTTTCATCTGTGATGAAGTCTCTTATTTACATTCTACTGGGGAAAAAAAGCAAATTGCTAGATTTGGTTGCTTGATTTATAGAATTTCCTACTAAATTTTTAGTACATTATTCTTAAATAATTAAATTTCTCAGTGCAATGGACCATGACCGGGCCACTCAGAAAAGACCAGCGATCCACATGCGGCCCATGGGCTGCAAGTTGAGTATCACTGTTCTAAGTGCATTGTTAATAAATATTCAATCATTAGTGTAATTAACTTCTCTAAAAAGATTATTTTTAATGTGGATACTGTTTTATTTCTTGTAAGAATTATTTTTTTAAATTCTTAACTTTTTTAGTTGTGGTAGCTTAAAAAATAGTTTCCTTTATATTTAATAAGTGCCTTCAAATATGTGACAATATAAAATCTTCTGTACAATACTTCTTAAAGATGTATACAGCAATCAATAGGTAATTATTTTCAATTCTTAAAATATGAAAAATAGGATTATTAAATATATAATTATGAGAAAAAAATGAGTATTTACATATTGAAATTTTTGGATTACATGTGCCATAAGTCTTAAAATCTCAATTTTTATCTGGGTTAAATATGAATACAGGCTCATCTTTAAAAGTCTTAAGATCAACCAATATGAAAAACAATGGATTGGCTGCCTGAGTGGTCATGGTTATGATGTCATAGCTGACATTGTTTCTATTAAGTCTGAGCTTAAAACCTGATGCCACTGAAGGTTAATCATACAGAGAGAGACTTAGCACATTAATTTATTTAGGTTCATGTTAGTGTGGCTTAGAAACATGAAGAGTAGGATATTAGCTCATGTATCAATCACCCTTGGTAATCATGGATCAAATTATGAGGTCTGTCACCATTAGCTTTTGTATTGCTTCTTATTGCAATGTTCATAAACAACCAATTAATGGAAAAACAAAATATTAATGTGGCGCTAAAAATATTCAGAGAATTTATTTTTAAAGGCTTTTACAAATAGGAAAAAAAATTTAACACCTCACTATGAAGATACAGAAAAATACATTAAAATTGTTTCATAAATGGTGGATTCTAAATCTCTGCTTAAAGGAATAGACTTATAAACAATACATTTAAAGAGCATTTATAAAATTAGATGAAAGGTATCTTTGTGTGTGACAACTTGATTGCTTAGAAGTATGGGAAAAATTGAATGCAATGCTCTTGTCTAGTTTTTTAAAAATGTGTTCTGCCCTGTATCGAAATACCTGTGCTTTAATGGGATGAAATGATGCTGCAAAAATGAATGATGGATGGCATATATTTTTCTCTGGAAGATTCAAAAGGGATTGTGTCATTTTGATTTTTCTTGTACGGGCAACTTACAAAAACATGCTCCAAAATATCTGTTGGGTAAATATTTTAAATCCAGAAATAAGCAAGTAAATAAAAATATAATTCATTTAACATTTTAAAAATATGGTGTAGTTCAAAATTTGCTAAGTAAACTTGAAAGGGGAATAATGAAAGAACTTAACATTCAAATCTTGACAACATATCCCCCCCCCCTTTTTTTAAACTGTATCAAATGAGGATGTTTAATTGTTCAAGTCCCAGGGGTATTGAAAAACACTGTCGAAGAATCCCAAACAGGGCAACCGCACTTTCTCAGAATGAGTATGAAAAGACCCAAGCAGCGCAATAGCATGTGTGTTATTATATGTCGAGAAATGCC
>BMAO01003595.1:0-25513 GCA_019973975.1 Trichonephila clavata | reverse complement strand
AGAGTTTTTATAATATGATTTAAAGTCCGATAAAAAATTAAAAAAAGCGAATAATAAATACGTGTAGTCAAAATATTGGTTATTCTTGTGATTAGTAAAATACAAGCGTTCTATTTTATTGCCCATAAAGAAAAGAATGAATTTTGGTAACATATGGCAATTTTAGATAAAAAAACTAGAATTATTTTTAAAATAAAACAAATAAAATTTTATATAAAAATGGCTCAATCCTTCATAATTCAATTGATCATTTAAAATCTTATCAATAGTTTCTTGTCAAATAAAGAAGTATAAAATGATAAAAGAAAAGAAATTCATGTGTATTAACTCTGAACTTATGTTATTTGGGAGGGAATATACAAATATTTGTGATCAAAATTACAGTTTCTAAACTTTTTTAAATGTTTTTTTTTTCTTTCGCTGATGTCGTTCTATCAATTATTTTTTTGTGATATTATTTTTATTGAAATAATTTTTTATAGTGCAATAAACATGTGTCTTTAAAATGAATATAAATTACCGTAAAAGCCGGCGTATAATTCGCACCTAAACTTTTAATCTGCATTTTTTTAAACTTTGAGATAAGTTCGCGCCGTATAACATGCTCCCCTTTTTTTGAGGAACAAACTTGAAATATTCGTATGCTGCCCTTATGTTTTTAAGTCATTTATTCGAGGTATTTTCCGAGAAGGTTTTTGAAAGATAGTATTCATCTATAATTACCACTCTCAAGGTTCATAAGGTATGTCATTTCTTTAAAAGAAACAGTATTTCGATACATGTAGAAGTCTAATTTTCCTCACGCTCATCACTTTTTTTATACAACTTCTGACAATAAAGTTCGGTGAATAGTCTTGTAACATTAACATAGATGAAACATTAGAGAAAGTTACTTACTGTCCTTCAAAATAGTCTCCTCTCATAATTATGAACCGCTGAGATCTGCTATACATGTCCTGGAAACTTTGCAAGAAGTCTTCTTTTGGGATGGAGTTCAAACGCCTCGTCACGTTTCATTGGATGTTAGGAATATGGTCAACATCGATAACACGTTTTTCTCATCCCTAAATTCTGGATAACTATTTGTCACACGGATTCGTGGCTACTCTGCAGTTCATCAGCTATCATGAGCAGAGTTAATTGACGATCTTTAGTGATTAATTTCTTCACTTGATCAATGTTTTCGTCACTGACGGAGGTCGCCAGTCTTCCGCTACGGGGAGTGTCATAAACACTTTCCCTGCTTTTCAAAAATGGGCAAACCACTTGCACACACTTCATGGACAATGTTTGATCTTCATAAACACGTACCAGCATTGAATAAGTTTCTTTTGGTATCTTTCCAAGCTTAAAACTAAACTTTAAATTAATCTTTTGATCGTTTATTTTCCTGTTTTCAGTTAAGAACCAATGTACTAAACAAGCACTTTGTAAAACAAGTCTTACACGAAACAAAAATGAATCTCAACTGAAGAACGGCGAGGGCAGATGGTCAACATTTCCCGCTACGCACGTGCAGCGCTTTGTTTCGCCAGTGTTACCAAATTGGCCGTTCTGACTTAATTCACCGAGGTTAACTGTCAAAAGTTCTATTTAAAGTTATCGCTTTTTTATACCCGGCGCATAACGCGCACACGTAAACTTAGGTCTTATTTTTTTGTCTTAAAAGTGCGTGTATACGCCGAATTTCATAGTATGTATTATTTTTCTAAAAATATACATGTAAAATCTAAAGCTGTATTTCAGCAATCTAATAAAAAATATTAAATTTCAAAATAAATGGAATCTTTTTATTAGACTTTGAATACTTACTCCACTCGCTGTAAAGGCTCCAACCATATTCGGTGCTATGATTCCAGTGAGGGAAGCAATACAATTCGTCAAACCGAATAAGATTCCTAATTAAATTATTTCATATTATTTCAGGAACACAAAAGATTTTTTTAAAAAAATATCAAATATAGTAGTTTAAAGTAAAGGCATATTTATTACAGATTTGTTTTTATAAAGATATAATGGAATAAAAAATTTCACATTTATTAATTATTTAACAATTATTATGAATATAATTAATTAATAATTATATTTTATAATTGTGAAACTTATTTCAGAATATGTTTATGAGAAACAAATCTGTAACAAATACAAAGATATTTTTGTGTGAAAAAAGATGCACATTATAAAATTAAGATGTTATGTTATTTCCAACGAATTAAATAAGTTACTAAATAAATTAAATGCATTTCATATTATTGATTAAATTAAATCATTGCTTATTCTTCAAAATTAATTTTAAATCATTTTTTATTATTTATAATTAATTAAATCATTTTTCATTATTTATAATTAAGTAAATTATTTTTATTATTCATAATTAATTAAATCATTTTTATTAATAATAATTAATTTAATGAATTTGTATTAATTATAATTACTTTAATCAATTTATATTATTAATAATTAATTTACTTATTTTGTTTTATACGTAATTAAGTAAATTTTTCTTGTTTTTATTTAATTTAAAGATCAACATAGACTGCATTTGGGATGAGTTCATATAATATATATCTAGCTTGAAGTATACTTTCTGAACTACTACTGAAGATTCATTGAAAGAGTTTTTGATAATCGATATATTAAAAGCATAATAACTGCTTGAGAGTACACACATACATACTGCAAAAGAAATTCAGATAGTTGCTTTTGAAGTATTGTACCTATCAGGTTTTTGAAATGAGGAAAACACATAATATATATGACTAGAATTAAATGGATCTCCAATATTGTATACGGCTTTGAATTCAAAGCTATATTCACTGTCCTGAACCGAGTTTTTTTTAACTATTCTGTTGTTTTTTAATTCTTCTACTCTTTTGTCAAAAAATAAATAAATAAATTTTTATTGTTTAAAAGTTATCTAGTTTTATCAACAAAATTATAATCAGGAATACGAATAAATTCTAAATTTAATTTTATCACCCATAAAACTAAAATTATATTGAATTATAAGTCCAAATTCTTGATACTTGGTTCATTTAAATGCATTGTATGACAATGATACCTCTCTTAATTGATTAGAGTGTATTTGTATTTTGACACTTGAAATTGATTAATATTTTAAAGCGATGATAGTCAAATAAAGTCATGGTTCAATTCCCAATTCTATTACTGGGCAACGATATAATAGGGTGTGTTGTACATTTAATTTAACGAGTCCTTGATTTTTTCCTGTTTCAAGATATGAAAATTAGAAAAGTTAGACAATAAATAAGTTTTGATTATAGCTATTTGATCGTAGTTTAAAATCATGATCATCAATCATGATCCAAAATAATTATCGTCAACCATAAATCAAAATCACTCAATCGTTTGTTGCCAATGGAATCAAATGCTTATCTCAAGCGACATTAAGTACATATAAAACAAATCAAAATATGCTGACTAAGATTGATAAGTGCACACAATTTCAAAACTATTATATGAAATATTTGGCATCATCATGAATAGAAAGTTAAAATTCCTTGAATATATGAGCTTATTGTACAAAAAAAAAATCGGATTTGTCAAATAATAAAAATCTTAATGTGGATCGATGTTAAATACCAATATTTATTATGTCTTTCTTTATAAATTTTCTTTACTTAGATAGTTAAATTCTTGTTTACAATTATAATTTATGTCGAATAATGATTTTAAAAATATTATATATCCCGATTTTAAGTAAGAGTGAAGTTGTATTTACTCCTATTTCTTCAACGTCCTAACAAGCACACACAAGTAGATTTTATATAAATTATTTTGAATATTTTAAGTAAATTTAAAAGCTTTTTAAAATTTAAGAGAAAGTAAATATTTATCTTTATCGCAAATTTCAGGTAATGTTGGATGATTTCATTAAATTTTTAAGATGGTGATTGTTTTCTACAATTTCAGCGCACAAGTTCTGTATACATGCCGGCTGGGTGGTGTATTTGGTTTGTCGCTGACCTCGTACGCATTGTACGCCCGGCTTAGGTCGGTGGATTTTCCTGATACAGAAAATCGACAGCGGCATGTAAAACACTCTTGTGTGCCTTTTTTGGATTGGGTGCTCTCGGCAAAATTAAAATCCTAAGTACGGTATCACATCTCTATAGCGAAGGTGCCTTCCTCTGGGGAAAAAACTGACCTAAATAACCTGCGGAGATTGTTATCCGCCAATATGGTACCGCACTAAAAAGAAATACCAGCTTCCGGAGGATGCACTAGGTCTGCAATGGCAAAACGCCAATCCACAGCCCATCAGAAATACAAAATGTTCTGTAAAAATTTAAACTCTAAAAAAAAAAACATCCACGCAAATTTATTTAGATAATATTGAATATTTTTATACTAGTTAAAAACATTCTCGAAAATTATCAAGATTTTAAATTTTTCTTGCACTTTCATCTGTTCTAAAAATAAGAACAATGCCATAGGACTATGCACATTATGAAGAATATACATTAATTAATAATAAAATGATTATATGATCATTTGAATAAATAAGAAGGAATTCAATGCTAAGCAAAAGTGAAAAAAAAACAGTTTATGTTTTCATCATATTTTATCAAGTTCTTATCCTTTATAAGTGAAAGTTGCAATGAAGTTAATTATTCAATTATCGAATAGAAATACAAATAAAAAAAATTAAGTAAATATGTTTCTATTACCTGCTAGAGGAGGACACATATCCACATGCGTAACATTATATCCTGAATATTTGAATCCATTCACATAAAGTAGTAATGAATATAAAACGATTATAAGAGTGAGATTGCAACCAGATGCTGTTATACCAAGCATAAACAAGCCAGATCCATACATAGCTGAAAAATATTATACCGTTATTGTATGGTATTAAGAAATTCTGATATATGCATATGAATCTATAAGTATAGATTAGTGAAAAATTGTTTTCCTTCTAGAAAAAAGATTTTACATTCAGAAAATTTTTAAAAAAATGATAAATGAAATTTTGGTATAGTATTGAAAAATAAATAATTTACTAAATCTTACCGATTGAATTAAATATTTTACGTACAACTGTAACAGTGAATTTTTTCGAGCTGATCATTTTATCTGCAAAAAAGGATGCAGATACTCCACCAAAGGCTTCAAGAATGTTTGGCAAGCCTGTTACAAGTCCACTCTAGAGGGAAAAAAATGTCTAATTTAATTTGAGTAACTTTATATGTAACTTTGTATGTAGATCGTTGAGAATTTTTTCCGACAAAAACTTATATGAACAACAAATTATCAATTTTAATTAAGATTCCTAGTTTTTCATTTAGATGTACATTGTATAGCTATTTTAATTCAGAAAATAAGATTTAAAACCAACAAAAACACAGAAAAAAAACTCCCATATATAAACACTTTTTTCTTCATGAATACTTTTTAATGTTTGCTTTTTTGTACAAAACACACTAAGGTGGAATCAGTTATAAATGAATATTTTAATAATAGTGGCTATATAGTGTTACGAATTTTGTATAAAATAGCTTAAATAATCGGTATTTGGATGTGTAATGCATTTATATTACTCGATACTATATTTATTTCATGATAAAATTGTAATATTCATAAGCAACGCCGTCCCTTACGTTATAATGGCAATTCAATGGGAACTTGGCGAAATATTGGCGATAGAGCCAAGTGGGCATAATTTTTGGCGACCAACGGTGACTTTGGTGATCATGTTGGCGAGTTTGAGACTCTGGATTCTTCTAGAAATTAGTGGAAAAATTCACTAATTTCACGATCTATGACGCAAGCGCATCCTTCTCGAAGTTTTCACCACTGCTATAAGTAGAGCGATACTCGCCGTAACAGTCAGTCTTTCAAGGATTGATTTTCGACAATAAATACTCATCGCTTTTAAAGAACTCTCTTGTTGTTTAAGACTGATTTTGCATAAAATCCTCGAACCCCGATCTACGTAACAATATTTTAAAACGCATTGCCAAATCTACTATTGAAAGATATTTAAACCTTAATAAACCTTTGGTATCATTTAATTCTTTATACTTTCTTTAATCTAGTCACCAGTATTTATTTCGTCTAGCAGAAAAGTTCACACAAAGTACTTATTGTAGTTGCACAGTGAAAGTAAATTTGATAGAGAATGTTCAGTAACGAAGCATTGCTGTAGTGGTGGTAAAATGTATTTAAAAATGACAGAGAAGACATTAGAAAGTAGATAGTTGGCGAAAAAAAAGTCTGTGTGTGTGTGTGACTGGAAAAAAAATTTAAAGAAGTGGCGACCTTGTTATTGTTTGACGAACAGTTAACTAAATTAGTGCTTAAAAGGTATAAATTATGGAATTGCGCAATTGATTATTTGGAATATGTCGCATTTTCACGAAATCATAGAAAAATGGGTGCTTCGAGTATTGAATGCAAATTGAAAAGCGGCAAGAATAGGTATTTGTCCGAGACTTTGGAATCGCTATGAAGGAAAAGGAGAAGCATTTTAATAGGAATTTTATATGACGAAAGTTAAGTTTATAATAATACACTAAGAATAAAGCAGTTCAGTATGAAAAACTGAAACTAATCCACTAAAAGAAGAAAAAAATGGTTATGGGTTTTAAAAGTTCTCGCTACGGAGTTTTCTATGGGGGGGGGGGGGAATAAAAGGTAAAGTATAGTGTACGAAGAATTTTTTTATATTCGACTTAAAATTAATGTTATATCCCTCCATGTGTGCAAGAGAGATTTTGTGAATCAGTGGCGTAACGTGAGATATTAGGGCCCCACTGCAAAGTCAGGTTCTGGGCCCTTATCAACTCTTGTGACTGCTGTGAGATATAAAAATGAGGTTTTGGAGCTATTTGTTCCATTTTCTTAGAGGTTCAGGCTGCTCTGATTTCATTTTTCTCAATCACAATGTTTATCAGCATATGACTGACGAATTTCAAAAAGAATAAAGATACATATTAATTGAATGGATTGACCGATCAGATCTCGAAGACAGTAGGGCATGTAGGGGATCTCTTGCCGGGAGGCCCAGCGTAGGGAACCCAGGATTCTAGGGGGCCCAAAGTCTGACTGACGCCAATTAAGTACACTTTGTAAAATGCGGCTTGGGGCTCAAAACCTGACTTCACAGGGTGCCCGGATTTTCTCCGTTACACCCCTGGACTATTGTCATTACTCTTTTACTCCTCTTAAAGTCATTGACGACCTGAAAGCAATGTTACCAAAGAATTGGTACCGGCTGCTAAAGAGACGCATAAAGTGTCTCAATTTTAAAAAGAATTAACGTTGTGAAAGCTGTGAATTGGTAAAAGAGGATCATACTCTCTTTAATTCCTTTCTAATCCCTACAGCAAAGACACTTTTTAAAATTTCTGTGCCTATGAGCCGTAATCATGATCTTGCATGTCTTACCTAATTGTTGATATAGGATTTTTTATTTTTATTTTATCAACCTGTGTGTGCATACCTAATTTCACATAAAAATTCATCAAATACTTTTGGAGGTAATGAACCAAAAGAGAAAATTATCTTAACTTTATCACTATTGTATATTAGTTACTGAAATAAAACGCATGTCAGTTATTATTTTTGGGTTTAATCATGTTTTAAAACTGAGAATCTTACTGCTTCAACGCCTAAATGAAGGACAGTATTTAGATATGCTGGGATTTCCGTCATTAGAATCGTCAAACCAAAGTAAACTCCTATGTGGCCAACAAGAAGACCCAACATTGGCACAGACGTGAGAATTTTCTTCCAAGGCACATCAAAATCCTGAAAAAAAAACAGAAATTCTTTTAATAAAGAAAGATGTTAAGAACAATCAGTGAATGAACAAAAATTTTTTCAAGGGGTGAAGGGGGTGGCAAGGTCGAAAGTCCACCAATCTCGAAACATACCTTAATACGTCACCAAGCATATTCTTTTGATTTTGTCGATTTTTAGAACAAAAACAGTAAAAAAATTATTAAATTAATAATTAACATATTAATTAATAAAAAAGTTTGTCAACAACAAATATTTAGTTAAATTGTATGTACTATATACGTAGGATTATCATCATTTGAAAAAAAATGAAGGATTAGGGGGATCCGAAACTGGGAACTCCCCCCCCTCCCTTGTATGCACCACTGAGACCAATGGATAATGAGGAGAATAATCCACAACTATATGTGTACATTAATATTCTTATAAAAAGATAATCAAATATAGTCTTATATGTGCTCAAATGTAACGAATACCAAATAAACTGAATCATGCCTTTTATATTTATTGAGATGAATATGACTCATATAAGCAAACGTATTGAAGTTATAGACCGTTAAGTTTTTTTTTGGTTGAAACAATTTTATATATTTAATAAATATTTTTATATAAATTTACTTCCAGAAATATTATTTGAAGAATCTGAAATACAACAAAATTCCTGTAACCTTAGTATTAAAGGGACTTGAAAAAATTCTTAACTAAATAAACTTACAACAATATATGGAAAGTGGCTTCTCATATTTTTACAAATATGTGTTTTAAATCAAGAGTTTCAAAGGATACATTTTATTTTGCGTTCTATATCACTCCAATCTAAAATAGTTTTGTGATATATATTGCAATAATTTTACGTCATTCATAGTAAATTTAAACATGGTTGATGTGAGTAATTGATCAAGATACATTCTTACTGACTAGTCTTAGAGGGTAAAATATATTTTATTAGTGGTAACAGTAAGGCAGTGGTTTTAAAACTGTGTTCCACGAAACCTTGGGGTTCCACAAGGCATACCCAGTGGTTCCACGAGTCACAATAAAAAAAATTGAAATGAAACTTATAAATGTATATGCAAAATGGATTCACGTTCTCTATGAAATTTGTATAATTACAAGTATCTAAAGATCATCTTATTCATTAAAACTGAAAATTTTATTTATATGCAATAACTTTATTTTGCAACATTTTTAAAACTTTTTTTATAATATAACATAAGAACATTAAAACATTTTATCTTTGTTATATTATATCTTATATCTTATGTATTTCCTACTAGATTGTGACTATCTTAGGTTCCACGAGATAATTTTATACTCGTTAGTACAATGATTAGTAAAACTAAATAGTTTTCTAATGTAAAATGCACCTTTTTCCATTTGTGGAAAAAAAAACATTTATAATGAAGAAGAAGAAAGAACTTATCGGCATATCAACAGATTCGATGTTAAAATCTAAATTTAAGCAAGAACACAACTTCTAAATTTTATATTACAAACTCTCTCATGCAAAATGCACAGTATATCTCACACAGCTATAAATATTTTATTGCCTTAAATTATGTTTAAGGGAAATATATTTTTCAATGTGAGTGGCCACAAAAACAAATTTAACTCAGAATATAATGCGATTGCATGTAATCTCAATATACCTGGACTTCGACAGTTTGTGTGAAAAAAAGCAAGCATCTATCCCAGTTACTAAATATAAAGCATGAGTAGGTGGCACTTAGATCACAAATAATATTATTAATTAAATTATATTAAAAATTAGATTAGAAGTTTTTAATAATAAATGTAATACTTTTTTAATTGCCTGTACGTAAGTACCTATAACATGCTGATCTAATTTAAATTTTATTTTGAGATATATTCTTCAAAGATGTGTGTGGAATGGAGTTTAACGAAAACACTTTCTAGCTCTAGGGCTTCCACAAAAACACCTTCAAGTTCAAAGAGTTCCATGAGTTGAAAATGTTCAAGATCACTGCAGTAAGGTATTGATAGATTTTATCTCGCCTATATAACGATACCTAAAAAGCTGGAAAAGAGTTTATATTAAAAATAAAACTAATAATAAACACAATATCCTCCCTTTCCATCCATTGGAGTAAATTAGACAGAAAATTGAATTATAGGGGCTAAATACATTAAAAATTAACACTACGTGTCACAATTAAGTGACTGACGACTTACAAATTCAATCAAGGTAAACAAGTCAAAATATTCCAACGAATATAATGCGATACCTAACAATATAAGGAAAATTAAATCAACTTAAGTCAGTGTTTCTCAAACTGTGGGGCGCGCCCCCCTGAGGGGGCGTGATAACTCTACGAGTGGGGCGCGAGCATATTGAAAAGTCAAAAACAAAAGATTACTTACAAAATAATATTAATTTAATGAACTTAACAAACAAAATACATTCTGACATAATAAAAAATAAATTACACATTTACACTGATATAATACACTTATAAAAGTATCAGTAGCGCATAATGTGTTTCATAATTAATTTAATAATACTAAGTTAAGAAAAGTTTAATAATTACCAGTGGCTTCATGGGCTTATCGTATATACAATTATATACTAATATTAACATTCATCTTGATAATTCGTAGATTTTATAATTAATCCCTTTAACTGCATATTAAAAGTTACCCGATTCGCTCTCAAATGCCATCGTTTTCCACGTAAGTGCACATATGTGATGTATGGGGAAGGGGGGAAAGGAATAAATAAGCAAATCTTCTGAAACAAGTAAATCCTTCGCAAAACTATCAAGGTCCTTTTAATGCATTCCAAAGCCTTCGGAATAATTTTATGGATAACAATGCGCAGAAAAGATCGTGCTTCGGAAAGACGTATACATACGTCCATAAGCATTAATGCTTTGACTGAGCAAGATATTTATATACGCCGGTGGTACTTGAGAGGTATAAGTAGTATTGTAGCCTTAGCGTAAAAGTATAGTATTATAGAATTCAATACATTGTTATTGTATGGAGGGGAAGGAGGCGAGGAAAATTATGATTGAGTATTGGGTCGCAAGCATTGAAAGTTTGAGAAGCATTGCCTTAAATAAATGATTCTACTGTATATTTCTCCTTAATGTGTTTAATATCACGACTTATGCAGAATCATCATAAATAAGTTACACTAACCAACATCAAATTGGAGTTATGAACTAATGAGGATTCATTTTAAATCAGTTACTCCAGTGTTCCTTAAACTGTGGGGCATGCCCCTCTAGGGGGGACTTGATAACCTTACGTGGGAGGAAGGGTGCGAGCATACAGAAAAGTCGAAAATAAAATATTATTTAAAAATGATTAATTTACTGAAATTAAACAAATTAAAAAACATCCCGACATAATAAGCAATAAAAAACACTGTTATAATGTACTTAAAAATGTATCAATACTGCATAATGTATTTCATAATTAATTTATCAATACTGAATTAAGAACAAAATCAATAATTATGAGTGACTCCCATGGGCGTGTGATTTATAAAGTTATATACCCCCAAATTTAATACATATCTTGATAATTTGAATGGCTTATAATTAAAGTTGTATTGTAATTTAAGGGTCAAAGTGTACTATTATTCATTCAATACATCATTATTGCAGGGAGAGAGGCCCGATGAAAACTATAATTGAAAATTGATTTGCAAATATTGAAAGTTTGAGAAGCATTGCCTTAATGTGTGTTTAATATCAAGACTTATACAGAATCATTACAAATAGGTTACACAAACAAAAATCAAACTGAAGTTCAGAATTTATGAGGATTCATTTTAAATCAGTTACGCTGAATACAAACATGGTATCCGTTTTTGATATCAAACTCAGAGTTTTAACAATCAGTGAATAAGTAAAGTTTACTTATTGAATTTTTAATATAATTAAGTTATGTTCATTATTAATTGAATTTTCTAATCACGATGTATAGCAAAAAAGTCTTTAAATAATACACAGATGGAAATTTACTTTTAACCTTTACACAAAATTTATTTCATAACGATTAAAAGTTGTTATTTATTTCATTAATTTGCAGAAAAGTCATAAGAAAATATTGCTGTTCAATAATTGATGGGCAATGGTAAAGTTTTAAAAATACTTCTTTAAGTAATTCATTTCTTAACAAGATAAAATCGTAAAATTTATTATGCTTCTTTTAGTTATTGGATCACGATATATTAATCATTTATTTGATCAATATTTCAAATTACTGCAGGTCTATATATTTAGTATAGTGATGAGTTTTCGAATATTGATTTCAATTTATAAACTTATTTAAAATTATAAAAATGTGTATATAGAACAAAAAATTAAAAAAAAATACTTTTAAAATCTTATTTAAATTCAGCAACTTTCTATAAATGCTGTTGGCAACAAATTTAAATCTTATGGGGTAATGTTATTGTTACTAAATTTTATTGAAAATAATATAAATATTATCATTTTTATTAATTTATTTTTCTTCATTGCTCTATTATTTGTTAAATGCAAATATAAATTTTATTTTAATTTATAGTTAAAAATCTTTAAAAGAGCTAAATAGAAACCTATATATACGCACATTCCTTTTGACATTAAGTTTTTGCTCTCCTGAATTAGAAGTTTCTTCACTAAATTAGATCACTAAAGCAAAGGATTTCAAAGAAATGCGATTTGTACAGCGTCGAAAAGTTAATGATCAAACTAATAGTAATTTTGACTTTCTTAAGTAGAGACTGATAAAATTCAGATTGGTTTCAAGGAAGTCACCTGTAGTGTAAAAAAATATTAATTAATGTAGGTTTGGTTACCCTAAGAGAACGAATATCATAAACAAAAATTAAGTACAAAAGGAACATGGACGATACCACATTCTTTACTTACTTGGCCTGTGTTAATGTTAAGTGTTCGCTAGAGGGACCTTCTGCTTTTTGATACTCTATCAGTTACTATTCTGTATGAACTGAAATATAACAATATATATAGAAATAATATTAGCATACCATGTGAGATACTTTATCATCTTCTGTCTGATAGTAAAGTGAGAGCTCTTCTTCTGAAATGCCCGGATGTATATCTGGTGAATCATATATGAATATACACCAAAGTATCAACCATATGCAACCAAAAGTACCTAGAAAACAATAATTTTGCACATGAAAGATTCGTAAAGTATTAAATAGAGCAGGGATAGGCAACCTTTTAGCTGTGGCGTGCCAAACCAATCTACCAAAAGGATTAAGTGTGCCGCCCAGCAGGATATTTTGAAACAATTCGATTCCCGCAATAATGCAAGCAGAGTTGGAGAATAGAGGTCAATAATAGAGATATTTACAGTTTTATTATATACTAATTTTGTATCAATTAAAGATATTCCTCAACATAAAAACAAACAGCGCATAAAATACAACTGTTTCTTCAATAAAAATAAAATAATTATAATCGTACATCTATTATACATTTTTAAACATATTTATTAAAATAAGAAAAATAGTCAGCATAAAATATATTTATTTCCCTTCAATGCAGTTAAATAAAAATTTTAATGAGAACCTAGTGATTTAACCGCTCTACTTTCTAATCGCAAAATCAGGGGTATTACTTGTGACTCAATTTGATACAATTCTCAGCATTTAGCTGTTAAATAATTTCTTTTTGTGGACTCGAAATATTTTACATATGACGAAAGATTTATTTTACTTACATATATAGAAACAAAATAGGAAAGTACAGTACATGCAATTTTCTGTCTTGAAACAATTAAATCTCTCCAGCAATGCCAATCAATGATTTACAAAATAGGTGTAAATTTATCTATAGTTATCTTTCAGATTTTTTGGAAATTCCGAAAATGTCTATGTTTGTCTAATAAGGCCCATTATAAATTTATCAACTTCCATACATTCAAAAATTGACAAATTTGTTGAGTACTGTGGAGCAGTGCTTCTCAAACTTTCACTATTGGCAACCCAATTTTCAATCATAATTTTTATCGCGCCCCCTTATGCAATAATAATGAACTTGGCGCTAAAGATACAATACGAACTTAATTATAAACCGTACAAATTAACAAGATACGCGTATTAAATTTTGTATATGTTACTTTTAAATAATATATATTTTAAGCAAATTACTTTTAAGTAATAGGATAATTATTATGTTATTTTTTACTTTCGCTAATTTTTAAATTGGAGCAGATTGCAAAATGATATTTAATTAAAGATATATTTCCTCCATTAACCATTTCCAAAAGTAGAAATGTAATTAGAAAAATAGTCTATGGTCTATGCTGCTCTCTATCATATCCATCACATTTAGAACATCTGCGTGAGTCTAGGCAACTTATCGGACGTCTGCGCAAAACATGTAAAAATGCTGTACCTCTTAGAATTCCAGATAGCCTTAGTTGAGTCGATACTTCTATAGCTACCGAATCTACATAGAATGTACATTTTATAATTTGCGCTTCAGTTGTAATTCACGGTATTAAGTATTTACGGCAGTAGATTAACAAACACATGGATAAATTTTTAAGTCGTAAGCAAACATTCGACGATAATAAAGCATCAACAAATGCACAGACGAGCATAGTTCCGAAAATTAAATCAAGTAAGTATTCTCAAGAATATTTAAATTTTCCATTTACCACTACTAAAGTAAATGGAGAAGAAAAGCCCCTGAGTGTGTTATTTGTTCAAAAATATATTGGTAGAGTAGACAGTATGAAACCTAATAAACTTAAAAGACCTTTGGAAACTCTTCATGGTGAGTACATTAACAAGACCCGAGAGTTCTTTGTATTAAATTAAAATCATATGAAAAACAAAAAGCATTTAAAAAAAACGCTGTTAGTGAATGATAAAGCTTTACTTACTTCTTACAAAGTATCATACAAAACACTAAATGTAACAGCCTCACACTATTGGTGAAGAGAGCTTATTTTGCCAGCAGCAATTGAGATCGTAGAAACCATGTTGGAGGTCTTAAGCTTGTTCAAAAACTACTAGGATATATTTGGCTAGGCTAAGCGGATTTTTTTACTATAAAAACAGGTATTTAGAAATTTTTAACAAATTTAGAATCCAGAGAACGCTATTGTTTTCCTTTTAAAATTAATTCCGAATTTAAATCGATGGGCTTGATGAATGCTTAACTTTTTACTTTGAATTTCATCTCAATTTCTTGAAAACCCCCAAAAGAAAATTTATTTTAAATGCACAATTGTCATTGTATAATGGCAATTCGAAAGTTTATTAAATGCAGTCTGTTGCATACTGCACTAGAAGAATATGTTCTATGTTTAACTTACCAAATACATAGAAAACAGCAGGCCATCCTCCCAGAAAATCTAAGCCGCACAGCCATCCCGAAACAGATAATGAAACAACGGTACCTAAAGGACAACCACTGAAAACTGCTGATGAAATCCGACTGCGTTCTAGCTTGGGTGCCCAACGACTTATCATTGTGTTCATCGATGGATATGTTAATCCCTAGGAAAGAAACATTAAAGGTACAAAAATGAACATAGTGTACCATTCTATAGAAAAATAGTACATCAATTTCAAGTTAAGGATAGAACAAATTATAAAAAGGCGCAACTGAACCAAAATATATTTAAAGGAACTTGATTGCATATTGTAGCAAGTATTTAATAAAAAAAATTTTCCACTTCAAGTTTTGATACAATATTGGCCACACAAAATGAAACACCCTGAAGGAAGCATGCAAAACATGTGAAATGTACATCATGCGTTGATGGCAATGAAATATGCAAATTATTAGCATTTTAGCGCAGACGCATATCACTGGGAACCTAGCGCCACCCGCAAGTGCTATATAAGAGAAGAACAGAATGACGATTTCAAGTACGGCAATTGTTTTCTCATGCGGGGATTTTTTTTGTTTTTTTGCGTAAGCTGTTTGTCTGTGCCTCGTGGAAGACATCGAGCGTCTTTTGACTAAGTTTTTGAATTCGACCGAGAAAGAATTGTAACCTATAGAGATTGCAGATAATCCTGCAGAGAAATTGGTCAATGTGTTGGACGAAATCAAACAACTGTGATGCGGACCTGTCATTTCTGGGTGCAGGAGGGAGCGATAGACTAAAGGGGTCGATCACACCCATCTCGTTGCACCACTGCTCGTGATGACAGAAGGATTATACGCATTACAGTGATGCATCGTGCACCACATCATGAACCATGACACAACAGATTCAGTCTGTTACGCACCATTCGATGCCGTTTGTAGCAGAGTGGAACGTTCGCAATGTGTCCATTGCCTCGTTTACCCTTGACTGGAAACCACAGGTGCTTGAGCCGCCAATGATGCGATAAACGGTGGACATGGGAAATGGAATGTAACGGCATTGTGTTTACTGACAAATCTTGCTTCTGCTTGCAACATTACTATGGTCGGATTCGAGTTTGGAGACACCGTGGTGACAGGCTGCTGAGCTGTTGCGTTAGCAATGGCCACACTGGTCCTGCACCCGGTATCATAGTTTGGGGTGGTATTCGATTTCACTGCCCCCCTGCAGCACGAATTGCCGTTAAACTGAGCAGACGGCGCTACATCTTTGAGGTGTTGAAGCCCGTAGTCCTCCCATACATTCAGCACTTGCCATTAGCCTTATTACAACAGGATAATGCGCAACCACACGTGGCACGCACTGTTCAAGAGTTCTTCTTTACCCATCAGATTGAATTGCTACCTTGACCTGCTTGTTCTCCCGATATATCACCAATTGAAAACATGTGTCCCATGCTTGCACAACGACTGGCCCGGGATAATCCACGCGCTGCTGCACCAGATCAACTTTAGCAATATGTGGAAGAGCCACATGGACTATTGTACCCCGCAAAGATACATCCAAAGCCTCTTTGATTCTATGCCGAGGCGTGTGGCAGCGGTTACAGCCAACAATGGCGACTACATTAACTACTGTTTTTGTCTTATTCTACACGCCACAAGAGTGTAATTTTAATCGTTTGATCTTTGTACAGCACGTCATCTGCCAAATAAATTTCGCTGTGATATCTCTGGCCCTTCTTGGTGTTGCATTTTGTGTGGCTAGCAATGTACATTAGAAACTCTAATAAGTTGCTTTTAGTTTAAAAATGACCGCGATAGGTGAGTTATAAATCTAGCAAGCGTTAATACAGATGAGTCTCGGGTATGAATACAAATCTTTCTATAGACAAATGGTGTAACACAGTGCTTGTGTACATTAAATCTTCAAAGGCAAAAACTATTCAAGTTGGTATGATGAAGAACACATGGAAAGTGGGTAATACATTTGTTAATTTTACAATTTTTTTTCTTTTGCTTGGTTCTCAGATATATGAGATTTTGTTTTTAATATCTGAAATTGTTCAGAAATTTTGGTAGAAAATTCCTAAAAGAACATATTTTCTATATTCTCTTGTTTTTATTAAATATTTGATTAAATGACTGATCACAACGGCAATCAAACTTAAAACAGATCTATTAATTAGCTTCAATCAATATAAAAATATAAGAATCAATATTCCTTATTCACTATAAAAAGTGCCAACCAAATATGGAACTTAAAAAGCCACGTAAAAGTAGTCACTTTTAAGTAAAAAAATTGAACTTTATCAACGTCTAACCAAATAAATTTTCAGTGTAATTTTGAATGCTTATCTATTGTTTTCAATCGAAGAAATACTTAGAAAATATTCAGTTTTCAGTATTTTAACTGGCAAACATTTCACAATTAATTTAATTAAATGCTAATTTAATTAATAATATATTTTTTTAAAAAAATTTCTTTCATTTGGCATTTGAACAAATCATTTATTCAGGAACTTTCAAATAAGTCACCTAAAAATTTCTAAAACTTAGGAATAATTCAAAATATTTGTCTTTCAAAAGTTGAGACAGTTTTTTTTACAATTAATATTTATAAATGCAAGATTTTTGTTCTCAATTTATTTTATAAAATTTTGAAACAGCAGTTACTGAGGTACACAGAGTTAAGTAATAAAGAATTACTAAAACTGAATTTTGTGTTATCCATCTTTTAAATGATAAAAATCTAAGTGTTCTGAAAATAGAGATTATTTTAGCAAAATTAATGAATTTTTATATATATTTTAGTCAACAATATCTATTATGTAAGTTTTAACTAAGTATAAACATTTGTTTTTTAAATTTTAATAAAGTATTAGGTTTTGTTATGTAAATTTTACTGAAGTATGTGTTATTCAAATTTCATGTAATTATTTGTTGAAGAATTTAATATGTATAATCTTATAAAAAATAAACTGTAAAAAAAAATTTATTTCTTAAATAGAAATAAAAATGCTTTAAATTCGTAAACATTCACAAATGTTTTTAGTTAACTTATAAATCTGCTTGAGGTCTCTTTATTATAAGTAACTAACTACTTATTTTAGATAATTATTCTTTCTTTTCACACAATTTGCATACTGTTATAAACTTTCTTGTAGTTCAATGAATTCGTCAACTGTATTTAAGTTTCGAAGTTAATTATCAGAATTCATCAATGACAAAAAAGTATCTTTGTCTACATTTTCGTTTAAAATTGAGATATTTTAAATAGAAAGTCATGCGAAACAGAATCCAAATAAAATTTTTTCATAGATACTTGCGTATTATATCGTCAACCAAACTCGCCAAATCAAAAGAAGTCGCCAATTTAAAGTATACTGTCAGTTACTGCTATCATTAATATTATGTTCAAACAGGTGAGAGAATGGTTTTCACTATTGGCTGCATATCGCAGAATTTGGCGACGTCTTTTTTTTTATTGAAACCAATGATAAAATCCCCGTGCACCACAAAGTATCACACAGGGCTTACAGAAGTAAGTAGCACACTAAGCACACAATATAAAGGAATAAAAAAAAATTAAAAAAATTTAAAAAAATAATCTCTTGAGGTTTGGAAGAATTACAAATACTCTCATAACAAACTCACTGAACTTTTTAAAAGTACTTCTGGTGGAAACCAGTTGAGGAAGAGAGATTCGGAGGCCAATTTACATTAAGTCCCTTGAATGCCAGTCTTAGGATATTCCGTTCTCTTTCAAACTTGGAACACAGAAGGAACACATGTTCTACATTTTCCACGCTACCAATATCGCAATCACAGAAAGAGATAACGGAACTAAATTAAATTTTTTCCAAGTAGCTTTTAAAGTTGCCATGACCAGTTAGAAATTGGGTTATTTTGTTATTAGTATGAAAATGATGGCAGGACAGTCTCTTATTAATGGTTGGAAAAAATTTCTTTGTTTCGCTCCCATTATTTGATGTAAGATATTCTTGGTTCCAAGACTTCACCATTCTTTAATTCATAATCTTCTTGTAAAATGACTTAGGAATATTAACGGCAATGTCAATTTTGCGCTAGGTTGCAGCCTTGGCTAACCAATCGGCCCGCTCATTTCCAAAAATTCCCGTGTGTCCACGAACAAATGGAAAATCTATTGAGATGTTTTTATCTTTTAGGCTTTTAAGTTGCTTTTGGATCTCGACGATTATGTTGTTAGATGAAGAAATACACTTCAGAGAATCCAAGGAGAGACAACAAAAATTGGTCGACCTTTTATGTGAATGAACCTTAAAAATATATATTTTGAATGTGTGAAAAATATTTTTTGCACTCAGAGGAAATTCTGTAACTATGTTATTCTATTAAAGCATCAATGGTGTGAAGTGAATAATGTTATATTCTACTACAAAACGAATATTACTCTCACCTCACCTATACCTTCCAAAGCTCTTGCCACAATGAAAGGTATGGTTCCCCAGCGAACGGCTGCAGGTGTTAATAGCGTTAACACTGAAGTTAAGAGAACTCCCCCACCAAATACTCTTTTAGCTCCAAAGTTCTTAGCGATGTAACCTCCAGTCAACACAGTAACGAAATAGGCGTAGAAGAAAGAGCTCATGATTTGTCCTTGAGTTCTTGCATCCCAGTTATATTGTTCACTCTGAAAAAAAAAAGAAATATTTTTTAGAAGAGATTTAATTACAATACGCATTATTCATATTAAATCCATTGTTCTGCAAAACCAAACTATACATTATTAAAATGTCAAGAAAAATTTATTTCTAGTAAGTAACGAGAATTAAAATTGAAATTTTTAGCAACCTTGAGATATTTTCGGTTGAGAATCATGAGATTTATAGTAAGAACTACATATATTTGAAATCATGCCAACTGCACAGGAATCTTCATCTAACATGGAAACCGCTTTTCGATTAGTAATATAAGGAAGTTACCTAACTCGCTGTTAGAGATATTCGTTCAAGAAAATCGAAAATATTGCAAAACTTATTATAATAAGGCAGCAAAGTAATACATTAAGATGGCCTAAACATGTTCTAAAGTGAAAACTACAGCTTCGAATTTTCATCCTTTTAGGAGAATTTATTTCCTTCATTTTTATGAAATAAACACAAACTTCCCAAAACACTGTTCCAAAACATAACGAAAAGTTCTGTTATAAACGTACAAACGCATCGATTGCTCAAAAGACGTATTTACGTCTTCGTCTGTTAAAAGGTTAATGGAATAAGTCGATTGTCCCGTTAAGTCAAGGGTATCAACTCAAAGGATAACTTGTGGACCAAGCAAACAAGGTTTAACTTAGGGTGGATACAAGGCTAAGTTTAAGTGTAAGAATAGTGAGGTTTCAGGTATAAATATCACCCTTTTTACTTAACCGTGGTTCAGAATTTAGATACATCATACGCAAATTTGACGTTACACTCAAGTATATGCATAATTTATTGAAGTAAAGTTTTGCTGAACAATGTTTTACTTTTGTTCACTAAGCTTTGCTTTCTTGGATTTTTGTCACTGCAATAACGTTGTGAGACCGTGAGCTGTATAATTAAACAGTTTCGTACTTTATTATTCTATTATACTTCGAATTTATCTATATTTATGATAAACTCTAACAGTAATCATGCTTATGATTTCTTTCCAATATTTCCTGCCAATTGTCAATTGAAATTTCCATTTGAGTGGGGTTGAACACATTGTTGAGAAACTTCACATTATTGTACCACGATCTGCTAAAACAAAAATTACAACAAAATACTTTTTGGAAACTTACTTTTAGGTATTTTCCAGAGATATTTCAGAATGTATAGGGCTTGACGGTTTTTCAAAAACGAGATTTTAAAAATATAGTTTTTAACTCGTACAGGACCATGATTACATATATGTGATCACGCATTTCTCCCTCCAGGGCCCATGGTATCATATATGTGATTGCGCTTCTCTGATCACACCGGTATCATCAGAGTTAAGAACGTTTTTATATTAATTTTTACAAGGCACTTGTTGGCGGTTAAACGCCGTTTATTTTCGAATAATGTTTAACAAAACTTTGAATTTCAATATGTGTGTGCTTTCGGCTCCAGGTTTTTTTAAATTTGATACGGGATATTTGGGAATGTAAATAACTGCACATGTTTAGATTTTTCGAGAAAATTGTGTATTTAAGTGTTTGTAATTTATTGCTTTCTGTATTTCTGTTTATATTTCGACTAAGTTGGAAAAAGAAAGAACGCTTAATAGTTTATTGGGCATTAGATATTCAAAATAAGAGTTTCGCTCATATTTGCATCAATAATTTTAATACTCAAAACACATTTAAAAAGCAGATTTTCATAGAACAAATCCGATAACTCATTTTTAACGAAAAATAATCTTTCCTCATATTCAATTCAATAAGAACAAACTTTTCTTTTTCGTTGCTATCACATTTAGAATTGCCACAACTTATATTTTATGTTGTCTATTTCTTATTTTAATAAATATGCTTAAAAATATATAATATATGCACAATTTAATTTTTTAAATTTTTGTTGAAGAAATAGTTATATTTTATGTTTTTTATTTGTATGTTAAAAAACATCTTAAAATTATGCTTAAATTAATTCGTAATGAAACTGTAAATCTATATTATTGTCCTCTATTCTCTAACTCAGCATGCATTATCGCGGGAATCAAATTGTTTCAAAAACGTCCTACGGTGTGGCACGCTGAATCCTATTGGTTGATTGGTTTGGCACGCCACCCCTGCTGACCCCTGTTTTAGATTGTTTTAATTTCATAATTTGAGTTTATTTTTATTTAAACATGTCTTCATACAAAATAGAGTTACACCAAAAAATGAACATAAAGGGATTAAACAGGAAATATAAAACGATTTTCTTGTAAAGTAGCACAAACCCGAAATAAATACACCACAGTAAATAAGATAGAAATAATATAATGGTTCTTGATTGGTCTGGTCCTCTGCCCCGAAGGTTGGAGAATACTGCCTTAGATGTTTTGCACATCCCCTCCCCCCTTGTTTTTTCTGTTTCAGTTATTAAATTAACTCTGCATTAACTTTGCAAAATACTAATTGGTTATGTGTGTACGCCTTTGTTTGAAGTTCATTATCATTTTGAAGATTTTTTCGTTTTCTTTTTAATCAGATTTTTTTGTTGGGGGTTGATTTCTTGTGTAACTTGTGTTATATAACAATAGCTTACTTGTAGCCACAGCTTACAGTATTTCTGTTTCAACATTGTGTGAGCTTTTTCTGAAAGTTATAATGAGTTTAAATAAAAATTGTACGATTTCAATCGAAATTATTAACAGCTTTTTTTAATATTGCTGAAGGATTTATAACTTGCGTTTGTTTCCTTTTAATTGAAAAATAAATACAAGTTAACGATTTAAAAATGAGTATATTAGTATTCAGTCATTGAATATATTCATAAAAAATTCATCCCCCATATTTTTTTTCGAAATATTTATTAAAACTAAAGAATACATGCGAAGTTATCCTTTCTTGTCATATCCATCTACTTAAACAGTCTAATTTAATGTATTTACGTTAATACACACGACGAAAAATAATTGACACGTTCAGAGTTTGAGAGGCATACACAATAAGATTTAGAAGTATTTACCTTTGAATACCTTGAATTCCTGACGCCTTCATCTTCATTAGTTAAATAAGGACATTCATCTGCGTAGGAAATATTAGTTCTAGAGACTGTTTCTGAAGAGTTCACCATTGCCACCATCGCCACACTTAAATTTACCCGCAAGGCATACACATTGAATATACCAAAGAATCCGAAGATCACAAAAATCACTCGTTTGGGGAAGTAGCATCCTTGCGATTCTTCAAACAATAAAAAAGTTGTATTAGTAAACAGTTATGTGAATCAGTAAAATAATGCATCAGATGACGACAAAACGGACCTAAAGCTTTCAATTTCAAAGACAGATTGGCTATCCGAAAAAAACAGAATTTCAGTCGATTATATAAATAATGTTTTCATTACTTTATTACTATGTTTGAAATCTTTTTTTTTAAAATCACCTTTATTTTTTTATTATGAATAAAAGAAATTAAATAATAATTTCATTTTAATCTATGTATGCACTTAGGTGACTGACTACATTCGGAAACGTGATTTTGAAAAGCGTATAAATGGATAATTTTTTTTTACATTTATAGTGTCAGAGCCGAATTAGAATATACATATAAAACTATTTTTAGAATATTATTACGAGAAAAAAATATTTATAGGCAATTTTTCGGCTAAAAATGAAGAAAGAATGGCATATTTTCAAAACATTCTCATTTCATGGAAAATGCTTTTATTACAATAATATTTTGTCTATATGTAACTGAAACATCTGTGCAGGGACTATACTAGGATTTTAAGAAAATTTATATTATTTTTAAAGTTATGATCAAGTAAACTAATGGGTGTTTGTTAAAATTTCTCTACTCTAATATATTAAAACACGAATAAATTGACTTTTTATTAGGTGTGATATCTCTAGTCTTTTTTTTAAAAAAAAAAATGCTAGGTTTAATATTTTAAGAAATTTTGTGTTTTTTTTTCCAGGTTTAGCAGGAAAAATGATTATTAAAGATCAATAAGTTAACAAATTTTCAAAACCATACTAACTTTTGTTCTCAATAAATCAAGAAATATAAACTACTTGAAATGACTATAAATTTTAAAAATTAAGTATTTTATAAAAATTTGAAAAAACTCAAAATTTTCTAATTTTTTTAAAATTGTGAAATAATGCCTGGTCACTGACTTTTTACTTACAGAATCAGCTTGTTAATATAATATAAATATAAAACATAAATTATTCTTACTCTTACTGTCTCCAAATTTTTTTTTGAAAGACGGGTGCTGAGTAGCATTAAGACAGTTATTAATTCTAATAGATAAATGATTTAAATTCATCCAGATAAAAAATTATTTTTTATGTTATTCCTTTTATATATATTTTTCCTAATAAAGTACATGCAAATTAAAAATTTTAATGCGTTACTTACAATAAAATTATATTTCAGACCTAATATCTCAAGGTCATGACATATCTCAAGGTGTATATCAAAAATCTCAAAGTGATAATATGTAATAAATTTTTTTTAAAAATGTAATTTTAACAACATGCATCGAATTTATACTTTTCCTTCTTTGCATGGTAAAATTGCACAGAACAAGCTCAATTCTACTTTTTAATTTATTAACTACGTCAAATTAATTTGGTATAAAACTTAATGAATAAAAAAAAATTAATAAAATAATTTTTTACCTAAAATATAATTTTGAATGCATTTTTGATAAAATTTAAAATTTATATTAAAAAAAATGAAAATAATGAACTATATTAAAAGGTTATTTAATTTGCAAAACAATAAAAAATATCAATTACAAGGGGAAAAAAGAAAAATTATTACATAGCATAAAAAACTACTTTTAAAAACTTTCACACAATTACTTTCTTTAGATTAAAAATGTTTAAGAAAATTATTTTTCAAAATGAATAAATAAACAAAGAACGTAACAAATATTTTACTTTACCAAATATCATTTAAAAAAAGGTAAAATCTATCATTCATGCCTTTATTTAGGTTTACATTTCAATTCCTTTAAAAAAAACTATTTACTCAAAAAAAAATTAACCTAATCAATATTCATTCGTAGTATACAAATTTATTATTTGAATAAAACTACGAAACATACAGATTTAGAGAAATATTTTTTAAATAATCATCGATATTCAGTAGCCTGTGTAATTTCGAAAGATAATTTTTTTTATTTTTTTTTTTTTATCTTTAACATTGGTCATTAAAATGAAAATAAAATAACACAATAAAAAAAATGAATTTAACTAAATTAAATGTAAAGTAACTGTTTCCACGGTTAATGGGATATTAATAATATATATATATATATATATATATATATTTTCTTTAAATATGCAAATAAATTTTCAGGGATAAAAAAACTAATTCTAGTGTTCAAATAATTGTAAGCATAGCTTTTCTCACAGCATTTCACACGGGTTTGGTTCTGTCTAATTTTGTGCATTATATCTTTTTAATAAGATTTTAATTCTTTATTTTAAAGAAGTAATATAAAAAAAATAAGCCAATTTCTATACTTAGGTCGACTAAATTTTTTTTATTTTGGTTACTTTTTATTAAACAATTTCAATTAATACATAAATATGTATATACATATGACAGAATCACATAATAAGTGACAAATAGAAATCAGTTTTCCATTTTCCTTTCTATTCATGTGTTGGACTATTTTTTGTTTGTTGTTTACTATTCATTAAACTTATTTATTCTAATAAAATAGTATATAGTAAAAATAGAAACTACATTCTCAGAAATTAGGCATCTCAGGTGGGAT
>BMAO01003594.1:100468-190291 GCA_019973975.1 Trichonephila clavata | reverse complement strand
AAAGTGGAACTGGCCACCGTAGTAATATATATAATTCAGAACTCACATATATTCTTGATATATATATTAGATTTTGCGAGTGATTCTCTGTCTGTGTCTTAATAAATAAACTTTTAGATTCACTTATCTAGAAGACTTTATTTTCAGACTCTAGATTTGGTTAATACTAGTAGGTACTAGAAATATGGTAACATTTATCCACATTTATGTAAATTTTCAATGATTTTGAATTAAATATTACAACGAAAGCGTCTTTCAAACGTCGTATTTGAAAATTTTTAGGGAACACTTCTAATTTTTTTAATTCAAACTTTCTGTAAAAGTATAGCAAGAAATTTCCCTCTTTTTGTTATTTTCATGCATTATTCCAGTAATGCAACTTTGTATTTCTCGCTGTATTCATATTATTTGCGTATTATGCATCTGCTTTCAATTTTGGGTTTCTATGTATGTTTAAAATATATATATATATATATATATATATATATATATATATATATATAATGCATCTCTTATTCATTTTAAACTTTTTTCCCATGCGGCTGCATTCCGTACTCTTAAATAGTTATTTACATTTATTACAAGCATTTATATGATTATGATAGATAAACATTAATTTGCCTTTAATATATAATATTACCTTAACCGATCTTTCATTTCTTTCTGAATTTGTATTGAATTTTGTGCAAAAGATAAGAAAAAAAACATTCTATAGAATTTTTATGTAGTAAATAACGGATAATTTTGTTCGTTGCTTATAAATTGTTGCTTATAAAAAGGTTAAATGAAATATATATTTTTCGGAAACTGATTATTTAAACTTTTCTCTTTTCTGTTGTCTTTTTAATGCTTTACACGTATGGATATTTGTCGTTTTTTAAGATAAATTGGAAGATAACTTTATTCTTAGGATAATATGGTAAACTTACAGAAATCAAAACATGAATTTTTATTTATAATTACTAATATTTTTTGAGAAAAACTTTAAATTTATTTCAGAGGCAACTCTTCTATTACATTTTGGTTTCTTTAATTTAAGACCGTATATATAATTAATGCTTTCTAATTAAATATTCACGCACGAAATAATATGTTTACTTTTAAAATATTATGGGCAATCATTTTTTTTACCGTCAAAAGAGAATGCCATTCCTATCACAAGTATTTCTAAACTTTCTTCGAAATTTTTGATTCCATGTTACTTACTTTAGAATTCCAATTAAAATATTATATTTTTTTACCAGTTTTGAGGTTTTTTAGCCGGATAATTAGAATATTTAAGCCAGCATCTAATTATAAGTTTATAGTAAGTGATGAACTTTTTTACGTCTGTTGATTTTACTAATATTATCGTTATTGCATTCGTAAATGAATTATTTAAAACGAAAGTTGTTAGACTAGAATATGCTGAGTTTAAAATTCATTTTTTTTTTTTATGTTTTATCAAAATGGCAGTCATTAAAAAAAAACATGGCAAATATCAGTAACTGATGCATGAATTAAATAGGTCATTTATATTATTTTCCTTGCACGCTCCCTCATTAGAAGTAATCCTTTTAATTAGTTTCCTTAATTGAATAATAAATGTCGCATTCGGCAAATATCACAAAATAGATGAAAAAAGATAATTCATTTTCTGCTAAACATGAATGTTTGAAAATAAAACGAAGAAACCAATTTGAAGCAAATGAATCTCAGGAAAAAAATCAAATAGATTTTATTTAGCTTTTAGCATTCCCCCCCCCCCCATTTTGAATACGTAATATAAGCGAGGCGTATTAAAATGCAAATAAGAAAATGATGTACATATCGTTTTAACACATTCAAATTATGTGTGATATTTACCCTAGTGTTCTTGGATAGATTTTTAAATATTAATTAAAACTTTAATTATGATGAGTAATTTTAGTATTTTTTCTAGTAAAGATGGCTTGTCTGAAGAGAGAGGTATAATTAAGATATTTATAGATGAAAGTATTTTGTATATGAAAAGAAATGTGTTATTAGAACAAAAATTGATTTTAAACTGTGATTACGATTCTAGAAGATATTCGACAGAAATCTTTAAAACGAAACTCGAGACTGTTTTCTTACTTCTTTCAATTTTTTCAGATTTGAAGCCCAAGATCACTCAAAAATAGTACATAGATCCTCAGAAGATAATGTAAGGAAACAAGTTTTTGAAATATGCATTTATTAAAAGAAATTTCAACATGATGTCTCTGGCGCTTAAAATTTTCTAGTGTCTAAGAAAATAATTAAAATGTTATATGAATATTCAAAAGGATAAAAGGTTATTCGCAGGTAAAATGATAGGATGTCGTTGGTCATAATTCAAATTTGAATTAATTAACCATCCTCGTACTCTAATTACACCCCTTTTATCCATAAAAGAACTTAAGAATTTAATTTTACTTGGGTGAGGAATTGAGAATTCTTGAGACAGAGCAGCAATTTCTATAACAAAATGTCTTACCTGAATTGTTTTAAATAACTGACCTTCTCCTCTCTCGAAAAAAATACCTGTTTCCTTCTCATATCTACAATTGTATATAAACCTAAAAATAAATGTTAAAATTCAAATTAATTTTTGAAAATAATTAGTTAAATTTAGCAAATGTTCAAAAAAGTCTGAGCTATGGGTTGTCAAAGTTACTTTCGATACAGTTTTTAGTTTTTTACCGTAGAGTTTGTCTGATGAAATGATGGGGATCTACACAGCATCTTGCGTTGAAATCTCAAGGGTTGAAGGTTCGGGTCCACTCGACCAGAGTTCAGAAACTGCAAGGGTTTTTGCATCCAAACCTCGGGAAAGCGCATCTGCGGGGTTGCACTCTGAAGTCCTGGAAGTCCTTCAACTGGAAGGATCGAACTGGAAGTCACTGGAAATCCTTCAACAACTGCTGGATTTGGGAAACTCTGTTGGCAATGAATGTTTTCAGCAAATGAGGAGAGCTGTTAATCCACGACAAGGCGATAGAAGAATCTGTCCACAGCTTCACGGAATCAACATTTTCCTTTAGAGCTGCTAGGACTTTGTTAGTAAGCTTCACAAGAAGGAGGCATGCTGCCAATTCGAGTCTTGGAATGGTCAGGATCTTCAACGGTGCTACGCGTGATTTATTACAGAGTAGTTGACTTCTTGTTTCCCCTGTTTTGGACACAGCTTGAAAATGTAAACTACAGCACCATAGGCCTTTGAAGAGGCGTCAGCAAAACCTTGCACAACAATAGATTTAACCCTAGTTATTAAAACACATCTTGGCACACTGATGGCTTCTAAATATTGTAGTGTGTCGATAAAGCTTCCCATTGCTGGGAGAGTTCTGAAAGTAGAATTTCATTCCATGTTATCTAGAGTGACCACAGCTGTTGCATGAATATTTTTACCTTAGCAATGACAATTCCCAGAAGTCTGAGTTAATCATAGATGCATGCGATGTACGATAATACATCCCGCTGGTCCCTCTTTGTAAAACGAGGAGTTTTTGCTGTCACTAACCATATATGTAAAAGTGTCACTTAAACAGTTCCACAGTAGGCCTAATGTCGTAACTGTATTTATTTTCTCAGATTTTCCGTCGAATACATCCTGCTCATTAAACTGAGGCACATTTGTGTTGAGCCTCTCTGAAGGAGTTGCGATAATTGCGATTTTAGCGTTTCAAATTCTCTTTTGTCTGACGACCCTGATAAACAGTCGTCCATGTAAAGGTTTTATAAGACAACACTCAAGGCTAATGGAAAGTGCCTTTGTTCATCCAAGGCAAGTTGCTTTAAGACCTTCGTTTTTAGATACGGAGCGCTGGCAGTGCCATACGGGGCATTTTTTAACTGAAACACCTTTGTTTGAGAAGATTTTATATCCTTTCATAAAATTTTTTGTAACTTGGTTTGCTACGGATCTACCTCAATCATGCGAAATATTTATTTTATGTCACAAAGTAAATGTGAAGAGATGTTTGTGAAATCTAACCAAAATGGGAGAAAGATCTTCTTGAATCACACCTCCTTTACACAATAAGTCCTTCAACGAATCGCCATTAGTTGTTTTGGACCTAGCATCGAACACCTCTCTTATTTTTTTGGTTCGACTAAATGGTCGAAAGATCCCATGATTGAGAAGATATTAGTCATCACCTAACTCACATCGTTTTCTATTTCCTGCATGTGGTGTAAACACTCATATTCCCTTAAAAACCCTATATAAAGAGCCTTAATAGCAGTATTACGATCCCGCCGTTGCCACAAGTGATCTACTTTTTAGAAGCGATTTCCTTAGAATTGCCTAAAATATTTATTGATATCTCCAGTTTTAATGCAATATGTTCTAAAGCCTTACACAATGAAATATAATTATCATCGGAAGTTTCAATAGTTTTGGCATCACATCTTAATGAGCCGCGTAAATAAAATGTTTATCATTTTCAGGCAGTTCTGGATTTTTGTAAATCAAAGTTTCGAACTGGGCTTTAAAAATATTCTACTCTTCAAACTTGCCATTAAATATTGGCAGAGGTATTTTAGTCAATTTTATAGAAGCCTTTTTTGGCCTATTATTATGATTCGATAAGTCCGAAGGTACACTGAAATTACATGGATTTAATTTATTGAGGTTTTTAGACCCACCTCTATCGTTTGGATCTCATCGTCCATTTATGTGAGGGAGATTTCAATCTCTTCAAAATCTTCTTCCGGAACAGCTCGGTAATATTTTTCTTTCAAGAGTTCGAATTTCTCTTGTAATTTAACAATGAAGTCGAGTTTTGCCTGCAGTTCATTGGGGTAAATGGAGATTAAGTAAACCTGTCTGACAAAGGAAAAGAAGTGGAGAATATTTCGAAAAAGGGAATTTTAATGACTTGATTATAGAAATAACTCACATCGCACGCGTACACACACACACAGAGAAATGCTATCGTCCTGAGGGAAACGGTAAATTCCCATGGGGATTAAATTATATACACTTTGTAAAAGTCCGTGCAACGCCGGGCTAAGCGTTGAAGGAAGAAACCCGTACAATTGCGCAAAGAAGTCAAAAAAATTTCTAGAAAGAGAAATTTTAATGGCATATTAATATAGAAATCACACCCATCCCTGGACATGCTGATATTAAGAAGAGAAAACTTATATAAGAGTAGAGAAAGCCCGTGCAACGCCGGGCTAGCTATATCCTTTTTACTACTTTATGCTATATCCTTTTTACTAATTTCGTGATTAATAGCAAGAGAATAAGTAATTTTTCGTGGGAAAATATAATTTAAAAAATGTTACAAAAAGTGATATAAATACAGCTTTTTTTAGAAAGAAAAAAAAAACTCAAAACTTGAACACATTGGGGTAAAGGCTGATATGAGAAATGTAATAAAAAAGATTTGCAAGTAATTGAATTTGAAATATTTTAGTATTAAAAATTGTATCTAAAAATATCAAGTGAAATCCTATTACGGACGGGGAAAAAAATTCCCTAAATATTTGTTTGGATTACGATGTATAGACTTACAAAAAAATTTATTATGTGTTAAAGAAAATTTTAGAGTAAAAAGTGACTAGGGGACAGACATGCATTCAAAAACTGAAACAAAAGAATGAGTTATAAAAAAAAGGCAAAGAAAGATATTATGTGTGTTATAATGTGTTTTAAATGCTTTTGTAAATTCCTTTTCTTTGTAATGTCATTAATATTATGAGCATAATCCTTACATTTGAAATGAAGAGAGTATGTAACTATATAAGAGTAAAATTTAATAAGTCAGATAACTCCAGTTTTTGTTTTTGTTTTTTTGTTTTGTTTTGTTTAGAGCAACCGCGTTTTGTGTGCTGTGTGAAGCTAGTGTTACTAAAATTCCTTTCAATATTATTTTGAGTTTCTCGGGGGGGGGGGAATCAAACAGGACTTTTTTCAATAATTACGCTAATAGATATACACATGATTTTCTTTATTAGAGCTCCCACATTTTCTTTTTTATTTTCTTCTTGTTACAGAAATCAAAAGTTATATCTCTGAAATTTAAAAAAGAAAAAAAAAACTCCCAAAAAGGATTTTAAATTTCCTCCCCACTTTTGAGTATAGTTTCAGGTTTTTTTTTACCAAACAGAAGTTTCGCTCTCATTTGTTCTGGTGCTCTTTCTATATTTTTTCCTCCTGATAGTTCACTTCTGCTATGGTTTGTTCTTTGCAGACTTGATCCACTTTTAAGCAGCTTTTGTTTCTTTGTTATTGGAATCGTTAAGGTTGAAAAACGTACAGTAGGAGAAAAGTTTTGCAACTTTTGGCAAGCTGCTGTTGTTTTTGTTGTAAGAACTTTCATACTGGAAGTTTTTCCGCTGAAAGTAATTTATTTCAATCTTTTTTTTTAGCGAAGAATGGATTTTTTTTACAAAAATGTTCATAAATCTTGAGCATTAGTTATCATTTGGATTGCCCGATTGTATAAATTATTTTCAGAATTAAAAAATACAGAAAAAAAACTTTAATCAAGTTCCTACTAAATTCTAGTACACTGGTGTAAGAAATTAAGAGATTTTGCTAACTTGATCGATTATCTCTAGAACTATTGGGTCTAATTTAATAAAATTCGATATGTACTTACATTGATACAGTACAAAACAAATATTCATTCAACAATTTCGATACGGTCGCATGATCGAGTGTAACCCTCGCTGGAGTTGGAACGTATAAAACAGCGGTTGCAGAATATACGAAAGAAATGGGTTAATAGGGAGTATGGCCCCCCTCTTATATCTATACAGGGCTCGCCGTGGGATATCATACTTGAAATAAGGCAGCTTATCAGTTGTTGAGGTAATTGATCCCAATCGTTCAGCAACGCTGTGTTCATTTCCTGAATGGTTCTCAGAGAGGGTGGAGAGTTGCAATTGCTCTCCTCAGAGTGTCTCAGACATGCTCTATAGGTTTGAGATCTGGAGACCTGGCTGGCAAATCCATACGGCGAATATCCTCACTCTCTATGTGGCCTTTACGTTATCGTCCATTAAAATGAACTCGGGGCCCCATACACTCCTGAAAAGGTGAACATAAAGCTCCAAGACCTCATCCCTATACCTCAGGAGAGTCACAGAGCCTCTTTCAAAGACATGGAGAGGTGTGCGGCCATCCAGCATGATGTCTGTCTAGACCATTAAACCACCTCCGCCATAATTATTGATTTCGCGGACAATGGAGGAAAATAAAGGAATTCCTATTGCACATACAACCCAAGAAAGTATCTCAAAATTTGTCACATTCAGTTTCGATTCCAAATTGGTATTACATTTGTCCTTTTCTATGCATTGCAATCCCATAGAGTTTTTTTTTAATTGCAGAACTTTTTATTTACATCTGTCCAGTTCTAAAAAGAGTCAGACTTCGATATCTTGCTTTGGCTCAAGCATTTCTTTGTGAGATCACCAGTCTTCAGCCCCAAGTGTGGGAATCCAGCGTCTCCAAAATCCAATTTCAAATTTATTTTCCTGCCAAGATCGGCAAAATTTTCAAATCCTCCTTTCAAAATTTACAAATTTTACCATTTTCTGCACCCGTAAATGAATTGACGAGATTTGAAAATTGCGTAAATCCGTATTTGCGTAAGTAAAGGTATTACTGTTTTAAGGTAACAGAACACCTTCGAAGAAAATTTTTTGAATTAACCTGAATTTTGCCTGTTAATGCATATTTTATGACCTTATGGGTCTTTAAAATGAGAAAAACACCCAAGTAAAGTCTTGTTAGTGCACATTTTTTCCGTGAAAGGGGTATTTTATGAAAAAATAAGCAAAAATAAGACTTTACGCAAAACATGATAACTGAAAATAAAATAAATATATTGACATTTTGTAAATTGAATAATATAACATACAACCTTATCTAGGGAATAGACACTTATTTTGGTAATATAACAATTACGTGAGAAGCTATTGTGTTTCGAGCTTCTTAACGTTGAAATTTTCTTTAAAAGCTATTGTAATTTTCACTTTATTGCTGTATAAAAAAATTTCTACTCAACATAAAATCTTAAGAGAGGTCTATTCCCTGTATTAGTATTTAAAAAACATATATATAAAATTTTTATTTCATCCAAGCATAACTTTTTGAGATATTGTGTTTTGCGGTAAGAAAAAATGTAAAAAAACTCATTTTGAGAAAACGACAAAAATAACATTAAACTAATCTGATTACAAGAAAAACACTTACTTTCTTATTAAAATGCACCAAATTTATAATTCTCTCCATCTTTAACTTCTAAAACAATATTTTTTTCTTTTTAAGGGCTCTTAAAATTTTCCTATGTTTCTTTGTTTTGGGGTCTGCGTTATGAATCGATTCACGGATTCTGCATTTATCTAAATGTTTATATCCCCGTAAGGTAAACACCCCAGGATTTTCAATATTCATCTTATTAAAAACTTTGAGGCACCCATTTAATCCCTCATTGAAATGTATAACAGCATCATACGACCCAAATTTAATTGTTTTGAGCGAAACAAATACTTCTTTCGGAACTTTTTGCCAGACTATTCCGTTAAAACACTCATTTGTATTTTGCGTGCATCCATGTAAGCAGTTACTTAATATCTGTTTGTCGCATAGTTCTAAATATACTGGTTTAATTTTATTTAAAACATCATTTGATAAACCAGCATATTTTGTGGTACATTTTGTTCCATTTGCCACCCCCCGCTGAAAATAACACCAGCTGTCTTTCCCTATTGGGCACTGACCATGCATCGGTTTCTTATCACTTGATGCACAGTGATATAACGCAGCAATTACATTTTGCTGCATGGCATTTAAGTTACCGACATTACTGCGTACAGCAATTCCGTAGTAATTTTGAAGTCGGTCGATAAAATTATCAGTTAATTTGCCTTTACCAGACAGTCCTTTAGTTTTTGTTTTTAGCTTTCTTAGACGCGAGCCCACTCTCTTTTGTACATGGCCAATGCACTCAAACTTTGTCACACTGTTCATTCCATAAGTGTCTTTCACACTCATGAAAGCTTTTGAGTCACCATCGACATAATATTGCGTGTATTGAAGTCTGCGGTTTTTTTTTTGAACGAAGAAATATTCGTGAAGCCCCCACAATTTCCATTTTTGACGAAGATCCCGTAAAGTTACACTGACATATGTGGTCGGCTTTTGACGACTCATATTCATTCGACGAGTTTCTTGGCATAGTCTGAAGTCTCTTACATGTAGGACAGTAGGACGACATAACTTCTACCTCTAACACCTTACCAGTATCAACTGATATTGCAGCAACACAACCATTCATAGATGTATAGCCTCTACGCTGCCATGTGCCATCCACAGATATGCCACATTTTACAAAATCAGATGAAAATTTTTGTTTTATATCCGCAATTTCAGTAGCAGCTTTTTTCATGGATTCCTCAGCTACTTCCTGAACCACTTTTAAAAGCTTTGCTTCCTGATTTTTGAAAGCAGTTTTTGTCAGTCGAGGCAAATTTAATGTTGAGCATAATTTAAATGCACCAGCAAAACCCTTGCCTATCTGCCGCATACCATATACTAGCCTGGTATTTATGACTGGTGCATTTACAACTTTTTTTGATGAAGCAAATGTAAAGAAAAAGTCACAGCATTTACATTTTAGTGTAAAATGAGAGCATAATCCATACATGGAATCCTCAAAAAGCTCTACTTTTTCAGCAAAACATTTTGGGCAGCAAAGTTGAGAAAATGCATCCACAATAAGCTCAAGATCAATGATTCTGTTACCAAACAGAGGACCAGGCATTTCTTCTGCAGTTGACATACTCTCATTTCCCAATTTTGAAGAACTAGTAGTGCATTCAGGAACAGGTGTTGAATTGCTGTTATTTTCGGAAATTTTTGTGTATTTATTTCCAAAAAATTGTCTCTTACGCTTTCTAGTAATACTTTAAACCATTTTCAAGCAAAAATAAAACAGAATAGAATTATTTTTTAACTTTCTACGCTGTCGATTCTTTCAGTATGAAAATCAAACATATATGTAAACAAAGTCACTAAACAACAAATTTGATGCCAGATTTCATACATAAAAAAGGAAAAATGTATTTCTAAATACATTTATATTTATTCTCAAATATTCTATTTTAATTTCTGACAAAATATTTGTATATTAATTTTCATATTTCATGTCATATACCATGAAAGAGAAACGTAAACAAACAATTTGGGCCACTTCCGGTTAGCAGAAAGGCATTTCCGGTCAGAGAAATTTATGATCAAGTAATATTAAAAAAGCTGTAACTTGGCTTCTAATTAAGCTAGAAACAAAATTTTTACAGATTTAGAAAGATAAAAGATTGAATTTTAATATTTGATCAAAAACGAAAAATCGATACTTTGACCGAAAATTGAGTTTTAAAGGTGTTCTGTCACCTTAATATAAGTCACAGAGCCTTTAAAGCCAAAAATTACCAAAATTCCATTAAGCATTAAAATGAAAATATATCACACATAATACAAAACTCTTAACACCATTAAATATATAAAAAAATTGGTACTGATTTCAATTTTAAATATAGAAAGCTTTTCTAAAAATACTATAATAATAAAAATTCTCATACAAAACACATCATAATCAAATTTCAAAAATAATCATTATGAAATATCCAATAGTTTAAAATAAAATAAACTGTTGTGGAAATATGTAAACATTTCTTAAAACAAGATATCTCATAAACTCACCCAATTAAAAATTTATAAATAATGGTTTTCAAAAAAAAATGAGCAAAAAATAAACACTTAGAATAAAGATATAAAAACTTGGTATAGGTATTTAAAAAAAAGGATGAATCTCAGTTGCTTAAATAACCATTATCTAAAATTTAAAAGCTAATAATGTCACAATGTAAAAATCACAGAGTCATAATTCAAAATACTTCGAATTCCAAAATGCTCCTTTAAAAGTTTTTTCAGATAATTTCAACATTCAATTATTTAAAAATAAAGCAAGTCATAAAAGTTTATACACAATTTAAATGTTTTACATAATAAAGGAAAATTTTAAAACTTGGCGTTACTTAAAATACTATCCAATTTGGTAATTTGGTGGCACTAATGTTGACACTTTCTTGGAAATGATATCTGAGAGTGATGAAACATACACTTGGATTCATACATATTTGATTTTTTTCACTTAGTATTTTTGAAACTTTACTTTTTATCACGTACTTTTTTGAAGATTAGGAAGATGAAAATTTGCTTCCATCACAGAAATATGATTTTTCATCACATTTAGCTATTAGCACCCTTTTTACTTAGCACACATCCATACATTTTCAATTTCATAAAGATGTTTTTCAGCACACTTGGATTTTGTTGCACAGAATTAACTTTTCACCTTTTGAACCGCGTATAAAAAAAAAGAATTATGTCTTTTTCCTTCACGGTAAGTGTTATGATCCTACCTGCAATCGTATTGCTGAAAGAATTTTCATTTTTAATGACTTTGATTATGTTGAGTATTTTGTAGTGCCTTTTTTTAAAAAATGGATGTTACTTAGTACATTATTTGTATGTTGATTTATTTCTAATTGAACATATCACACGCACATAGAAAGAGCGACATAAGAATTAGCGTAACAACTTGAGGAGGATAAGAAGCGGCTTCAATTTTCCAGGAAATTGCAAAATTTATACAAAAAGCCAACCTGAAGCTACCGAAATCATATGAATTGCGTGGAAATCTCTTCTGATTGGTTGGAAAAATTTGATCAATGGTAGATTATATTACTCCTAATTTGAAAATGCTGGGAAGATAATTTCGAATTGTTAAAGTTAAGGTTTAATCCCGTTAGATGAGTAAACTAGTAGGGCTCAGGACTATTACTCAAGAGAAAACACGCGTACTCTTACACACACATATATACTCGTATATCTTCAAGTGCCATCAAGTACACACTTCTTACACATAACACATTTGATTACATCTTACACTTCATTTTCTATTTAACATTTCCTGTCCGTTACACATGAGGTATTATACAATTTTCAACATTCCTTATAAAAAAATTAAATAGCTTAACTTCGTTCTTTCTTTCGAGATTTACAATTACAGCAAATACAATAAAATGTTATAATTCTCAAGAAGTTAATTATGGCTCCCAAATATGAGAAAATTACAATTTCGGCTGGGTATTTTAAATTTCACATACAGAACTTTTCTGATCGTGGTCACGGTTTCAAAATACCATAACAATGAACTCTCGGAAGTTAATCAAAGATAAATATACACGAAAACTCTATAATTACGAATGAGAAATTGCTTCCTCCTCCGTTTGTTTTATCTCTTTAGAATGTGAATTGTATTATCTTCATTTCTATAATATATCGTAACTCAAGTAGGATTACCTTTAGGGAAAAAATGAGTAACAATGCATTGTAATTGTTACTCTCTGCTAGAAAATTAAACCATGAATTGTATATGTACAAAAAAAAATTTTTTTTCTGCAGGTTATTAGTAATATTTCTATTTCTGGCAAAATGTGCGACGTTCCCGAAATAAAGAAATGCCATTATATATCAGAAGGAGCTCTTAAATAATTCAAGTATTTAAAAGGAAGAAATATGATTATATATATCCCTTGAAAAAAATTGAACATTATATTTCTTTAGGAAGCTACTACAAGAAAACAACCCACACTGTTGATAATTGTTTTAAGATAACTTATTCCATTCTCCGCAAGCCAAGTAATTAAATCGCATAAAGTAAGATCTTTAAATCTTTGAAAAGGAAATGTCTTTTGAAATCTTTTTTTTTATCTTCTGTCTATTTTTTTATGTTTAAAACAGGATATAAAGGCCTTATTGGTGAAAGGCTATTTATCTAAATATCTAAAAATTTCATTAAAAAAGGAACATCAAAGCTATAGACTGAAAATTAATTAAATATTTTTTTTACATGTTAAACAATTATACATTTTCTTTCCCTTCGGAAATCAGAAACTCGAAATAAATATGTTTTCCACTACATAAATCAATTTCAATTTTACCCAAAAACTTTAAGTTTCTAACTAAGTGGGGATTTTCTTTAATACCCTCAGATTGCAACTAACTTTGGTACTAAATAAAAATTTTAAATTTTTTTCCGGTGAGAAATTAAAAATAGAGCTTGCGAGAAATCATTTGAAATAGTAGAGCAGTAAAAATAAGAACTATTTCAATATTCTGAAAAGTATTTTCTGCTTTTAATGATGAAAACAAGGAAATTTTCTATGCAACAAGTAGAATCTAATGAATTGTATCGAAAGTGAAACAATTAACAATTAACTCTGGTATTTTTAACCAGCCCTTCAGCTATCTGCTTTAAAGCAAGGCCATCAATCAAGACATGGAGCTGCTTTGGATTTATATTTTGATGCACATTAAAATGTGTAGTTCATAATATTTTTTGCTAAAGGAATTAGTTACAGCAAAAATTATTTTTAAAGATAAAGAACATAAATTATTCTTCAGTAATATTGGAATTACTCACTCTAAAATTACACTGAAACATTTTTTTAGAAACATTAAGTCAATATTTAAAATTCAAGATCAAATATACCATAGATTTCCTTAAAAATATTTAGAAAACTTTCATTTAATTTGGGTATCTTTAATTTAATAATTTTATTAGTCTTTTTATCATATAAGAAAACAAAAATCTGAATTTCATTCCTACAAATTTATACATAAAAAGAATAAATGATTTTCTCCAACGATTTAAATTAAAATTAATGCGTTTATTCCTATCTTTAGCTATTTTTGTCTAGGGTGAAAACAAGTGTCAGCTTCACTCAGGAGTGCCGCCCTCTGTATGAGAGATATCTTACAAGGATAGCCGACTTTTCGCCCTTGTAACAATGGATGTTGACTCTGCAGCGCGTTAGTAATGAAGTGGGGCAGGGGCGCAAATAAATCAAACGGTCGCTTCATTCGGAACTCATCCATCAAGGGGATAGGCAGGCCAGTGGAGTGTAAGAAATTATTCTAGAGGAAAACATATTCCTACTTAACACTAAAAATCTTTCTCCGAAATTGGCAAAGGAGATGTCTTGTTGTATGTGCAAATTACATTGGCCAAGGTAATTTGATATAATTAGAAATGTGTTACAATGAAGCTGGCGATTTCTTTATTTTCATGTTCGCATAAAATACGTTAAATAAATGAGGCCAGTTCAACCAAGTGGATGACATTTTAAATGCGTTTAGTTTAATCCTAGATGTTTTTCCTTTTTTGTTTTTTTTAAATAATTTAAATAAATGCATTCTCACTTTTTGAACAAAAATGATACATTGAATGGTTCAAGTAACTCAAATGTAATAGAAACAAAACTAAATTATGGAATATATTAAATTTCTGCAAAGTATCACTGTGTTTCTATTACATAGCCCAGTCACATTAACACATTCCCGGCTTTTCCCGAGTTGAGCTCAGGCATTCAAAACGTACCATCCTGGCTCATCTCGAGTATAGCTCGGGCACTGAAAATTTACACTGCACAATTGGTCTTTTCCAAATTATTTTTATGGTTTCTAATGTTTTAGCTTACTTTTCTAGGTAAGCATAAAAAATTGACATTTTTTGATCCATACTCTCTAAATAAAATGATCCTGGAAGGGTTTAATGAAGTCTAACGCCAATTTTCGATGTTGGCGCTACTTAACTAATCGCAGAAAGCACTGCTAACGGTGGAAGTCATACAAAGGATGAAATACATTGAAATCGTTGGAAAGAGTCATATTAACATCACACTAGAAAGCGCCACGAGAGGTACTGAGGATGGATGTCGTAATTTTGAGCCTCGGTCAATTGATAAAGAAGACACTTGAGCTGACTACCGCACTACGGCAACTAAGCTGCGACAAATAAAACATGCATCATCTCCTCTACAAGGCAGGTTTTCAGTGAAGCAAGGACTCGAACTCAGTACTCGTCAGCCATGATTTCATAAACTTACCCATTTGGCTACAGAGGCCACTTTCCTCAAACGGAAGAAGAAGAAAAAGAAGAAATAATTAAAATCATTATGCAATTAATTGAAGCCTTTTTTAAAGAGAGAAAGGATTTTTACTACATTCGCGATGAAATTGATTCCCCAGAAATCAATCAGGAGAAAGTATTTTTTAACTTAATTATTTCGATAAAATTCAATTCACGGTTTTTGATTTTATGCTGTAATACATGGATGATGCGTGTGTATAAATAGGACCACAATTTTTCATGCACCTATAGAGACGTTTTGTAAAGATTTAAAAGTACTCTCCCCCCCCCGTAGTTAGTAACCTCTCCCTGTCAATATATTTAATACTTTTTATTCCACTACGCGATGCTCTTGAGGGAGAGGAGATGCATTTCAGTTAAATGCATACTAACGTGGATTGGCTGGTTGTTTGGTGTTTCATAGCACAAAGGCCGTAAGGCCATTACGCACCAAACAAGACAATTAAAAGTCTATAAAAATAGCTGATTGAAAGGTCATAATCCAGTGTAGTCCACACCAAAAACACTAATTAAAATACTTAAAATAATCAAACAAAGGTTTTTAAAATTTACAAAACAATTAATAAAATAATATTACATATATTGGATAAAAACCAATTTTATTCATGTATTTTAAAATCAATGTCACGACTGAAATCAAAAACTATGAGAGATTAAAATATCATTTCGCTTACAAACTCTGTTTTTATGAAAATTAAAATGAGAACAACCCCAAAAGATGTGCTTGACAGTTAAAATACAACTTCAATTACGGCTAGTGGGTGAGTGGCAAGGAAATTTTAAGCAGGCGTTCCAGAGAGGGCTATACGTCTCTTACTTCCTATTAAATAATTCGTTCTGTATTAAAATTAGTCTGTGTGGATTTATTGACTATATTGCCGAACACTAATGAACTTGTCAATCTAATGTCCTTGCGTAAAATTTTCCTACCTGCAACACTCACTGGTAGACCGCCGATGTGTGATTTCTATTTTCGACCCAAGTGGCATTGTAACAACGCTACTGCATTGGATTGCGTGTAACGCTAGGGAAACCAGAGGGAAACAAACAAGAAAACTGACAGTTCATTCATATGCAAAATGCAGCTTTCGACAGCTGGTGAATCGGTTACAGCAATGTGTAGCAGATCGAAGGTTTTAGAGAATATTTGTGTATTATAGCTACATTTCCCGCTCTATAATCAGTATTGATAAACAAAAAAAAAAAAAAAAAAGATTTGCTATTTCTTAGCATTTTTCATTAGTGAATCATTTCCTTCGGAAATTTCTGTGTTAACCTACAAATTTGTTTCCAAATAGAATCAAACCTCATAGTTTGTAAATAAACAATGTATGAAAAGGGTTCATGTGACTGTTAAATGGAATAAATAAATATTAATTCATTACAAATTGGAGTTGTTAAATCAAGGCAGTCATTCCATCGAAGAATAATTCGATAGATCATTTTCAAATAGATTTCCTCCTTCTTTTAATGGTGAAACATCGGGAACTTGGTCCGTTGGAGAATGATTTTTGTTTGCTCGCACCAGAGAAATCAAAAAACAATTAAAAACTTGGAAGAAGTTGTTGGCGAAATGTTTTCAAATCTCATGCTCTGCTTCTCTTGAGAATAAAGGGTGTCCAAAAATTATGACTTCACATTTAGAAATAAATTAAAAATGAAATAAATATTTTCACTTACTGTTTTATATGATTCACAAAGAGAAGACATAAATTTAAGTTCAATGAAAGGCAAACTAGACGGCATAACATCCCCATTTTTCAACATTCTCGTTTCAAAATAGCTTCACTGCGAAGAGCTACGCAAGCTGTAGCCGGGTTTATGGAATTTAAAGCTGCAACGCGTTGGCAGCGTAAACGGTGCTCCCCCACTCAGGAGTGCGAAAGTGTGAAAAAGCTTTCCGGATGATGGATGGAGAAAGGGTTCAATAGAGTGGATATCCATATCTGTAGACATAATACTTTTGGACTCCGTGAAGCATTAAAAAATTATTTACCAATCTTCAGTTAGTGACAATGATGAGACAAAATAAAAAGTCAACTCGAAGTGGCCATTCAGGTGGTCGAACTTGCAATGCTCCGTACAACGTAGCTAGAAATCTCGCATAAACTCGATGTATTGCGCGCAACATATGGTGCGCACTATGAAATTGTGTAATAAAGCATTGTAAGGAAACTTCAACATTGTCTTTATCGATAAAAAAATCGCAAATGAATATCTTTTTGTAGTAATTAATATTTGAAAGTGTAGTTATACATTATAGACACCCGATATTTTATCGGAATCTGTGCTCTGTCGAAAATATAAAAGAAAACTAAAAAAAGAAAAGAAAGAGACAGGTTGACGCATTGAAAAATCCAATATATCTTACAAATTCCTACTACTCTGTTAATTATTAGGTCTAAAAGAAAAGTGAAAAAATGTTGACTTATACTTGAAAATTAAGTTTGAAACAATATTTATTACAGTTCTTTTATCATTGAAATTTTATAAACATTCATAACTAAAAGGTTTTAAGACATGAATTAATCTGACTAAAATTTTCTATATTCAAATTCCATCGAAATGCCACGCTTCAAATCGAATTATACTTATACTAGCTGTTACCCGCCCGCTTCGCTGGGTATTTCATGATGTTTTATAAATTTTTACTGCTTATATATATGTATAAATTATTGATATCTAAGTCCTAGCATTAAGAATTCGATTGTATTGAAAAATATACTTAGACTTGTAAATGTCACCTCTTAATAAATAAAAAGGGCAGAACTCATCTAATTTGTATTTTCTAAAAATCTCTAAAATTGAAGTATAGAATGATGTTTGCTCTTTCGTAACCCAAAAACCAAGTGGATTCCCGCAAAACCAATATTTGCGGTGGATCTCTACTCCGTAAATTGAACATGGAAGCCAAATTTCAAGTCTAAATCAAACAGAAAAAAACAAAAGTTTTACTATCAATATCTCCGTAATCCCGTTGAGAGCCGTTTTCCAAAATAACCTCTCTTAGCGGATTTCAATTCAACAAAAGAAAAATGCAAACCAAATTTCATTATTATAGTCCTTGTAGCTCGAAAAAAATGATTTTTTTTGTGTCAATACGTCCCAGTAACCCATGCACCCCTCCGCAGAACTTGATTTACTTAAAATACATTCTTAGTACATCCATATTTAACAAAAGAAACATGCTTAAAAAATTTCAAGTATATGGGTCTAACAATTAAAAACAGGAATTATTTCTGTAACTACTCTTGACCCCTCGCAACCATCCTTAGGGTCAATTTTCGTTTTACTCTTTGTTAGAGGAATTATATTCCATGAAAGGAACATGCCTACCAATTTTCAAGCAGGATGATCAAATAGTATGGAAAATTTTAATGGAAATATTTATATATAACAAAAATGGAAATATTTATCGATTACGCCTCTTAATCTCCCGAAATTAAACTTAGTATTTAATATTCGCAAAACCCATTTTGTAGCGGTTCTCTACGAAAGGAATCTGCTTATCAAATTTCAAGACTGTACGTCTAATAGTTTAAAAATGGGGATAATTATCTATAACGTCACTTGAGCCCCCGCAACGCCACTTCGGTGTCTGTTTTCACAAAACCCATTGTGTAGGGGAATTGCAATCTATGAAAGGAATCTGCTTAGTAAAATTTGTGCATCCAATAAATTAAAAATGCAAAAAAATTATCAATAACGCCCCTTTGAACCCCCGCAACGCCACCTAGGGGTCTATTTTCACAAAACACATTTTGTAGTGTATCTCTATCCTATGAGAGGAATCTGCTCACCAAATTTCAAGACTGTGCGTCTAATAGTTTAAAAATAGAAATAATTACTTATATCTGCCCTTAACCCCCCGCAACACCCCTTGGAGGTCAATTTTCCCCAAACCCGTTTTGTAACGGATATGTACTCCATGAAAGAAACATTCCTACCAATTTTCAAGCAGGTAGGTCAAGTAGTTTAAAAACGAAAATATTTATCTATTACGCCACTTAATACCCCGCAACGCCACTTAGAGGTCTGTTTTCACAAAACCTTCTTATAGCTGATCTCTACTCTATGAAAGAAATCTATTTATCAAATATAAAGACTGTGCGTCTAATAGTTTAAAAATGGAAATAATTATCTATGACGCCCCTTAAGTCCCGCAACGCCACTTGGGATCAATTTTCACGAAACCCATTTTGTAGCGTATCTCTACCCTATGAGAGGAATCTGCTTACTAAGTTTCAAGACTGTACGTCTAATAGTTAAAAAATCGGAATTTATAACGCCCCTTAAACCCCCCACCCCCGCAACACCCCTTGGGGGTCAATTTTTTAAAAACTCATTTTGTAGCGGATATTTACTCCATGAAAGAAACTTACCTACCAATTTTCAAGCAGGTAGGTGAAGTAGTTTAAAAACGGATATATTTATCTATTACGCCCCTTAATCCCCCGCAACGCCACTTAGAAGTCTGTTTTCACAAAACCCGTTTTGTAACTGATCATTATTCTACGAAAGGAATTTATTTATATCAAATTTAAAGACAGTACGTCAAATAGTTTAAAAATGAAAATAATTATCTATAACGCCCCCTAAGCCCCTGCAACGCCACTTGGGGGTCGATTTTCAGCAAACTCATCTTGTAGCGGATCTCTACTGTATGAAAGGAATCTGCTAACCCAATTTCAAAATTGTACATTGAGTAGTTTAAACATGGAAACAATTATTTATAACGCCCCTTAACCCCCGTAACGCCCCTTGTGTTTCGTATTTCGGAAAATCCGTTCTTAGCTGATGTCTACTCTATGAAAGGAACATGTCTACCATATTTCAAGTATGTAGGTTGAATAGTTCCAGAGATATCGTGATTAGTCAGTCAGTCAGTCAGTGAGTCGCTTTTCTCCTTTATATATATAGATTCAAAATTCTAAGAGCTATTTCTGTAGGAGAGGATTAAAACCGCTTTTTTTTCCAGTAGAACATTTTGTAATTTTATTTTAATTACGTTTTTGTTATTGATACCCCGAATCACACAAATTATGTATTGAAGAATAGAGAGCAAAGATCATGTAGGGGAATGAGCGTTAGATAAACGCGTCGGTCTAAAAATTGCACGAAGACTATTGGGTCAAAAATCGAAATTTTACAAAAATTTATAAATTAGCATGACGTAAGTGTGGAGAGGCTTAAATTCACTTTCCCCAATACATCTCTTCACATATGTAAGCACATACACACACATTTTAAACTAAAACTTAATTTTACATTTTTAAATGATTTCAAACATCAAAATTTCAGAACTAGAGCGAAAATTTTAAAAAAAAAAACTTTTTACTTTAATAAATGTTTAAGTTAATAAATGCTAGTATTTTCCAACACTTCTCGTTCACTTTTACTCGGTGACTTCCGTTGATTCAATGCATTCTGATTCATATCTAAACTCATTTATTTTAATCAAAAATTAATATTTATAAAGTAGTCTTAAAAACTATTACAAACCTCAGAATGATCGAATTTGTTTTGCACGTTTTCCCAATTAATATTATTTCCATTTGGGCATTAACAGTCGCTAATTTAGTAATTAATTATACTGATCCTATAAATAAAACTGTTAATTATTTTGTCTCGCTTTGAATATATTGAATTAATTTCAGAGGAAACAAATGCAAAATCACAAGATGATTCAACCATTTGGAAGATAAAGGCGAATAACAAACCAGGATACGAACTTCTTTGCAATTTTCTCTGACTTAGCTTTGATATAATTTGAATTATTCCTGTTTGTTAACAATATAGTAATGTAACGCATTCTTTACGATACGTTTACGCAAATTGTTGTCCAAGTGTTTTGAGGTTCTATCGAGGTATTTTTAACAGCAGTAAATACAATGTAGCAATTAGTTAAGGAAACTGACTTCCCTTTTAATACCATTTGGGAGAGTTGTTTAATATAAGCAAAATGTCTCTACGTGTCATGATAACAGTTTGGAGAGGACTCGATTAATTTTGAGGAGGACAAGAAAGTTATTTCACCCCATGAAATGGCAGTAACTGTGTTTGTTGCTTGGCAACGAACCGTGCAATTCATTTTAAATTATTTTAACTGTTTTAATTACATTTCAAAGCGTATTGTTCACTGAAATTATGTAAATATTTCACACACACAAAGTAAACGTATTCAATGAAAAGTCTGTTTCGTCTATTATCCGTGATTACTGTAGCCAGAGTAGTCATGCCCGCGAGTTCTTGGCCGTCGGTTCGAGTCTTAGTGCCTCTGAAGACCCGTCGTATAGAGAGCCACGTTAAATCTGTTGAGACTCTTATTGGTGTGGAATGACAGTTCTGGTGTCATTATCGTCACTTGATTGTCCGTCAACGATAACCCTCATGTGTCCTCAGAGTGTAACTTATATTAAAATCAAAACAAATCGACTCATTTTAAATAAGGGAAATATGTCACAATTCAGAAAACACAATTATTCATTCTATAACGAAGAAAAATAAAACAATTATTTCAGCTTATCGTGGATTGTAGATTTTTTGAATTTCCACAACTGTCCTAGTTTTTATACAACCTAGAAATAAGAAAATATAACACAATTTTTTGAAAACGAATGCGGTAGGTATTTACTTTTCAAACGTGCTATGTAAAATTACAGTTAAAAGAAGTACTAATAATATGCACAGCAAAGAGTTTAACTCAAATTCACACGCAAATTCTAAGCGTCTTTCCACTCTTTTTACTGAGTGTAGCAATGTATGAAATAATACGCATCAGCATTCCCGATGCGATTCTGTGAAGCAAATACCCGATTGAAAAGTTATAAAACCCTAAATATAAATTATTGCTCACATCACTTATATTTATAAAAATCTGAATATCACACTAATACAAGTTATCAAAAGGAAATCAAATATACCAGGTGGTTAATTATAACCACCTGGTATTATTTCCCCTATTAAAGCCTCCTACAGCGCAAATGGGTGTTCGAAGTGCAACGAAATTTTGTATATATATGAGCTATACACGAGATGCATTCACGGAAATTCGAGAAAAAAGTAGGGAATTTTCAAAATAAAATCCCTTTTAGGGAAAACATGAAATTTAACTCAATAAACGACCAAAACGGAATACAGGAACAATATTATGAGTAATAAAAGGCAAAACTTGGAAATGTTGTCAGTTGTAGGCGAAAAATGTCGAGATTTGCATGCTTGGGAAAAAGAGGAAGCTTTATGTAAATCACAGGTTAGTTTTTCATCAAGCGTTGACTGTAGACGTTGTAATGTTTAAGTAGATGTTTCCGACTGTACTAATGATGGTCTCTTATTATTGATAAAGCTGTTTTACGAAAGCAAGGGAAATACTTCTGCTACAGTTCGTGAAATTCGTTGTAGAAAGAACCAAATACGTGGACCAATGTATAATAAAGGTATACGAGCCAAAATTAAGATATTCGAAGAGACGGTCAAATTAGGAGCTCAACCAGGAAGAGGCCGTAAACGTGTTACAACGGTGCTTGATGGCGTCAAGACAGTTGTTGACGCACAGTCAAATACTTCGAGTTTGGGGGTAGGAGCACGATTGTAGTTTCTCGAGAGAAACTACAATCTTTTTTTTCTCAACCTCTCTTTCTAAAATCTCTACTTTCTCAAGAGACAGGCTATTCTTCCAGTACCGTCCGAAAAGTACACGGAAAACATAATGCTCTATCTGGTGGTTATAATTAAACTTTCTCGATAAACGGCATCTTACAGCGCAAACGGGTGAGCAGAATGCAGTGAAATTTTGTCTATAGACTATATACGAGATGCATTTACAGAATATCGAGGGGGAAATTTAGTTCCAAAATGTCCACCAGAGGGCGCCTTTTCGTGAAAAACATGAATAACACAATACATGAACAAAACGAAATACAGAAGCAATATTAACCATCCAGAACAAGAATTATGGGTAATAAAATACAAACGAGAAAAGCTGTCAGTTGTAGAAGAAAAATGTCGAGATTTGCATGCTTGGAAAGAAGAGGAAGCTTTATGCAAACCAGGTTAGGGTATAAAAAGTTTGCAGACTTTGGCAAGTTTAAGTCGATGTTTCTAGCTGTGCTAATGGCGGTCTCATTAGTTGAACGTGCCTTATTGTGAAGCTGTTTTGCGAAAACAAGGGGAATACTTCTACTGCAGTTCATGAATTTCGTCTTAGAAAGTACCAATATGGCAAGGACCTATCTCTACTAAAGATATCCGGGCAATGATTAAGAGATCTGAAGAGACGGGGAAATTAAGAGTTCAACCTGGAAGAGGTCATAAACGTATCACACCGGTATTTGTTGATGGTGCCAAGACAGCTGTTGACGCAGAGTCACAGACATTGGAAATTGGGAGAAGTAGCGATCATCTGGTTTCTCAACAGACGGGCAGTCCTTACAGCACTGTCCGAAAAGTATTCAGAAGCACAATGCACTACTTCCCACACAAGATCCGCCAAACCTAGAAACTGCTTGATCAAGACGAGCCACAACGTCTCTCATTCGCAATCAGTTTTCTCAACAGAAGGAATGTTGATCTGTCATGCCATTGGAATATTCTGTGGAGCAACGAGGTTCATTTCTACATCAATGGGACAGTCGATGCACAAAATTGCCACATTTGGGTTAAGGAAAATCCACAATCCACACTGAAACTCCTCTACAATCTCCAAAAGTCTCTGTCTGGTGTAGATTCATGGCGACATTCGTTCTTGTGCCTTCTTCTTTGAGGAAATCGGCACAAACTAACAAAAAGTAACCTGCTTTGAATAAAGTTTCTTCCCAAGCATGCAAACCTCAGCATTTTTCTCCTACAACAGACAATTTTCCCCAGTTTTTTCTTTATTACTCACCATCCTTGTTTTGGATTGTTAATATTGTTTCTGTATTCCATTTTGGTCGTTTATTGAGTTAAATTCCTTGTTTTCCCCGAAACGGAGCCCTGTGATGGACATATTGGAAACATTTTTTTTTCCAAATTTCCGTGAGTACATATCATATATAACCCACATACAAAATTTCATTGCATTCCGACCACCCGTTTGCGCTGTAGTTTAATTATAACCACCTGGTATATTTTGATAACTTGTAATTATGCAAAAATTAAACTTTTAGAAATGGACTTAAATAAACGATTTATTTTTAAAATGTTAATACACATACATGCACAATACAATATTCAGAGCCACATCTTTTTCGCTAACCCCACCCTTCTTAATAAGTGATTTATCTCATATTTTTCCAACTGCGTTTCAGTGATGAGGATGATACTTCAAGTAAGTATAGATTCACTGGCATGAAGAATTATGTTTTCTATTTACATTGTCTATTGTCTATTAACATAACACTCTGATACAAAAGGGGAATTGGCGAAGTATCACTTAAGTATAAAACACCGTCTCAGGTGACATTACATCACTGTGTTCTCCAAATTTCTGCAACACACCACGTCGAATATTTTGAGCCACGACAGATGTAATGTGCTACTTCTATGCATGCACCAAGACTATAGTTTATGAGCATTTATTTTCCGTACGTTTCCTTAAACACAAAAAAGTCGTACTACAATTCTTAAGTTTCAAATGCCACTAAAAATTTTCTAAATGTTAAGAATTAGAGTTTTTACAAATTTTTCATAGCTATATTCAAAGTTTTAATCAATCCTATCTAATCCAAAAAGTAATTTTAATATTTCCAATATTAATATGATTCATAGTCTCCACAGAGTAGATGTTTTACATCTACCTTAGGGACTTGTAGTATTTCAAAAGATTACTTAATATGAATACAGAATATTTCTCAACACAAGCTTTTTGTCGACGACCATACCATAATTTCAACTGGGCTAAGCCGTAATAATTAATGACACGATTCAAAAAATAGTTTTTATTTATTTACCCAACGTCCATGCTTGGCTTCTTGACCATTTGACGCCAAGCCTCCCAGTACAGACTGATGATGTCCTCAGTAGGGTATTCATCGAGTCCAGTACATTGAAGCAGGGGGTCGCCATCCATTCTGGTATGGCCGCAGAGTGGGCAGGCCTCGTCAGCAGCCAGGCCAAGCTATTGGAGGTATACTCCCAAAAAGTCAAGTTCGGTGGTTAGGCGAAAGCGGGCAACCGCCTTAAATTCAAAAAATATAATACGTTATATTTAAATGTATATATTGGAATTTTTGTTTAAAAAACTTGAAAAGAAAGATGCATTAAATTGACTGGGATAAAACCTTATTTTAAATTTAAAATATCGTAGTTAAATTTTTTTTAGTCAATCACGGGCCTTCATGCACTTTTTTTCAAATTTAAAACAAGAACTTCTTAATTTTATTTCGGAAAACTAAAAAAATATACATACTTAAATATAAATAGTAGATGTTCTTGTGTAAAAAATGAATTTTATCCCAAAATGCCTATGAATAGTATTTGACACCTTAAATGTCGTCTTAAATGTAAGATTAATTTCTGCAATATACTCTGAAAATTGTATAAAGCTCTATCTTACCCCATCCAATGGACTGATTCAAAACGACAAAAGTATTTTAAGAAGTGAAAATAAAAGCGCACTTCATAGCTACAGAGACACGAATTTTTTTTCTCTGTACGAGAGCTCAGCCTGAACTACGAAACAGATTACAAAGCGAAGGGTTTTGCCAGTATTCTCTCCTCACATCTCCAACTTTATTTTAATTAGATTTATGCAGATTGCAGGTGAAAATTCATTGTCGATTAGGTTTAAATCCGTATGTAATGTTGATTTATACAGTAACATTAATTATTTTTGAAATTAGTTACATTAAAGAAATTAATCACACACATCTTGAATAATAAAATTTAAGGCACTTATTAAGGAAAATTTTTTTGATAAAATGGTCACAAAATTTTCAAAATAATGTAAATGATACTTAGGGAATTTTTAATCGTTCCATTTTTACCACATTTTAATTCTTTTCGACCGTAATTTTTAAACCACTCGATTAAAACGCTCTTCATTTTAATTTATCCCAATCCAAATTCAAAAAAAAAAATCTTTAAAATTTGAAAGCAATATTTTCAGCAATATATTAACAGCAATCATTAATTCAGCTGTCGCCAGTTGGTGGTTCACAGAAAAATCTTTGCCATTAGCATTTTTTTTCCATACTTTTATTTTATGTTTAAAAAAATCTGTATGATCTTTAGCAGGATTTTTGCTTTCGCCAGCAATGAATTTATTTTTCAAAAAAAGAAGAAGAAGCATACTTGTAATTTGATTCTTTGATTTATAATGAAAAAATTTATCCTCAGAAAAAAGTAATTGCTTTTTAATGAATCAATGAATACGTTCTCTCTTAAGGTATACGCAGTCAATAATTATCTAAGTAAATAAAATAATCGAGTTTACTCAATAGTTTTAAGTGCATTCCTAAGCATGGAATTCACTTAGAGAAAACTTAAGCAATTATTTTTACCTGGCATGTTTTTCTGTTGATTCTCAGTAGCTTATCTATACTTAATATTTTTAAATGTTTCCTTTATTTTTCTATTGCATTTAAAATTTTGAATAATAGAACGATCTCAATGATGATAAACTTATATCGAAAGCCCTACCATAATAAGATGTTAAAGGTATTCTTCAATAAATAATTCTTCAATAAAAGCAAAACATTTTTTAAATGAAACAATTTTTAGTTTTACCAAAATTGTAGAATGTTCCGATTATTTAAAGAATTAAAATTACAATAAAATATTAAATTCCAAATATATCTTTCCTCCTTCTTCTTCCAAATTTGATAACTCAAGTTTCTCGCATTAAACTATTTCGAACTCTTTACAGTATAAAATGTCGGTCAAGGTTTCATGTGTTCGAGTCTAGTGCCGCTGAAAAGCCGCCGGGCAGAGAAGGCCGATGCTCGTTAAATAAGTCGAGGCTCAAACCTCCTCTCAATGGTAAGTTAGAAGAGAGGGGTGACGCAGCTCGCGGGTGTCGTTATCGTCTCTTGACCATGATTTCAAATTACAAGGTCCGTCGCCAGTATTCCTTTTGCAGCTTAACTAGTTGTAAAGTTTCTTTTGATTTAAATGAGTTGCCATCTTTTTATAAGTTGCATTCGAAAGTAGAGCTCTTAAGATCTTTCATTGGTGCTTTCCTTAGAGTTACAGTAAATTAAAGTTATCATGACAAAAACAAGATCACAGTGTGGTCAAAAAACAAGATATTTCCAGAGAGCAGAGTTTGTTGAAAGAAAAACCAACAGATGCTACAAATTCAGTTATTAATTCTATTTAAAAGGCTTATATGGATCTTTGTGATCAAAATCTTTTAAGAAAATGTCTTCACGGGGAAACTCAAAATTACATTGAAAGTTATAACAATTTCATGTGGAGTATAATCCCGGAAGAGAGACCTTTCTTGATCTACAAATACTCCGCTTAGGGATTTATATTGCAATAACAATTTTTAACTCTGGGTTAGCTGGGGTCTATTACCTCTATTTCATAAGTTATAAAGGGAATTAGGACCTGAAATTGTGGGATATTTTTGGTAACTCGACAATACGAGAATTTTGATTCAAAAAGAGATATTCTAAGCCCGATAAGAAATTGCCTCGGGAAAAAAAGAAAGGCCGTTCAAAAATGTTAAAGTTTGAAGTTTGATGTTCAGGAAGACATCTCGTACAAACCTGGAGAGTTTTAATACTTTCCTAAATCTTTAAAAAGTTTTATTGCAAATATAAACATTATTTTGCATTTTTGTTCGAAATAGTTCACGGTAACAGTGATATTTCTTAAAGTATTTTAAATATTCTAATGAAATTTTTTGAGTTTCTTTTTTTTTTGTATTATAATAAATGCTTTGTAATAAAAGCTAAGAGTAATTTTTCAAATAAGTTATGTTTTATTCTAATTTTATATGATAAAAAAAGTTTTTTTTAAAAAAAAAGAAAAATTCTGGGTATTTTTATGTTGACAACCTATATCGCATTATTTTATTACAAAAATTGAGTTTCTTGAGTGTGCAGCATAGTTCAACAATAAAAAATTTTATTCCTGCAAAAAAATTGTTTGTTTTTGTAATATATTCTTTTTTAGATTTGGTACCAAAAGAGCAAATATTTTTGTTTTATTTTGCTTCAGATTCCTCAATATTTTGAAAAATAATTTTTCAAAAAATTCTTTTTGCTGTATTTTTATACTTATGCACCATGCATCTTAAAAGTAACAATTAAATAATTATTTAGGTCATATTTTTGAAAATTGTCTCCGAACCCAGTCGGATAAGTTTTGCTCAGAATTTACATGTAAAAATTTAAGACAGGATTCCAATAAAATCTGCATGAATATTCTTTGCATATTCTTTGCACCTAAGCACCTAGATGTTTCAATGATTTGCTAACTTTATTGAATCTCTCCAAGACCCTTGTCAGATAAAACTACGCTTAATGAATTTCTCACATTATTATTTTGTCGGGAATTTACATTCTGACTTTTCGGAGCTTTCATCCAATAGTCTCATCGAGTTGTTTTTGATAAATAACTCTAACCTTGTGAACTGATTCATAATAAGAAGGGCATCTGGTGTCACTTAATTTGTTTTAATGAATGGGTCTTTCACTCAATACTTTCGACCGGTGTGTGGATGCAGAGAAAAAGAAGCAAATCTGTTGAATAGTTACGAAATATATAGTTATTTTCATTCCAACGGCCGCCACTCCAACCCAATTTAAAAAATGCATTAGGGGCAAAATCTTCAAATGCATTGATTATTTTTATTTGTGCTGGTACGCCTGTGTATTTTTCATATACCAGACACGGATATTTAACCACGCATTGTTTTCAATAGGATGGCCTGCATCGTTTAATAACCGATTTTTGTAAATACTGCCTTGCTTGTGGGATCCATAGGAAGGTAGTAAATCGTTCGACTATTTTTCGCGTTATAACAATACCTTAATATTATATCACTAGCTGATCCGTATGGATCAAGCCAGGGGGAAGTCTAAAATAAGGGTACAATATTTTGTACCATCACACACATCGCTAGAACTTTTTTCCGTGAGTTTCACAAGCAGTTGTGTATGATTGTCATGATAGCCTAGTGTTATGGTTACGAATTCGTTTTCTTAGTGTCAAGGGTTCGAGTCCTGGTTCCAAGTAAGACTCACATTGTAGAAGTTGCCGATGCACGTTAAATCTGTCGAGGCTCAACGTCCGCCCGTTGATGTGATGGGGTAATTAGGACAGGGGCTGCTGGAATTAAGGTGTCGTAGTCGTCACGTGACCGAGATTCTAAATGAAGAGGTCTGTCACCAAAAGCCCTTGTGCTGGATTATAGTGCGTCGTTAAGATAATATATCTATCATTTAAGTAGTAGTCTTTTTTCACTCTATTTTGACACTTTTCTGAGGTGTTCTTTTAAGAAAGGATCGAATTCTGAAATAAGTCCCATGAAGGACCCGTAAAGTATTCATTACGAAGAAATTTCTTTCCGTTTCGTCATGACTTTGTAGAAGAAAACCACTATCAGATAAAATTTGTATTGTTTCTACTAAAAATTATAATAAAAAATAACTATAAATAATAGAATATAATAATAAAGAATCAGATAAAAATCGTTACATGTATTGGAATATCTAGCCACTTGCAAATGTTTTGAGTAATTTCCGAGATCCCGATTAAATATATTAGTTGTATTTTGTATTATTCGTTATTGTATTCTTAAAGATCTTGGCGATTCACCAATGTATTTGGTTTCGCTACTGACATTGCTGGCATCTTCTTATGCGTTAGCTCTACTTTGTATGATATAATGCAACACACGCCAAACGGAATACCCGAAGAGGGAAATAAGTGAAGTTGAGTAGCAATTTACCGGAATAACGTTATCAAAATCTATTGGTTTTTATTTCTTTTTATTTGTAAATATCGCAATTATTTTTGTTAATCCTTTACTGCGGGTAGGCATTAGTTCGGTTCAGGTCCCCTTTCTCTTTGGGGCTTCAGCTTACTCAACTTAATAGAATATCAGTCTTTGTACTGTGAATAATCTTCGCATTTTTCAATTCGCGGAAATCTCATTTTGATCGAATGTTTCGTCTTTTTGCTTCATACGTTACAAACATAAATCTAACATTTAAACAATGACCAAGTTAGTTGGTAAAAAACCACTACGATATATTTTTTATTTTATTGCATAACTTTACTTTTAATTTTAAGTAAAATAAATTTTTGTGCATTCTACATAATTATGTTTTACTTAGCTTGACTGCATTAATTTAATTGTTTTATATCATACTTGACGTTGAACTTGATGCTAGAAATTTAATACGGCTAGCGAATTACAGAACTATGCAGTATAAACACAACAATTTCACAACAACAAAATATTTTTTTCTATAATTTTTTGAAAGTGAGATGAGTTTATGTCCGTGTGTACTTTCATTCTTTCTAAAAATGGAAATGGGATTATACGCCAAAAAAGATTGTGAATATACGCTCAAGAAAAACTTTTGGAAATATTTTCCATATAATAATTGGAGGCATTCGTGGTTCATTACATCTTTAGTAATAAAAGGGACCTGCTGAAAAAGGAGAAGTGAACGCGCGAACGGATCTTATGTCTGCTTCAAGTATTTCCATTTAAGATTTGTGACGATTATGCGAAAACGGTTCTCAGTAACGTAGGAATACATTATATTTGATAAATGAATGTCAGAAAAAATGCGTGTAGTAATTAGAATATTTTTTACCTAATGACTAACATTTCTACTATTTCTTTTAAAATGTAAAATAAAAATGTTTTTAAAAAATGTAATTATTTAACACAAATTTGTGTCATTATAATGCATCACCAAAGTTTAAAAAGTGAGTTTTTGAATTTGAGAAAAATATAAGGCCTATTAATAAACTTTACAGTAACAAAAAATATCTGCAGGTCGTTTCAAATTTTAGTGCTCTTTTGTTAAGAACGTTATTGAAACAGATTTCTAACATAGTTGCAATGTAATAATATATTTTGAAGACGAATAACTTTTTTACAAAATTGTATTGTTTTCGTAATTTTTCTCTGAAATAATTTTAGAATTTTTTCGGTTTTATTAAACATGGGAATTAAAGATGTCTTTTCAAAATGGTGCTGAAAAACACAATCCTACATTGGCGTCACCTTTGGCCTTCGAATTTGTTTTCTTTTTTCAAGTAGAAGTGAAATAAATTTACCCCACGCTTTCGTTTCACATTTAAACATTCCGAAGGTACATATATATCTGCAAACCGAAATAAAATCTCTGAACCTTACCTATAGTCCTGTATTTCACATAAAACGGATTAAACTTTTTTTCTTCCCTCGTTAAGTTTGAGAAATAAAAACATTCATTTATTCTAGATAGAAATTGAAGATTGAATTTTAGTAAAAATATCTTATTAATATACATCATAAAGCTTATGTTTTTATTATTCCATTGGTTTTATTCTTCGGTAGAACCCATATATTAATTAAGACAAAGGGCTATCTGCTCTCTGTACATTTATTTGTATCTTTTGCAAGTCCAATTAGGTTTTTTATAAAGTTTTTACTAAACTTATTCTGAAAGATTTTTTTTTATTTTTTGTGGTCAAAATGTTTTAAACTTTCTTCTTCATCGAACGACTACAGTTTTAGTGAGTGAATATTTAAGTTGCACGAGAGCTATTAGCGATGGACCTCGTAACTTCGAACCATGGTCAAGTAAAGAGGACGACGCCTGATTTGACTCTCTCTGTATTTCCACACCACCCCAATGGGAGAGCTTTGAGCCTTGATAGGTTTTACATGAATCAGTTCCTCTACACAGATGGTCTTCAGTGGTTTTAGGTTCAAACTTATGACATGCCCTCCACGCGCTCGTGACAATGACCACAAAGCTATTGCAGCCACCTACAATTTTAAGGGAAAACAAAAACAGTTGAAAGAGTTACAATGATTAAAATAAAATAAAATTTATAATTATTTTCTGTCGATTAAGTCGAATGAAAATTATTGAAATATTTATTTTGGGGTGGGAATATTTATACAGCATTTGCATAAACTCAAACAATTTGTAAACCTTTATGGAAAAACTTGTCTAGGTGTAAATATTTCCATCTCATCTTGAAGGCATAAAGCGGTACTAGAACCTGAGAAATAAAGTAATACAAACGTTTGTTTTTCTTAAAAATTCGTAAATTAAAAATAATTTTTCAAGAAAGAAATATTACAGTCTACCGGTAAAGCGCTTTTAACTCTGAAAACATTATCAACTAACTCAGCCCCAAAGAAGAGTAATTTCGGTATCATCATTTTCCTCGGCAACAAATATCGTGTGAATAATCCATTTGCAGCACTTGTAACAATGTGCTGGAAAAATGGATATTTTTCGCGTAGTTTGTCTCTTAGGTTCCAGTATTTCGTCTCTATGACGACGCAAATGGAAAGAAAATTTCAAGTTGAAATAATTACCGTGCATTTTCAATACTTAATATGTCTTGGGGCAAGCGAGGCCTTAAAAAAAGACAGAGCGGCGCTGCTGATTAAACAGCAAATTCTCAAATTCTTATTTTTTTTTATCATTGCAGCGATTATGTTCGCATTTTACAGAGGTGGGCTTCTTCCAATGTATATTTTATAAAGGGGAATTTCCACTGCACTTTACGTAAGCAGAACATTTCTTTTGTGACCATAAAATCTTCTAAGGTATTGAACAAATAATTAAATGAATGACACATGTGCAACATCCCGCAAAACGTTTTTGTGAATAAAAATAAATTACTTTTTTCAGAATTTCAGGAGCTACAAACATCCAGTTATAAATACTCTTAGTAAATAACTTGTCACATATAAAACAAAACAAAAATTGAGAGGTTTTATGATTGCTACTGCTGCATATTCGAATGATATTTCGATAAAAAAATATTGATCGCCGGCATCAAAATGATAATTGTTTTTAAAATATTTACAGAATATGTGAAAAATACTGTAAAATGTTATTTAAATTTATTTATTTTTTGGAAGTTTTTCTGTTACACAGTTCACGTGCACGAGCCTCTCAGCACGGTTTGTCTTCTGTGGCACCAGGACTCACGACTCACATTCCAGGAGCTCGCGACAATATTCATTTGATTGCCACGGTCAAAACACAAGATATAATATTTTGACTCGGGGTAAAAATGAAACTGGTGTTTTTAGATAAATGATATTCTCGTTATTCAGTTTTAAAGACACAATGTGTAAAATATGAATTACTACGATTATTACATATCTATGTGTATAGGAATAAAGTAACTCACTCATCCCGAAATCTTCGGAACTATTAGACATGCAGATATATCTCTTATGTATGTTTCTTTTGTTGAACATGGATCCGCTAAGAACAGGTTTTGTGGAAATCGACACCAAGTGGGGCGGAGGGTAAGAAAATGCATAATATAAATATATTGCTTTCTTAGAAATTTAAGTCTGTTTTCAAATCAAGTTGCGAGAGTTCTGAGGATATTTTTGAATACAATCGAAAGTCTAATGCTAGGATTTAGACAATTAAAACAATACACAGTCATGCAAAATAATTAAATGCACAATGAAGCTTGTGATAACGGTTTATACACTGCTGGCCACCGTAAATGCAACACCCTGAAGGAAGCACGCAAATAACATGAAATTTACAACAGGCATTAGTGGAGGTGAGATATGCAAATGATTAGAATTTCAGCGCAGGCACACATCACGCATGCCTGTGGCGCCACCTCAAAGCGCTATTTAAGGCTTGGAGATTTCGACAATTTCAAGTTCGGCAATTGTGTTTTTAATGAGGTTTTTTCAAAAAACGATCAGTTATGTCTCGTAGAAAACAGCGATCAGCTTTTGATTAAGTTTCCGAGTTCGACAGAGGAAGGATAGTGGCCTACCGAGATTGTGGATTATCTTTCAGGAAAATCGGTAGTCGTGTTGGACGAAACCAAACAACTGTAATGCGGATATGTGATAGTTGGATGCAGGAGGATACGACGGATGGACGTAGTCGATCGCATCCACCTCAGTGCACCACTTCACGTTAGGATAGGCAAATTGTGCTCATGGCAGTGACGGATCGCTCAGTCACATCACACACCATAGCACAGCACATTGAGTCTGTAACGCATCATTCAGTGTCTGCGCGTACCATTCGACGCCAGTTATCTGTCCGCAAGACGTCCATTGCTTGGTCTACCCTTGATGCAGAACCACAGACGTCTCCGCCACCAATGGTGCCATGAAAGAAGTACGTGGACGGCAGAATGGAATGAAGTCTTTTCTGACGAGTCACGCATCTGTCTGCAACACCAAGATGATCGGATTTGAGTCTGTAGACACCGTGGAGAGAGGATGCTGAGCAGAGAGTTGCGTTATGCACCGCCACACTAGTCCTGCTCCGGGTATTATGGTATGGGATGGTATTGGATATCACTCTCGCACTCCTCTAGTACGCATTGCCGGTTTTTTAAACAGGTCTCCGACATCTCTACATCTCCGAGGTGTTGGAGCCAGTTGTCCTTCCTTACCTTCAGGGCTTGGCCACAGTCATAATTCAACAGGATAATGTGCGTCCACACGTGACACACATTGTCCTAAAGTTCTTCGTCAATCTCCAGATTGAATTGCTTCCCTGGCCGGCTCGCTCTCTGGATCTTTCGCTGATAGAAAACATTTGGTCCATGGTTGCTCAACGATTGACCCAGATTACACCCCCAGCTTCCACGCCAGATCAACTTTGGCAACGTGTGGAAGCTGCTTGGTCTGCTGTACCCCAAGAACACATCCAAAGTCTCTTTGAATCAATGCCGAGGCGTGTGGAAGCGGTGATCTCCAACAATGGTGGCTACTGTGGCTACTGATTCTGGCAGGAACCACACTTCACAGAAGTCTATAAAGTTAATCATTTGATACTTGGTCAACATGTTACCTAGAAAATAAATTTTGCAGTGCTATCTCTTGTCTTTCTTGGTGTTGCATTTATGGTGGCCAGCAGTGTATATACACTTGCACTAAAAGTTAAGCATTTTTCAAAAAGCTCGCCATTAAAACAATGACAGCAACAATGAATTTCATTGTTTATATGAATGATAATCACGCACTTTAAGGAAACTTATATTATAACAACAATTTTTATTTTAAGGAAACGGACATTTAAATAGAAATTAGAGAAAATGTGGAAGAATGGAGTGATCCTATTTCTTATTATAGCCCATATTTGTAATGTTTCTTAACTTAAGACATCATTTTATAAGTCTGTGATAGTTTGCTTCCTCTGTTAATCAATTTTTCCTTAAACACAGCGTTTTTTATTGTAAAGTTAAACGAAAGTGAATCTACATGTCATATTTTATACAAAACTATTTAGTGAACATTTTCTCCAAATTTCTATTTTCTACCGTTCATTTATTTTCAAATTAGCCACATTAAACAGGTTGTACCTTAACTTTTAGGTTAGTTTGTATATCAGCGTTTTTCAAACTGTAGGGCGCGACCTCTAGGGAGTTGTGTGACACCCCTACATCGTGATGGGTGCATAATGAAAAGTCGAAAATAAAAGATTAAAAATAATTATCAATTTTCAAAAAGGAATCAAAGCAAAATCTATTCTGACATAATAAAAATTAAAATATATATTCACACTGATATAATATACTTATAAGTGTATCAGTAATGCACAATGTATTTGATAATTAATTTATCAATACTAAATTGAAACATATTTAGTATTTACCAGTTTCTTTCATGGGCTTGTCCATATATTGTTATTGTAAGAAGGGGAGGGGCAAGGAAAATTATGAGACTGAAAATTGGCTCACAAATATTGAAAGTTTGATTAGCGCACTGGTGTATATATAAATTCAGTAATTTTTCTTTAAGCGAAAATATAAATAATTACTTGTATGACTTTATATTACAATATGCCTTTTATGACAACAAATATTATTAAGCTCATCCATTTGTATTCGATATTTTATCTTATTTTCAAGCTAGTAACTCACAACACATTTGAACATGTTCCAATCTTAATTATTTAAAATTGAAATTTAAGAAAACGCCCTTAGAAGAGTAAGACCTACGCTGTTAGATAATTAATCCAGTTTTTACATTTCATCGAATTAATCTTGAATAATATTCCATTGCTTATTTTTAGTACAGATTGCAATGAATAAATGCCCGACAATGCATTCGTAAAGTACATGAGAAATATGGCATACAACTTTATATAAATGAAACACACTCTCTATAATAATAATGATGAATGTTCACACATTCGTCAACTTTTGACACAAAAGAATTGAACAGAATTCACATTTGGCACAATAATGTTTTCTAAGAAATTATGTTGTGATTCATCAATGCATTTCTTTGATAACAATCTGAAACCACAAGTGATCTGTGATCAAAGATAAAATGCTAATTATACTTTTTCAATGAGAGTGTGTTGAATGAACTTTTTAACAGTTAAAACTTAACAACAGTTATCAAATTATATTCATGAAGCTGCTTTGTGTCTGTATTATATTTGTTCGTGGTTTCAATATGTTTTATATAAAAAATGATAACATTTTATTCTATTTAATATTTACAGCAATTAATGTGCAAAATATTTTAATGAAATACAGATAAATCAAATATCCAATCATTTGCTTGAACTAATTTTGATTTAGTTACTTTTATTTGTTTCATCAATTTGATTTGATTTATATTGAGATATATTATGATTATAATTCTAAAAGGGGTATTTATAGTAATAATAGCAGTTTAATTAATTTATTGTCGATGTTTCTGGTAAATTCCAGCGTAAGAATTTAAGGAAAGTTTCATACTTCATTTAATATTTTCATTCTGATTGTTTTTGTTTAATCTTTCAAAATCAGTTATGTAGAAACTGATATAATAATACTATATAATTTTTACTACAGATTAATTGATTAACAATTAAATTATGTAAATTTACATACACTCATGTCCATAAATTAAGGAAAATGAAGTTCAGGCAAAGAAAGAGACAGAAGCAAAACAAATTTGACTTATTTGTAAAGTCTATTTATTAAAAAAAAAGGTAAGGAGCAAAAATGATGCTATATGTTTGACATAATTAATAAAAATTGCGATTTTTACTCCCTGGAGCAAATTTCAAAAAAGAACCTATTTACAAAAAAACAGTATAAGATGGTTAGTATGATGGTTAATATGGAGTATGTCTCCGGGATGATGCAATACAGGCCTTAAAACGCCTACGCATGCTGAGTATCAAATTATCAATCTGACCTTTGGGAATATTACACCACTCATGAAGCAATGCCCTCCGAAGTTCCGGTAGACAGGTGGGAGGGGGTTGACGGGCTGCAATTCGTCGGCCAAGCATATCCCATACATGCTCTATTGGATTCAAGTCCGATGAGTATGCTGGCCAATCCATACGGGTGATATCCTCCGATTGAAGGCATTCGTGTACAATGTTTGCACGGTGAGGACGAGCGTTGTCATCCATAAACAGAAATTCAGCAACCATGGCAACCCTAAACAAACGTACATGTTGTTCCAGAATGACATTCCGATAGATGTGGTATGTAATCATTACACTCTGAATATGCAGGTCAGTTCTGGAACCAAGAATAATTCCTCCCCAAACGAGCCATCCTGCACCACCGTGACGGTGTCGTTCAATGGTGTTCTTTGATGGTAACGGGTATCTGGCGCTCTCCATATGAAAGTCCGGCGAGAATCAGACTCCAGACTAAACCTGGACTCGTCGGAAAACATCACACAAGACCACTGTTGCGGTGTCCACAATGCATGCTCTCTACTCCAGGTTAATTGCAGGCGACAGTGAGTTGCGGTAACACATCTGACAGGCCTACGAGCATATAGACCAATATGCCCTAAGCGTCTGTACACGGTCTGCCTTGAAACTGTCGTACCGGTAGCTGAAGAGAGCGGACGAGATAGGTCTGATGCTGTGATCCGTCTGTTTCTTTTGGCAGTAACTGTCAAATACCGGTCCTCATTCGGCGTTGTAACTCGAGGGCGACCTGTGCTGTAACATCTACTCTTATTACCATCATCTTGGAATCGTTGCCAAAGCCTGGAGATGACACTCTGGGCGATTCCAAGTTTCTCGGATACTTCCAGCTGGGTACGTCCACATTCCAGTCGTCCGATAATTCTACCACGTAAAAAATCATCCAAATACTTCCTTTGTGCCATAACTATGCGTTTATTGCACTGAAAGGCTTTTAAATTGCTTGGGAACAATTTTACTTCTTTGCCACCATTCCTTATATACATACCCCTCTCTTACACTCCACGCCATCTGGTGGTTTCCTATGATTTACATATTCTTCTTCAAGATGTGTGTGATAATTCTACAGGTGAAACTTTTATTTTAGAGTTCAATATCTGTGTGATTCTGAATTATCCTTAATTTATGGACATTAGTGTATATAGCTTTGAGACTGATATGATTAGATGCTGCTTTCGTTTATATTTTTTCTGAATTTGCTGTTTTCAATATTTGCTGCAAATACATATAATGTTCACTTATTTTTAGGACTTTTTTTTCTAAGAATAATGAGTAAAATGTTTTGTGAGGGATTTTAAGTAGGATCTAGCAACTGTTATTACTTGCTAATGAGCAGACACCTCTTTATGTTTATGGAATTATTTCTGGAAATTTGAAAACATTTATGATTTTTCTACGCCAATTGCATGTGGCTGAGTGATTATGATTGCAAACTTATAGCGGGCTTTGTCGAATCGTAGGGTTTAGTTTCACTATAGAGAGGCTGATGTAAGTTAAATCGATTGTGAGCTGGTCCTCAACACGTAGGATTGGCGGTGAAGTTTGAAGAATGCGATACTTGTTGTAGGACTTGTCAGTTGACTGAGGCTTAAGACCTGGTCCGAGAACCATGGGTAAAAGCTCTTGTGTAGCTTCTGAGTGTGACGTTAATGAAACATTAAATCAAATCAACCTACTGCTTTTCTTACAATAATTTTTATTTTTAAAAATCATCTCTCTCTCTCTTTTTTTACTTCGTTTAGTGATGCCTTTGCCATGATATGTTTGTCCCTTTAACAGCGAAAAATTGTTCATTTTTCGTTGTCTTCATATGGGCTCACCTTTGAATTGTATAATGGATATGTATAATTCGCTTAGAAACGTTTATCTTTTTCTTCGGTGGAGCATGTCTTTGCAAGGATATGCTTAACTAGTTAAGGAACGAAAGAATATCTATTGCACATTACCTCAACTTGTTTATTTATCGTAAGCCAAAAACTTTTGAAAAATTTAGCATTATTTTTTTTTATTGCTGAAAGCTATTTTCAAGCATTCTTTAGAAATACTCAAATGTTTTGCTTTTTTTTGTTAAAGTCAATTTGTAACGATTACATCTTTCGAATTCCATGGCGACATCGGATGCAATTTTGAAACACAAATCAAAAAGGGGCATTAGATTTACATTTTAACAAAATTCTTGCTGTTTCACATTTTTGAAATAGTTCCTATAATATTTTCTTGCGGTTATTTTCTTTTAGTCATTTCTGCTTCTAGTTTGAATGCCGCGTTTTTCGATGGTGTCTGATGAGGATGATTCATCTAACTATTCAAGGTCTCGGAAAGCACTGGTGCAAAATATTTCCCAATCTCCTTTATTTATTTTATTCAAATTTAAAACGTAGAATGTGGTTAAGTTGCATAAATAATAGTTCGACGTCAATAAAATGAACAGTTCAACAAAGCACACCAAAAAGTCTTCAAAGGTAAATAAATTAAATAAAGTAATTTTAAATGAATGAGCGAATATTATAGACTTACCTAAATCCCGTTCGTAACTCTTTCGTCCCATGTAGGTGGGTGAGAGTGAGATGTATACCGTGTTTACTCGAATCTAAGATGCGCCATTTATCCAATGTTAATGCTACTTAAAATTGGGTGCGGCCTTGAATCGAAAACAAAACATTTGTCGGATGGGAGAAATTGAGTTCCGATCCCTTTCAAAAGGAAAAATGTAGCTGTCTATTCTGGCCACTTGCATCGCTGACTTATCCCATTTCGCAGTTTATCCCCATTAATTCAAACTATACTAAATATCGTTGTTTGTTGATATTTAGGAAAAAAATTTGTATACGTTTTGTGGATGGCGTAAGCAAAATTATATAATTTTTGGTTGTAAATGTTCAACAATCTTTAAAAATTCTTGTACATTCTCCTATAATGCATTCTTATAAAAAATGTAGCATAGCAAATATATTGGAAGGCATGTAAGACGACAGATACCGTGTGGGAAAATTGTGATGCCGGCAACAATTCCAAAGTCAGCGGTGACGAATCATTTCCGAAACATCATACTGACGGTTAGAGTAATTATAGGTTCATGTATATATTTGAGGGTTTCCCATATTGTTTAAATAAATTATTAACTTCTTATTACTTCTCATTATTTTTTTTAAAATTAGTATCGGATATTGATGAATATTTTGTACAACTTTTTATTCTTTCTCAAAAACGAGCAGATAATCGGGGGTGCGGGGGAGAGTCGATGGGGGCTTAGATTCGAGTAAATACGGTATTTATGTCGCACTGTCAGGTGTGTTTAAAGAGAAATAAAATAATAGTTATTATGGAAGTTGCTGGTGATGGTTTATTTCCCCCCACGCCTTTAGGTAGGCAAGACGGTGAGAGAGGCGTGCCGAATAGGCCGACTCCCCCACAACCCTTTATAGTGATGTATATTAAAATCCCCACGGTGTAGAAGATAGGAGAACAGAATACTAGCTGCATAGCTTCTAAGCAATCAATCAATGTGTAATTTGGGGCACCTCACAAATATTTCTATTTATTTTTTCACTTGCCACAAAAGCAAAACTATGTTTAGCCTTTTTTTAAGAGAGATCAAGAATATGTAATGTCTGAAAGAACTCGAGTAATACCCGGCATTTTTTACCGCATCTTTCAACTTCAATACTATGGAACTATTCCTTAGATGTAAAATGAATACGAAAGGGCAGACACACATTGATGATGTCCCTGTTATTTACAAAATCTTTTCCATTTCCAAATAAATAGCGTCCGTTCCATCTCGCGATAAGTTGCATCCTTGGGCGCGAAAAAGTTTCCGGAAACCATTTACAAACTTTCATTCACCTCTACTCACAGCGATTAATAAGCACTCAAGGGAATCACCACCAGGCGGCGGGGCATGAAAGAAATTGGAAAATGGCAGTATTTCTTAACGAAAACGAAGATCGCATTGCCTGATTTTGGAACGTTTGAAGATTACTAATGAGACTCACAATAACCAATGTTGTAAGGTACCTGAAAACTCTGTTTTCTAACTTCGATTTCATTTACTGATTGTAAATAAAAGGGAAATAATATAGGGAGATAATTTAAAAGTATTTTTCTTGAACTCTCCGAAAATCTAAAAAGCAAGTTTCATCATTAAAACAATATTCAGATATATTCTCAAAGTTAACCAAAGAAATGTTTTAATCGTTTGAGTAACACGAGCCACTTTCGCTCTCTTTGGATTTCATGTCGAAAAACTCTTGCACATTTGGCTCCTACAACGCGCTTACAATTTGTTGAAACGCGCTCAGCTTTTCAGACAATCGTAATGAATTTTCAAAATAAATATAATTAAATGAATAAAATAAATAAAATGTATTTTATTCAGAATAATAATTCTGAACAAAATAAATTTCACACAATTAAGCAATAAATTTGGAAATGCAACGCCTAGAAGTACCATGTGTTTTGTAAAAGAGCATTACGTTATATCGATAAATAATTTAGCTTTAGGAATCTGTCTTGTAAAGGTTTCGGTCGCATTGATGAATTCTCTTGTGAGCATCACACTAAGGAGGATAATGAAGGACGTTATTTTGAGTCACAGTCAGGTGATGAGGATGACGCCCGAGCTGGCACAGCACTCTTCAAGTTTTCACGCCACGCCAAAGTGAAAGCTTTGAACTTTGACAGACTCAACTTGGTTAAGGCGGAGTGTTTTCGTTGGAATGAATGTACGTGTTCTATTTTAAAATATTCCTTGGTGTGCTTTGTGGCTCAGAATAACGAAATGTGGTGTTAAGATAATTTTAATTCAAACCAAAAATGTTTTACCTTTTTTTTATCATTTTCATTTAAAGATCAAATTTAATTTAACGAGTCAGTCAAATAATTGTGCTGTATGGTATTATTAAAACAACAAAACTGAGAGGGGAGCCAGTGTTTATTATACATATTTTACTGGCTGGGTGATGTGGTTGGTTTGTCGCTAGCCTTCTGCACCCAAGGTTGCGGGTTCAACCCCAGCCCAAGTCGGTGGATTTTCTCGATGCAGAAAATCGACAGCGGTCATGTCGTATGATTATAGGGCATGTAAAAGGTCCCTAGAGTGTCTGTTTGGCTTGGGTGTTCTCAGCAAAATTAAATCCTAATACAGGTTTGCATCGTCAAGAGCTCAGTTGTCTCTAGGGAGGAAACTTAGCTTCAAAGTTACTTATCGTAATTGGTATCGCCTTTATGGTGCCGTGCTAAAAAGTTATACCAGGTCCTCGGGAATGTACTAGGTCTGTCAAGGTTAAATACCAATGTGCAGCCCGATTAGAAAAAAAAATAGTAAACAATTACTTATATTCTTAACTATTATAACTGATTAAACAAATGAACATTGAAAAATTCCTGTAAAGTGAGAAACATGCAAATAGAAGTGGGGCAATTGCATGAGAGTATTAAATGTGAATTTTTAGTACGTGTCCTTTGTCATAAAAATAAATGAAAATATTTTTTTTAAAAAGTATTTTTAGTATTACTATGCGATTTCATAAGGCTTACAGCTCTGTTTCACGACATGAATGCTTCACTTAGGAATAATTCCACTATACAAAGTACATCATGGAAAATGGAAAAAGGAAAAGTTTAAATTAATTTCAAGAAAAAAAATTGTTTGTGTGCTGATGAGCACACGATAGCAGTGAAAACATCTGATTTATTGTGATCAAGAGAATCGAATTGTTCGGGGTTACTACGTTTTCTTTTTCTACATTTTAACGTGCGGGTGTAAAGTAGTTCTCTTTTCTGTGCCTATTCATTGATGGATTTGTTTATTTTTTTAATTTTATGTAAAGAGCTGTTTAATTTTCTTAAAATTCTCGATGCAAACAAAAGAAGAGGGTTCGTACTTTTTCACAATTAATGCTTTTATTTTCTCGTATAATCTCTTAGCTGTCATCACTAATATTAACCAAAATATTGACCACTTTTTCACCAATTAACTTCATTAAAATTTCTGATTTTTATTATTTTGGCCCATTTTTGTGCTTAAATAATCTTTCTACTGAACTACTAGATCCCATATTTCGTTTCTTCTTATCTTCAATCTCCGACTTTCACTTCGTTCACTTGCTGTAGTCGAGTGGAAGTGGGTTGCATGACAGTAATATTTAAATAAAGAAAATAAAACTCCACGCTAAAAAGTATGCATGAAGTATTAACTTGGAAAAAAACACGCGTTAAATTTTTTTTTCATTTCAAAACCAAGCAAGAGTTACTGATTAGAGCATGATTGCAAACTTGAGCCCAGTGAACCCGATTGAGCGTAACGCAGTCAAACCTGACGCTTAATTTAGATTCATTCTTCGGCGAAACGTACATAAAGAAGTTATAACTTTAAAAGATTTGTGCATGTGTATCTGTTTGGTTAATCAGTCTTAAATGGATAAAACACCATCCATTGCAGGTTTAATCAAATCAGGGATCCACGTAATGTGGTGACATTTAAGTGCCATTTTTGTTGTATTCTTTGCTTTATGTCTTATTTTAAAAGTAAAAAAAAAATTCTCGTGTTTCAAAGATACTATAAAAGTTTTCGAATCCTGTTTTAACGCTCTAACTACTTTTTTTTTTTTTTACATTTATTTTATGAGAACAATTTCTTGAAACTTGTAAACCTCCGCTATTTTCTTCACAGATGATGCAAAAGATAACGTTGATCTCTTCATTTTTCGAATGGATAATGAAAATATATAAATTCTGGAAAGATACTTTAGTGCTACATATTTATTTCTGAAAGGAGTACCACTTTGTACAATCCTTCCAATCATCCTTTTTGCCCAATAAGCATGTTAACAATAGCAAGAGAGATTTACAGTATTATATATTTGTACAGAAACACAACATCATCCTGTTTAAAATTATTAATTTTGAAAATAAATATTTTAAATAATTTTTGGAACTTATTGGATGTAAATGGTGGCTCAAGAGCTCATTTTTATCAATTAGTGGATTCGAGTCCTGATGCCACTGAAAAGCCTGTGTATGCATTGACTTATTCACGTTAACTCTATCGAGGCTGTCATGGTAGGGAAGTTTCGAGCATGCGGTGCAACTTTAGGTGCCAACCTCGTCACTTGATCGCATTTCAGATTTGCGAGATTCGTCGCTAATAACCCTCCCACAACATCGGGGCGTAAAAAATCAAATCAGAACAGAAATACGCTGTGCACAAACTAGGCTGGGAGATTTTCCCACTCAATGTTGGATAAATGATGCAAACATTTGAACATATTTCTGTACTCTGAAACCCCCATTATAAACAGTTATCAACAACGCATAGTGCAGTTCATTTGATAAGTATAATTATTTTAATTTGAAATGGCACAAGGCTTGAAATAAATGCGATTTAAGATTTTACTGTATTTTAAGTTAAATTATTAAAAATATAAGCAAAGTATTTTTTATGTATGCAAAATTTTGTAATAATAAAGAATTGAAAATAATGAAACATTTAACTACCCATCTGTTGCTTGTGAATTCAGATCAGTTTGGAAACAAGCAGCATGTTCTCAAATCTTTACTTTTTCGAAGATATTTTGAGAAATAATAAAGGGTTGAATATGCAGGGACAATATATCAAATTTTGAACGCTTTTGTACTTATTACATAGATGACGTTAGATCAAAACAGTAAATAAATGCCAAAATATAATTTTTCCTGACCACTTTATAGCATCCGTTAGTTAAAAAATACCTTGCTTTGTTATAAGGTAACAAATAAACCCTCAAGAGCAAATCATCCAACGACGTTATTTAATGCAACTGCTCAACCACCTCCAGGCATCCAGAAAGAAAACTGACTGCATTATTTTCCTGTCTTTCTTTCCTATTCACGTCAGCTAAATAAGCTCCTGAATGAAGAGAACGAATGAATGCGTTTGATTGGTTGATAACAGAAATATGATATTTCTTGTTACCTGTCAGATGACACACTCTGACAATAATGTGGGATGGAAAAGAAAATATTTGCCTTTCCTAAAATGATTTTGTCTCATACAGAACAGGGTGTTCCCCCCCCCCTTTCATATAAATAAATTTGTCCACTGGTGAGCTGCGTATTCTACAAGCAAGATGATTTTTAAAAAATTGATTCTGTGAGCGATACTTTTTATTTATCTTAAATATCTCGTTTTTCAAAGGGAGATGCTTATTAAAGGGGGAATTCGCAATAAAATATGGCTATATTTTCCTTTTATCTTACCGACAACGAAACGCAAAATAAATGTTATTTTAACAACTGCAGTTCAACAAAAAAGCTTCGATGTGTTTTAGTTTTAAATAAATATGTATCGAAGAAGTTACATTTTCTTGAATCTAATAGAAATAAAAAAGCAAACATTTATTGGTTTACGAACCGTTTCAAAATACACAATCTTGTAAAAATAGCATTTCTGCAAAAAGAGAAATACATGTCTCCCCGAAGCAATAAAACTCTTGCAATAGATTATCGATTTAGCCATCGAATTAGATTTAAAAAAACCACTTACGGTTGCTCTGTTACATATTCCTTGATATACACATACATTCTGCACCACCATTGCTACTTTTTTATACAATTTTCTTTCAACGAAAGAGGTATATTAAAAATATTGGATATTTCTTTTATTTTTGAGTGATAGAATAATTTAACAGTTAATAGTTACGATTTTAATTATAAAACATTAAAAAATATTATTTTTAGTAACGGTTATTTTAAAAAGGAATTCTTATATTTCGTGTTCTTAGATACGATACTTTAAATTCAATAATTTTTTTAAAATGACGAGAAATACTTTTTAAATTTCTAGTATTTCACAGTATCAATTTCTTCTCTATAGTATATTGTATAAAATTTATTGTATCGATTGAAGCTGAATTAAGCATTTATGATTCGCTCACATATAATGATCAACCTTTATCCTCCCCCCCCCCAAGCGTTGAATACTTCAATCTATGGCTATAGATTCTTCTTCAGGGATTGATATCTAAATACTAATATTGATCTTTCGATTGTTTCAAAAACATTTCGAGAGCTGTTGCTTATTATTTTAAAAAGAAAAAGGATTTCAAAATGGATGCATATTTATATTTACATATCTGCCTCCTTGGGAGTAAAATTCTGTAAAAGCTAATCTCTACTTAACAAAAAAAATCATGCTTTAGGTATGTTTTTGTGCTTTAGGTATAATAGTTCGAAAACAGGATTTTTTCCATAACCCTCGCAACAACACTTGGAAGCTGATATCCTCTGAAACAGATCTTAGTGCATCTTTACTTAACAAAAGAAACATGCCTGCTAAATTCCAAGACTTTATGTCAAACAGTTCAGAAACGGGTTTTTTTTTTATCAAAATGCTCTTGAACCACTCTACTCTCTCCTGGATATCGATTGCCACAAATCCATTCTTATCAATTCTTTATTTAACAAAATTTAGTTAACTCAGTTATTGTGTTCTTCAACGCTTTGTGTGATTTCCTTAAGTTTTAAAAATATTACAATGTATTCGAAGGAAACTTGGTGTTTCGCATTGATGGGGATTTCACATTGATGACCTAAATCCATCATTTAGGTCAGGGGTAGGCAAACTTTCGGAGAAAAGAGTTTTGTAAGAAAAACAGCATAACAGGTCTCAAAGAGCATTTGCATAAAGAATCATCTTCACAGTAGTGTGTGGGGGAGGGGAAAACCTTGTAACATTCACTATCAAGAAATTATCTTGCACCAATCAATATTTTTTTATTTAAATAAAGTTTTACACAAAGTAGCTTTTTCTATTCCTTCCACAACTAAGAGAACTCTAGACGATATTATGTTTTTCTATAGCTCAATGCAAGAACCATCTTTATCAAAATATCATGATGCTTAGAATTAAGTTTTCAAGGGCCTGGATAAAAATATTCCTCTCAATAGTACCGTAAAAACTTTACTCTAAAATTTCATGCCTACATAATAATTAAAATTAACACTGATTGTCCCTGCATATGAAAGTCCTTTTTTATGGGTCTTTAAGCGTCCCAGAGTATATTTTCTTTGTGTGTTTCTATAGAAACTGCTCTCTACTATCTAGGGAACAGAGCAAACGTTTCTGGAAATCACTTAAAGAAGTGTCTTCCAATAGCCACATTCCTACCAATAAATTCTACTTTTACTGTTTTAGAACCAATTTTAATTTTTTCACTCACTCGTCTCACTTCGTCAATGGAAATCATGCAATATACAGAAATCTTAAGCCTGTCAAACCTTTAATTGTAAGCGTAAATAAGGTAGATAATTTCAATAGAAGATAACTATAAAAGAAAAAGAGAAAGAAAAACAATCATTTTTAGTAAATATAAATGTTTTTAATAACTTCCTATAGCTTGTGAAGTCTGAATAGCCGCAACCGTCTTATCAAAAAGCCTCGGTTTTCCAACTCCTGGTTTTCCACCACTTGTAAAAAAAAACCAGCAACCATGACTGTGCGGCTAAAGAAATTTAAGAAAAAAGTTAATTAAACAAACTGACCCAATTATTGTGAATATTACATAATTTAATCGTAAAATCGATGAGAACAGAAATATTCAAAAAAAGATAAAGGCACAACTTTTATACGAAAATTTTCATGATATGATCTAAATACATTTAAAATGATATTCTCTGAAACATTTTTCATTAGATAAAGAAACCACATACACGCATGTTGGCTTTTCCACCACTGAACGTTTTTTCGTGACTTTTAACTTTTTAAAAAAAGCACGAAAAAAGTGACTTTTTTCATCTGCAAAGCATTGCTATAGCATAGTTTACACGTGACATATGAGATGTCTTTTTTACAACTTATGGATACCTTTAGGAGAGCTTGGTCTTAAGCCGTATGTGACACAACAGGCATTCAATTCTAACCCTGGCAGGAAAAGATATTAAAAACAGGAAGATATAGCACAAGGGATTACTTCAAAGAATATTGTCTTTTGTTATGTTGTCGCGAATAGGCAGTTACGATTAGAGGATATATGGCTTCACTTCTTTTAGAAACGGGGGGATCCAGCAACGTGAATAGTTTCTGTAAAAAAAAAACAAGTTTTCCAATATTTTTATACTTAATTTTATTTTATTTATTTAATTTTTTAGTATTGATTTTAAGTTCTGATATATCAGACTTATGATAACGTTATATTTCCTCGTTTTACATGAAATAAAAAATTCAAAAACATATTAATTGTTTTCGCACATTTGCCACAAACGCAACTATTAATATGCTAAATGAATTTTTACAAAACATTATATGAATGAAACTAATTATTTTTAAATAGTGCATAAAAATAAATTCAAATAATGCATTCAACTTTTACTTAACATTTTGGACACGATCCTTGAAAAATCATGTAAAACCCGCAAAAAAAAAATTTTAATAAAAAAGAGGATGTATTCTTTATTATTCCCAAAACTGATTGAGATGAAACCGAGTGAGAATTTTAATAACGTCACGTTATGTAGCAACTTTCTGATAATAATTTTATATCTCGGTGAAAAGAGGCGGATGACACCTGAGCAGGGCACCCCCTCTCCTAACTTCCACACCAACGACGATTGAGCTTCGACCTATTTTGCATTGACCCTCTTTGCACGACAGTTCTTCAGCGGTAGTAGGCTCGAACTCATGACACGTCTGCCACGATTTCTTGACCGTAACCTGTAGGCTACCACAGTTACCTGTTCCCTATGTGATATGGAGAGATGGGTATTTTCGATAGCTTGTATGGTACGATAGACCAGATATAATGAGCAATACTATTGAAATCAAAAATAAACTGCATTTCAAAATAAAATAGGTATAGATTATGATTTTTCGCTCGTAGATTACAAGGCGAGTAAAGAAGTAAGATCATTTATCATGATGTGTCATTGAAATTTTTTAAAAAAATAAAGACGCTTGAGATAGAAAAATTATAAATTCTGGTTATTCATAAATTTATAAAAAAGACGAATTCTTTATTGTTAAAAGAACTGAAAGGTGCGCTTTCAGTAACTATCCTAACCTTAACTTGCTTAAAATAACTTCCCTAATTACGTTAAAATGTCTAGCTTATAAATGTCAAATAAATTGCATTTTTAAAGCCTTACAAGTATGGCGCACTAAAAGAAAGCACACGCTCGCATTAAAAAAAAAATACCTAAGTTAATGGAATCATAGCAAAACACGTCTTAGGTTTTAAACAGATTTGTCTTCTGAAATTTTGAAATTCTTATTATAACTTTTGAAGACAAAAAAAAAGAGGGTTTTCTACAATTTTTTTCAAAGGAAAGTGTTCGTGTATTTTTCTTGATCTAATTAATAAATAAACATTAAATAAAAGGAACTCATTAAGAGGAACTTTCTTATTTTTTATGTTTTAATGGTATTGGCAAATGAACCGTCGAAAGACGTTTCTATCATTTTTACGAAATAAATTTAAAATGAAATCATCGCTTCGACAATAATAAATAATAATTGATTAGTTTCCGGAAATCATTTGGATTTAAAATAAAAAAACTCACATCTAGTTCCTGTGAGTGGAAATAACAGTTAAAATAAAAATGATTTAAGAAGAAGTGAGAGAGTCGTGAATATTATACAAAATTCTTCAATAATTCAATAAACAATTCTGAAAAAAATAAGGAAGCCATTTGAAAATGCACTTTGCCATTTTATTTCCGTTTTAAACTGTCAGAAAAAGTTTAAGAAAATTATGTAATGTGTTTTAGCCGTGACTAAGAACTTCAAATCGAATTATTTTATCTTTATTTGAAAGGAACACTTCAGTGAGAACTGGAGGTAATAAAAGATTACATGATTCAAACAAATGTTTGATATTTTTATTGCATTCCTTTTCAGCATATGTGTTCCGTGAAATTAGGAGCGTTACGTTGGTTGCATAAGAATACCGTTTAATACACTCTTGCAAGGAAGGGTAGAAACTGAATTACCCTTCTCACGCTCGAATAGAAAGCGATGCTCAGTGCGATTTCAATTAACATTACACACTGCGAAGCAACGCAGGGCTCGTAACGTTGAACTGTGGTCAAATGACGAGAACACCACTTGAGCCGGCACCACACCTCTCCAAACATCCACACAGCACATTCGGAGGACTTTCAGCCGAGACAGATATTTAATCTGTGTACCACTTTTCTATACGGTGGGTCCCTTATATACTGGAGAATAAGCTGTACGTGTCTCGTGTTTTTGTTCCCGGTGGGGCTCTAGGTGACGAGTAGTGATAATGTAATGTCTCTTCGATGTGTTTAATATATATTGTCGACTCTCGATAATTCGAAGTTGGAGGAACCAATGAAAAACTTCGAATTATCAATAGTTTGAACTATCAAGAGGGAAGGAAAAAATCTCAAAATACACGAAGAGAAATTTTTTTAACACATTTAAATTTGAAGCTGTGTAATAAAACAACAATTGCACATATATATAAAAGTATTTTAAGGTATTTTTAAGAAGTATATATATTATACAGTATAAATATTATACTGCTGACTAATGCGGTCGGTCTATTGTCCACTCGAACAACAACAAAAAATGAAAGTGTCTTTACGCCTGAGGAACCAGAAAACACTAAAAAAGGGTAGCGGACAGATGGTTATCTAAGGGGTTATGTTACAGGGAAGACACGCAAAGAGAATACAACGCAAAACTTATAAGCTCCAACCTGTTTGTTACAAGACTGTACATGTTAGTGGGTGGTCAAATTGTCCAGAGTTTCATAAGATAACTTCGAATTATCGCGTGTTGTGGCATGGCTAGCCACAGATTTTCCTTCGAAATATTAAGTGTACAAAAAGGTATTGCTTTAGTTCGAAATATCACGAGTTTTTCTTGGGACTGAGCATATACTTCGAATTAGCGAGAGGTTCGTATTATCGAAAGTTTGAATTAGTGAGAGTCGACTGCATATCAATGGTACACGCAGTTTTTTTCTTCAAGGGGGTCTAGGGATGAAAGTTGACCAGTCTGATATCATACCCCAATACGCTGTCAAACCAATTCTTTTGATTTCATCGATTGTCGGGAACAAAAAACAGTTGTTGAATAAATAACGAGCATTAATTGATAAAATAAGGGGATCCTTGTGTGTGAGCTACTGATATCTATGTAAGGTGAGGGTTCGCAGCGGGTTGGAAATGAAGATAAAGGCATGTTTCACATAGAAAAACATTTAATTAGTTAAAAAGGGGACGGCACAAGGCAAATACTAAAATATGATGAATAAAAAAGAGGGGGGGCTGCCCTTAACATCAGCTAGTGAACTATCCGCAAAACGCGTCCATTCTCTCTCCACATCGCTTTGCGCCCCATCCAACATGTTTATAGGAATCATAATCTCAGTTAATCAGATGGTTCCAGTTAACAATCACTTCCACGCCGAGGTGGATGGATGAACCGTCCATTCTGACCGTAGCAGCTGTCCTTAGCCTCATAAGTAGGATCATGTAAAGGAATCTGAAAGAAACAAAAAACGAAACAGAAAATTGTAGAACAAAGAAAAAAAGCAGGTTTCTGTTGCTAAATGCAGTGAATTATGCAATCAGGTGATGCCACTCTACAGTTTCATATGGCCAGCTGTTCGCTTAGGTCGTTTTTTGTTTTGTATGTTTTCTTTAGCTTTTTCTTGCACTTTATCGATATTTTCCTTCAATCCTTTCTTAAAATATTGCCTTCATTCACAATGGTTTTTAACAGCCCTTAGGTCAAAGTCCTGTTGTTTTGGATCCAAGTGAGCTTTCGAAACTTCATTTACGTTAGTTTTGTGTTTTATTTCTTGAATTTTGGGACAGGTACCAGCTTCTTCTATCGTTTGAAATTTTTTAGTAGTCATCTTTAATAGTTTGTTCTTCTGAAAGGACCATAAGTAATTTGTCTCTGCAGTCTGGGATGTCTTTAACAGCAATCTTCATCTCAAGCTTTTCCTATTTGTTATCTAAGGTTTCATACTTTTGTTTTAATTTGTTGTTCTTTTTTTCAGAGAAGGATTTAATTATTCAGAATTTCAATTTCTTCCTCTAGCTTCTTGGCTTACTTTAATGTAAATTTTTTTGAATATTTTGTTTCTTCACAATTTTTATTATTTACAATATAGGAAAGATTAACTTCAGAGGTGGTTTCATCACAAACAGTAGCAATATTTACAAGTAAATCCTCATCAATTTTACCGCACAGGCGTATATAATTTTTATCAAATGTAAACTGAGTTTATTGCAAAAAGTCACGCCCAATAATCACATCAGGGGGGGGGGACATTTTCATTAAGGACATGGATAGTTGCTGGCAGAGTATAATTTTGAATAATAATGTAGTCCTGAAAGAAACCAATGCTTTGAAATTTATCTTTGCCAATACTGGAAAAAGTAGTTTGTGAACGGTACAAAGGAGAGAACTAATTGTTAGATAAGTTTTATTTTTATTTATAATAGTGACGAACCAGTGTCACAAAGAGCAGTTAACTTAGAACCTTTAATTAAAATTTCAACATGCATAAGATTTTAGAAAAAATTTGGAGCAGAAATTTGACCTACAATTCTGTCAGGTATAGGAAGTTGAGTTAGATTTTGCTGTGAAATGCGAGGTGTTTTGGGGGGGGGGGGGTAATCCGCATGAGCATGGCCAAAACTTTTGTAACCATGACATTGTTTCCCATATGGCTTCTTGTTACAGTGGGTACTCTTATGTTATGCTGATGGATTAAAAAGACAAACTAACTGTGGGATTGGAGTACGCTTTTGTTCAAATTTCGTTTTACGTGTTGGCACTTAAAACACTTGACAGAGTACTACAAAATGTCTTTCGCACTTTATGGAAATGATTTTGATTGTTAATTTTTATCTATAAATGCCGCCTTTTGTTAAGAGGATTTGTTTTTATTTGATAATCATAACTCTTGACAACAGCTCTAGTTTGAAGTTTCCATGAAAGTAAACTTTTACTTACTACTGTCATGCCAATTGAACCCATTCCTCTTGGTCCATCAGTGTTCTTGGATATCGTTTTCCTAAGGCTTCTTTTAATAAACCGAAAGCACAAAAGTCCAATGGAGAAGTGTCAGACAATTTTACAGTATTTCATCGGAATATACTTTTTATTCCTGTTTCTAATTCTTTATTTGACGTGACTAGAGACTTTGTCCATATGAAGCACAAATGTATCAATGTTCTTTCCATATAAGGCTGAGATCCCTTCTTCAAAAATTGGGACTAAAATGATCTGCTGGTAGCAGAGTGAATTAATGCTGGCTTCTCTTGAGGATTTCTTGATTTTTAATTTACCGTTGTAACAAAATCCTGCAAATATCATGAATCCTTGTGGAAACTTTTCTGTACACTGGCGAAGCCATTTCGTACGGTCATTCTCGTCAGTTGGGCAATAGAAAATTGATCGCTTATTACAAACACCCTTGCTTCCTCGAGTGTTACTACAAATTTCCATTTTTCGGCAGTGGGGGTTTTTTACATAATTTTCCACAATTTGTTTCTCTTTTAGCAAAATGTTTTGGAAAAAGCAGATGAACTTGAGATTTAACCATCTTTTTCAACTTTAAATCTTTATAAATGATTTTACTTGCAGTGCCAGAAGACATTCTAGTTTCGATGCAATGAATCTTTGAGCCGGCAGATTTTCTTTTAGGATAAGAGACTTCACTTTCTTGATAGCTGCCTGCGTTGGAACAAAATCTTAAGATGATGTTTCGTGGTCCTGTTTTCCTTTTTTACTTTCAGAAAGATGTTTTTTTTTCTTTCAAATTTACTACATTATAAAAACCTTTTTCAAAATGCAGTAACCGAGAGATTTTTACACTACTTTATAATTTTATGATACAAATATTTATCCCGGGAAAGCGTTACCTTCGAGCCATATATAAATTTTAGGAGCCATTTTCAAAATAAATATTTTATTTTACATTCGAATTATAAGAAAACATTAGCAGACGATTATTCTGAAATTGCCGAAGTTTTATATCGAAATGCAAGCAAGAAAATAAATTACAAAATCATTGTCATAAAGTGCAAACGACCTTCTGTGTTAGTATCAAAATAGATATTTCCACCAGTTTTTTAATTCCGCGCGAGACGTACAGATATGTATGTATGTGTGTTTTAACGTGTATACTCTTAATATATCAGATTTGAACCGGGCACAAATCGTAGTGCGATAATACTGGCTGAATAAATATGCCAAACTCCTTTGAAATAATATATAGGAATCACAAGTATAAGCTTCAAAAATTAATTAAATTAGATTAATCAATTCCTTTTTTTCTGCGCCCGCAATTAATTGGATAGCACAGCCATCGTAATGACTTATACTTCACTGGGCACAAACATATTTTTTTTTCAATTTATCTCTTGTTCATAAAAGAATACTGAAGCAGCTTTTTATTTTCTACTTTTCCGCTAATCCCCTTCTTGCGAAGAAGCCACTTAATCCCAGTCCACGAGTCGATATCGTTTTGATTGACAACGAAAAGAAAAAAGAGAATAAAAGTATTAGATTACACTATTGAATTTACTCCTCCATTTTTCCTAAGTCGTAAGGCTATTCCAAAACATCAACTCTAGTGCATCCTATAAAAATTTTACTTATTAATATATAAAAACTAGCCATTTATATAAAAGTCTCTTTCAATTCATGACTTCTTTTATTTTTTAAACTTATAAGAGAAAATAATATCCCTTAAAAAGCATTTAGAGCTTAAGTGCTTTAGCCGCAGTTATGGTCACGAACTTGTGATCTGAGTGTCCTGGTACTACTCAAGACCCGCCGTGTATAAGGAACAGCTTCCCGTTAAATCAGTTATCCTGTTTGAGTGGTAGTTAGTGGTAGGGGCACCATCTCAGATGTCGTCCTCGTTACTCGAACGAGGCTCAAAATTACGAGGTCCGTTGTCAACAGTCCACATGTTGCTTTATAGTACGATTCTCACTTGCAAATCTATAGCGCTAGGATTATATTCCAATTCAAAAAATGTGGCAAATATTTTTTGTGTGGTAAATATTTTCTTGAAATATTTGTTACAAGCAATCTGACACGTAAAATATAAAGAGATTAAATGAGAAGCAACTTAAGGTACATTTGGTATAAAACACATTCAGTGGGTTCTCTCGTACGATTTTCTCTTTCAAAACTGTTTTTGAGTTGTATTCTTTAAAATGGTTTCGACTGCCAATGCTCCTTCCACTGTAAGAGAAATTTGAAAATTAGTTGTATTATGTAAAATGAGGGTTTTGCACGAGCTGGAATTACACTACTCGTGTGAGCTTTCATTGATTCAATCTGCTAGTTAGCAATTAATTGTTTAGATTCAAGTGTTTACATACTTTCTTTAATAGTAATCGTCTCGATAATTTCTTCTTCAAAATTCCTATTCGATTTGTCTATCCTAGCTTAGCATCAACTATTTGGAAACTCGGCGCAGAATGTCTTAAAATCTCTCATAATCTTGCTTAACACAACTTTCTAAATCTGTTTTAATTTTGTTATAACATTGAACTTTAATTTTGTTATAAAATTCAACTTAAGATATAGTTATATATTTGTTAATTAGATTGTACATTTTTGAAACCGCAATTCGTATTCTACTACCGGAAATAGTACACTATCGAATTTGCTGTATTCTTCAATATATTATTAAAATGGCTAAAAGTATTCGTAGAAGGTAAAAATGTAACTTCACCGGCAATCAGCAGCAATGTTTACCAAGAAGGATAAAAATTTTCCAATAACTTATACTGCAGTTACCTCCTTTTTACTAAAACTGGGACTAGAATAGGGTTTTTGGAATCAAAAGAAAATGATTAAGGTAGGGGGTGGGGTAGGGTGGGGTGGATGACAGTCGCATCGTTTATGTTAACGTATTAATAAATATCGTCTTTACAGTTTCGAATCTAAGCCACTATGAAAGTAAACTAGATTTAATTGAGGAGTCTGACCATGGCTTGCGTTTCCCCCTTGCATCGAAGTGTAAAAACACTGTAACAACATGATGGAATTTGCTTCCTCAAATAAAACCAACAATAAATTAGAAATTAATAAAAGTGTATGCCAAGCCACATTTGTGATAGCGGTCTGTTTCTGCTTGACTCTGAACCCCCTTGTCTACCTGTAAACTCGGCTAGGTGTGTGGGAGAAACTGAATGATCCACAGACATGATTTCAATCTAATAATTTATTGTTACTAAATATCAACCAGACATAATAACAATCTAATTAAGGTAGGTGATTAAGTAGTAGAGTGCGGAGGGGCGATTCTATAACACGGGGATACTACTACGAACTCCCAACTGAACCTAAGACAGCTTAAATACGCTCAAATATAACTACGTCGCACACTAATAAGCTAACCTCTAATTAATCAAGCTCACAATACCTGTACTTTTTATGCATCGGACCCTACACTGGAAACTTGTAGGTGATCTTTATCGGGCTTAATCAATGTCGTTGGATCCACGCTCTGTAATCTTTTTCCTAGACAACTCCAAGACCTCTTTCTAATTCCACTATCTTTCAATCTTCAACTAACAACTTAACTCGTAGGCTCTATACTAACTCCTACTTGCCAACTCCAACGTCCCAACTCACAAACTCGCGAAAACAGAATTTATATAATCACTACCTAATATCATTTACCTAATCACGCTTTCTTGTTCGGCGAAATTTGATTGATTGAATTGAAATTATTTTCCCCCAGAATAGTCCCCAAAGTGTTAGTATAGTCACGGATAGAACCGCCACACAGTTGGTAATGTTTTTTCTGCTCCCAGATTTTATGCTATGCCGAACTTGTAAATCAAGGCAAAAAGCGTTTTTTAATTACCGTGAATAAAATTTCAAGTATAAAGTTAGAAAGGAATTTTGAATTCAGTAGGTATATAAATTGAAACTTTAATTAAAGCAGCCACTAATGTCATTGCAGCTAAAATGTTGGGAATATATCTTCCAATGATCTGTCTCACCTGGAATTTCCTAAACCGAATTGCGTCAAAATTTCTGATGCAAACATTTTAGATCGTCTGCAATGACTCAAACACAAAAAGAGGTGATCGGAAAGTAACTGACCATTTTCATACAAAAAAGAATAAAGTTCCAGACAAGCGTTTTGTCAAGAGAGCACTGTTGTGACGAAACGATTATAACTGTCAGAGAAAATTTAGTTTTCTGACAAGAAAAGTTTCGGCATTGAAGAATTTTTCAACCTCCAGAATATATATTTAAGAATGATCCAAGAAGAGAAAATTCTTTCTGATGTAAAATCATCATCTGGCTTTAGTCATGGTTTGATGGAGTTTAAAGTATGAATGCATGTCTAAGAGATTCTATTATGCCAGAATACCTGCGTGATGTCGAGGGGATCATTTTGGATAAAAGTATCAGATTAGGTACACTATAATTGTAAGATTTAATTTTAAATTTTATTACAAAGTGTTTAGTTTTAACTACTATATTTTTGTATCATAAATTATGGCATGATCAAGTATTAGGCAATTTCTGTCCCTTATTCATCAGCAGATCGTGGAGTCCATTTCATATCCATAAAGTTTCGCATAAAGCTTTTATTTTAATATATGGCATCGGTTATTGCCAAAACTACAAAAAAGCACTGTAATCTGCTTGTGGGATGGGCATTGTTTCGACTGTAAAGTTTATTTTAGCATGGTTCAAGCTTACAACGTGGTTTAATAACATTTTGGCCTTAATGGTGTATAGTTCTATATTTAATGCGTGAATAATATTTAGTTTCTAGCATTTAACTTTCTATCCGCTAACATTAATGAATTGCCGGCTGGGTGGCTTGGTTGGTTTGTCGCTGGCCTTCTGCACCCAAGGGTGCGGGTTCGACCCAGGCCTTTCAGAAAATGAAGGAAAGAAATATTTCGCTCAAACTCAATACGGAGAAATTTAAAGCGTATCATTGCCAAGGGAATAAATAATATGTCTCTCTCTCTCTCTCTCTCTCATCAGGTCATAATAAAACATTCTTGCCATGAAAGGAGCAATATATACGTATGCTACTTTGAATCGCAGCGTTTCGACAGACAAAATCCTCTTAGTTCGAAATGTCCAATTGGTGCCGATTCATAGTGCTTTTATCTACCCCTGAAAGCAAAAGAGGCAAAAACCAGGTTTCACCATTGGTGTGTGATACTCCAATAAATAAAAGCCTTTTGCGATGAATCTCTTTATATCAGTGGTCTTCAAACTGTGTTGCACAAGGGGTTCTACAGGGCATACCCATGTGCTCCACGAGTCACAATAAAAAATCGAAAACAAATAAATATGTATGCAAAATGGATTGACTATCTCTATGAAGTTTCTATAGTTACAAGTATCTAAGGTTTATTCATTCAAACTGAAAATTTTATTTTTATATTAACACTTTTTAAAGTTTTATTAAAATTGTAATAAAAGAATATTAAAACGTTTATCTTTATATATATATATATATATATATATATTAGTTTAGCTAACCTATATTTACATTTTTTTTAAATTGATCATATTTTTGATAAATCTTTCTTACTATACCGTTATATAGATGATATAATAGTTTTTGGTAAAAATAGTGAATTCAAACCAAATATTATGTTCTACCCTGACAATCTCAACCTTCTTAAAACTAATTTTAACTCTAATATGGTTGAATTCCTAGATTTAGACTTGCATCTTATTGACAATAGAGTAGTCTGTAACATTTATGACAAAAGAGATTCTTTTAGTTTCCATGTAATTAAAATTCCTGTATGGAACAGCAATTTGCATCTATCAATTTACAGAAATATTGTTTTGAATTTTTTACTTAGGAATGATAACTTAACTACCAACAAAATAGATAAATTTAATAATATCAAGAAATTCTTCCAATGCTGCTTAGATCATGACTAAACTTTTAACTTCTTAAGAACATATATTCATCACAAATACATTAATCGTCTTGCTATTTCTGATTTCAAAACCACCATACAACAATAGGATTTCAAAGTCAGCATTTTAGTGGTTTTACTGTGAAGATTCTGTTTTAACACTCTTCACACAGTTTATTTTTTAAGCACCCTTCTTAAAAATCCTATAAAATGAAAAAATTCTACATTTTTAGCAACCAAACCAAATTTCTACATTTTGACAACCAACCAATTTTCTACATTTGTGACCACCAACCAAGTTATAGCCTACCAAATTTCAATGTAATCTTTCTTGGAGTCTTCCTTACAAGCTGGTATAAAGGGTGCGTTTAAGTGAAATTTAGTTTTTTATCACAACATATAAAAGCTTTCCATCGGTTTCAAGAGTGTTGGATCTCCTGGAATAAGCTCTGTGAGCAGAAGTTTTAAAATCTTTTTGGAAGAATCCTTTTACTGGGTAATTCTTTTGATATTTTTCTGCTTAAACATTTTGGGAGAATTTTTTGCTTAATGGTAGTCGGTTGTTCTTTCATATTTCTATGAGATTTTTTATACTTTGGATTTTTTATACTTAGAATTTTTATACTTTAAATTTCTATTTATTTTATTTTGGTATTTCCTACCGAGTTGCAAAGGGGGAAGGTTGGGGCCTTCAAACTAGTTTAACCCCACTTATTCGGTCCTAAGTCCGAAATTGCATTTTGACTCGCTAGGTTCTTATTTGTATTTCATTAGATTTGATCTTAATTTTTTTTCTTTTTTTTCCCCTGTTATGTTCTATATTTTATATAAATTTCTTCCATATATATATATATATATGTAGTAAGACGATATTGATACGACGATATTCGTTGGAATAGATTCTTTAAACTGATATTGAAGAAACATTCTTGAGGTTAATTAAATCTGTTTATTATACATCTTGAAAACACTTAAGCAAGACAAGGACGTCACACAGATGTACGTAATCACAAATAGACACACACACACACAATACACAAACACTAGCTGCAGCAGACTACATAATGACAAGAGACAAAAAGCGAAAAAAGCGGCGTAACCGTGTGATCCGAGTTTTTAAACTGGCGGTGAAGGTCGTACGACTCTTTTGTAACAGGAGTCGTGATTGGATGTAAATGCGCGCGAGCAATTAGATTACGATTAAGATTAGGCGGGCGAGCAATTAGATGAAGATGCGAAAGAACTAGGAAATGATTTAACGGGGTACAGTTAAAGAGAGTTAGAAGAAGTCATTATATATATATCTCTCTCTCTCTGTGTGTGTGTGTGTGTGTGTGTGTGTGTGTGTGGTGTGTGTGTGTGTGTGTGTGGTGTGTGTGTGTGTGTGTGTGTGTGTGTGTGTGTGTGTGTGTGGTGTGTGTGTGTGTGTGTGGTGTGTGTGTGTGTGTGTGTGTGTGTGTGTGTGTGTGGTGTGTGTGTGTGTGTACACTCCCTACTAGATTATTAATATTCTATTTTTTACTATCTCGGGTTCCACGAGATAATTTTATACTCGTTAGTTATCATAATGTCTTGCAAAACTAAATAGCTTTCTAATGGAAAATCCACCATTTTACATTTGTGGGAAAGAAAACCGATAATAAAGGAAAGGAAACAATATGTCAACAGAATTGACGTTAAAATCTAAATTTTAGAGAAAAACAGCTTCTAAATTTTAGGTTGCATTTTCATGCAAATTCACGGGATTTTTCACACACCTATAAACCTTTTAAGGTATCTGTACACCTTCGAAGAAAATTTTTTGAAAGCAGTAATATTTGCTATTAAAATATTTTTTACTGATGAAACATAAGGTAAAACTATGAAAAATACATTTACTACTTTATTTATAGCACAAAAAATTTTAGAGAGTAAAACATAGTGAAAATTGTATTTGAATTCATTGTTAGAATAATGCGCATAACTCAAATGAAAAAACAAAAATATCACTTTTCTGTAAATTTGATGTTGATCATCATAACATTTTTTAGGGCTGGTACTATTTTCCTAATGACAATCAAAGTGTTACAATTTTTATCAAGGTTTGAGTAAAAGAACATTGAAAAATCATTAAAAAATTATTACGAGACATGATATACACCTTAGTTACTAATATCTTATCAACTCTATCAGCATGGAAATTGTAGGGGTTCTTTAAATCTATAAAATAAATGTACTTGTAAAATTTAAACTAATTTGGCTTACAACTTTTTTCCATATTCACGTTGTCAGATGCTAATATGTTAAAAAATGCATTTTGAGATAAATCAGAAATAACTTTAAACTGCAATTTTTAATATTAAACACAATTAGATATAAATAAAATGCCCCTGATTTATAAATAACACCCTCTTTTCTCTCTAAAACATTGAATTTTTTTCCTGGTTGCTTTTAAAAATTTTCTGCGCTGCTTTACATTTTGTGTTGAATGACGTTCTGCATCGTTAATTCTATTAACGCCAAGATGTTTGTATGATTTTAAAGTAAAATAACATAATATTAAGTTTTTTAAAAATAATATTATTTTATAAAAATTAATAATAATATTATAAAAATTTAAGTTTTATAATTTTAAGTTTTTTTTAAATGTCAATACAACCCTTGTACCCATCATTAAATTGTTTAACAACATCCAATGCAACAGATTTTAAAGTTTTGAGGCACATGAACACTTCTTTCGGTACTCTCTGCCATATAATGCCATTAAAACACTCATTTGATTTTTGCGTTTTGCCATGCAGGCATTTAGTTAGTAGTTCTTTGGTACATAATTCTAAATATATAGGCTTAATCATGTTTAATACTTCATTAGATAAACCTTTATATTTTTCTTTTGGCATTTGCCCACACGATAGTGCTCGCTGGTAGTAGCACCAACTATCTTTTCCGATGGGACAATGTCCATGCATGGGTTTCTTGACTCTTAATGAGCAATGAAACAGGGCCGCAATAAGACCAGAGAGGTTTCCAACATTGCTACGAACAGCAATCCCATAATAGTTTTGCAATCGCTTAATAAAAGAGTCGGTGAGTTTGCTTTTACCAGACAGATTTTTATTTTTCGACTTACGTTTGCGCAATCTCGCATCTACTTTCTTTTGAACATGACCGATACATTCATATTTTGAGACGCTATCTTTCCCATAAGTATCTTTGACACTCATAAAGCCCTTAGAATCCCTGTCACCATAATATTGTGCATATTTAAGGCCTCGCTTCACAATAGAACGTTGGAAGATTCTAGTTGCACCAACAGCTTTCATTTTTAACGCAGAACCTTGAAAATTGCTATGGCATACGTGATCTGCTGCATAAGTTTCCGATCCAATGCTTTTAGGCATTTTAAAAATCTTTCTATAGATGGGACAATACGACGACATTATTTCAATGTCCACTACTTTACCAGTGTCAACTGACAAAGCTGCGACACACCCATTCATGGAAGTGTAACCCCTAAGCTGCCATGTTCCGTCTACTGAAGCACCACATTTAACTATTTTATTTTGAGAAGGATGTAGCACTAACAGTTCAAAAGCTGCTTTTTGCATTGATAGTTCACTAACTTCTGAAATCACAGACATGAGTTTGTTCTCATGATTAATGTACGCAGTTTCACTGAGCCTGGATAAATTTAACGTACCACATAATTTAAACCCAGCAGAAAAACCTTTACCAATTTGTCACATACTATAAACAAATCTTGTATTTACTTCAGAACAGTTTAAAGTTTTCTTTGAACTAGAAAACCCTGAGTAAAAGTCACAATGTTTACACCTTATAACAAAATTTGAGCCCAAACCATATCTTGAATCCTCAGAAAGCAGTAAATCTTCTTGGAAACATCTTGTGGGCAACAAAGTTTAAAAAAAAACATTTAAGAGGACTTCAATATCTATAATTCTTTTTCCAGTAAGTGTTTCATGCTCATACTCTGTCATTTCTTCATCAAAAACAGCAGACATTTTGATATTTGAGTGAATGAATATTAACATCGTACTGTTTAGCAACACGAGGGTTTCTGGCGACGGTCCGCGTAAATTTGAACCATGGTCAAGTGACGCGGACGACACCTGAGCTGGCACCCCCTCCCTCTCCTAACTAACACACCAACGGGAGGACGTTTGAGCTCTCGACAGATTTAACGCCCATCGCTCCCCTCCACGGCGGATCTTTAGTGGTACTGGGATCGAACTCATGACACGCTAGCCATGATCCGACGCCTAGACCACTTGGCTAACGTGGTCACATTTTGATATTTGAAGAAATGGCGTTAGTGGATATTGAGCTACAATTTTTGGAATATTTATTAGTAGATCCATTACCATTTTCTCTTTGCACTAATTCTACGTTTAGCATTACCCATTTTAAATGAAAAAAATTAAAATTTTCAGCAATAAAAAAGGATTTAGCATAAATTTTTAAAGAGCTGTGCAATCGTAAGCAAATGTAAACAAACAATAACATACTTTCTTATCCTGCCAGATTATAGATAAAAATATTAGTAAAAACCTGTTGCGAAATTATATTTTTGAAGATTCTGAAAACTCAAATTCATATTTTAAAGTGTATAAATTTTCTACTATTGCATATTTAAAGTATACTTTGTAAAATAAAAATGTAAGCAAATATTTTTTTCAATTTCCGGAATGTAGACTTGTACTTCCAGTTTCAAAAAGTAGCTACCGAGTAAAACTCAAATCCCCATAACTTAAGTTCTAAATAAGATAGAAACAAAATTTAAGCACCATTTTAAAGAAAGAAGTGCAAGTTTTAAAATAACATCAAAATTCAAAAATCAAAAAATGTAACGAAAATGACGTTTTGAAGATGTACAGATACCTTGCTACTCGGAACATGTGTTAAATATATTTCTCAATGTAAATGGCTACAAAAACAAATTATAAAAACAAATTAAACGCAGAAAATGTAATGCGATTCCATTTAATCTCAATAGACCTAGAATTAGACAGTTTGTGTAAAAATTACTAGCAAATATCCCAGTTACTAAATATAATGCATGGGCAGGTGACACTTGAATCACAAATTAATATTATTATTGAGTAAATTATATTAAAAAATAAGTTAAGAATTTTTTAGTAATAAATGCAATACTTTTTTTAATTGCCGTTACACAAAGTGACTATAAACATGTTGATCTACTTTAAATGTTATTTTGAGATATATTCTTCGGAATATGTGTATGGAATGGGGTTCCACAAAAAAAACACTTTCTAATTCTAGGGGTTCTACGAAAGCACCTTCAAGATCTAGGGGTTCCGTGAGTTGAAAAAGTTTGAAAACCACTGCTTTATATCAACTGACTTGGTTCTATTGAATTTTCAGAAAGGTGTATGATTTTTTTGAAAACAAAACTTAAATGAATGCTTATAAAACATGATTTGGTGTAGAGTCCAAAAGATATTTGAATGTAAGCACTTTGTTAAAGTGATATAATGAAATACTTGAGACCAATAAATACCATGGTGTTATGAGGAACAAGAAGTGTTAAAGAGCTTAGAAACGCTCTGTTTGCATGCTTCTAGGAAAGTGAGCGTTTCAAGTATTGCTTGAATCCCGAAAAAAGTGTCTGCACCAAATACCAGCATGCACGTAAATTGATAAGGAAAACAATTCTTTAAAGAGAAACAGCAATTTAAAAAAGAAAAGCGTAGTATATATATAGAGGGATATTTTTAAGGCGTTACAATAATGTGATTTCTTGTAAAATGTGTCCATGTAGAAAATTTGAATTGATTCGGTTGTTAATTGCATATGTGTTCTTATTCATCATATGTTTCTTTCATACAAATATAGTATTTCGATATTATGGGAAGCAATTTTTTAAGTGATATTACTTAAATAAAGTATTTTTTACCATTTAGTAATAATTATTTCTTGAGTTCTAATAATATTCTCTCTCAAAGTGATCCTTTATTAAAAATATGTTGTGAAATAACATAAAAATGCAATTACTCTTAAGAAAAACATACAGATATTAATTTAAAATGGTATTTTAAATTAACTGGAATGTAAAATAGTTTTTTATTATTCCAGTTATAAAGTTGAAAACGATTAAATCCAGGCAATGAAAATGCTTCCAGAAACAAAATTTTTCAATGTCTTGCATTTTTTTAGTGTTGTATATAATGCATGTAAAAAATTAAGGAATCCTGTAAAAAAGAGCGATTTTAAGAGGAATTGAAATTGATTTTGTTTCTTTAATTTTTCAAAAATTACGCAATATTTAGTGTTTTTTCCTCCAAAATAAAGGCTTTGTAAAATTGACCGTCAAAGCTGTTAAAACTATCCTAGAGAATATTGTTGAAAATTCATGTACGAACTTGACCTTGTCCACCATACCACGTTGAGAATCTGCTCTGGACTGTTTTGCTCATCGTCAATGTAAGTCTCTACCTTGATTTCAACCAGCTCTCTCTGGAACTGCGACGATGTAAGCTGTCTCTTACTTATTATCTTAAGATCTTGTACGTGCTTTTTTTTTTTTTTTTGCCTTCTTTGCAAAATGTGAACCTAACCAACAGCGTGAGGAGACTTTATGATTCCCGGCCATTAATTAATAGGCTGAAGCTTCTGATATCCGTGCTCGACCTGACTGCCGTAGACATTCAGAAAAGAATCATTTTGCAATTCAAACCTTGTAATATCTAACGTTTCCACTACATCAACACTTGCTACATACAGAAAGTTCACTATAACACCTATAGTTTAACGCACATCTTTGCTTACCATCACAATCAGTATAATGATTATTCACTAATCCACACAGATGGTTCGAAATGAGCAAATTACGACGGCTGTAAAGTCGTGATTGAAAATAAAATGCCCAATTATCGGCTCAACACTTCTTGCGGCGTTGTCACTGCCAAGGGTTTCACCATTTACCTTGTAATTGATTCCAGAAATCCTTGTAAATACTGCATATATACTGACAGCATGAATGTCTTAGAAGCGCTTGAAAGCTACAAAGATCGGTGCCATCCAGTGGTTTGTAACATACTCAAAATTACGAGTAAGGTTTGGCAAAGTATTTGATATAGCATCTTGTTTTTTTTTACCTAGAAACATAGGTATCATAGACAACGAGCAAACGGGCAGCACGGCTCCGTCGGCAACGAACTATTTGCCTTTAGCAGTTCCGCTGTCATTCTGCATCATATTTCAACAGCTTTGCTGATATCATGAAGCCTGCAGTTTGATAAAAAAATTCTGTGAAGGCACCCTGGGAAGCCAGTCATAGGAGCATGACCTGTGATACCAATGTGAAGGGCCGATGTCAAACTGATCCGTCTTCGCATTGGTAATACTCTCTTTAAGCACAGACATTTGTTCTTGGGTAAAGACGCTTCTGATTGCTCTTCATGCACTGTTTGTCATATTTTGGTAGATTGTCCCGTTTTTAATCATCATCGCATCACTTTTTTTCATTAATCTATTTTAACCAAATCTGACTTAAAGGGAGAAATCCCTACGAAAACCTATTTGCTTTTATGTGTAAAGTTAGATTTTATATTTAACTCTCCACCAGGCACACTTCAAGAAATTCCATCCGTAGACATGTGGGATCTCTCACCTTATACTTACATTTGAAGATGATTTAAGGTGACTGCCTACCTTCGGACCCAAATTTTAAAAAAAAAACAATTTTTTGAAACAAATTGAGTATTTTTAGGGAGAAAAATAGAAAAAAATATGTAAATACATAAACATTTTAAAATAATTATTGTACTTTTAGAAAAATTGGTTGTTTTGAAGGAAATTTTACCAAATTTATACTAAAACGGGAAACACTGTACAAAACATTCTAATGCAGTTATCTTAATTTCCTTTATACACAACATACATACTATGGTGCTTCTTAAAATGAACCAAAATCTAAGAGAAATATTAAAATACAAAAAAATTACAGGCAATTATACATTATAATATGAAGATTTTGATATTTTTCAAGGTTTTTCTTCATAAAAACTACACTAAATGAAAAACTATTCAACCTACAAAAAAGCTTTTGGTTCACCTTATGAAAAATAGTACAAAAACATTCACACAAAATTTTAAAGCATTATCTTGTTTTGTTCTTAAAATATCATGCATCTCGTAAGAGGTTTCTTTCAAAAACATAATTTTGAGAAAAACTCATTTAAATTTTTATGTTAATGTAAAAAGGTATACATACTCTACAAAATTTTCTAAAATTCACCAGGCTGATATGTTACACCTTCCTTTTCTTCCTGGCGCAACCTTTTTTTTCTTTCGGTGAGCTCGTGTTTGTTTCCTTTTCAATTTTGTAAAGGGTAGTGAATGTCTTTTTGCGTCGTTAATCCGTCGATAGTCATGCAATTTTAATACGCGTACCATATAACTACCAACATTTAATCCCAGCTTATTTATTACTTTTAATAAGCCACTAGCACCTTCATTAAATTGTAAAACTGCTATATATGCCCCTAATTGTAAAGTTTAAAGTTCAACAAAGTTTTGTTTAGGAACAATGTTCCACAGAACACCATTGAAACTCTCATTGGCGTTCTGAGTCATTCCATGCAAACACTTTTCTAAAAGTTTTTGATCACACAGTTTTAAGTATTGTGGTTTCACAATATTTATAATATTTTGTGGAGGTCCAGGGGATTTGGCGGTGAATATTTTACCAAGTGCCTTTGCTTTTTGAAATTTGCACCAACTATCGGTTCCAGCTGGGCATTAAACATGCATAGGCTTTTCGGTACTTGAACAGCAGTGGTAAAACGCAGCAATAACTGTGCTTTGCATGTTTGCTAAATTGTTTGTATTACTGCGAATTGCTATTCCGTAATAATTTTGCAATTTATCGATCAAATTGTCCGTCAATTTTCCCTTTCCTCCCAATCCTTTCACCGACTTTTTTAATTTTCTGAGATGAGTCCCAATCTTTTTTTGCACGTGATCAATGCATTCTAGTTTGTTAACTGTATTAGGAGCATGCATATTTTTTACCGATTCATATGCTTTGGAATCCCCATCACCATAGTAATCCGTGTACTGTAATTTACGTAGATTCTCTGATCGCTCAAATATGCGATATGCTCCGATAGTCTCCATGCTTGAAGCAGAACCCTCATGATTGAAACAAACATGTGTATTAGAAGCAGCACCTGGAACTTTAGTCAGATTTGAACACGTTCTACAAAAATGTGACATTATTTCAATGTCCAAAATCTTTCCTGTGTCAATGGATATGCAACTGACACAACCATTGTGAGACGAGTAGCCACGCTTCTGCCAAGTCCCATCCATCGACACGCCACAGCAGCTTAAGGGGTGTTAAAAATGTTTCGAGAGCACAAAATATGAACAATTTTCGACTAGAAATAATTCTTTGAGGTTAAAATGAAATAATTTGATTCTTTTGCACATTTTTTATAAAGGAATAAAGTTTCATAAAAGTATAAAATGTCTAAAATATAATCATAATTTTAAAAATAATAAGCACATAAATATAAGAAAAAATTTTGTAAGAAACAAATAGTAAGTTTTACGACGCGCATGATATTTTCTGAAATAATAATTCTAATTACTAACAATAAGTTGATTTATAAAGTCAAATATATCCTTATTAGATGGTAGCGATTAGATATAAAAAGAATAAAAAATAATATTTTTAAAAAATTAAAAAAGTAAATTTTTTAAATTTTTTTCAAAAAATTTAATTTTTTTGAAATTTTTCAAAAAATTACAAATATGTAATACTATAAATAGCTAGGATTTAAAGATTATGATAGTTTATAATTCTGTAAAGTTTTATGCATCAAAGTATGATAGTTTTTGAAACGCAATGCGCGTAAGTGAAAAAAACACAAACTGAGAAAAAAGGCTTTAAAGTTTTAAATTGAATTTGAGAAAATAAATTTTAAAACTTACATGCTAAAATGCTCCAGGATCATAGGATATGCCTTCCTGTTGCTCAAACAGCTCAATTTCTTTACTCTTTTTAATTTTTTGGCTCTGCGAGCTTCAAACGATGACGTTTAGCTCCTCTTTCTTGACGTAAAGATTCGACGATTGTCACGCTCAGCCAGGGACACACAAACATTTTTGTTAATTTATAAGCCAAATTTCTCTAAAATAGTAATAAGTATTTGATTTCCATCATTAAAAATGCTGGTTGCTAGATTTGCAGCAATCTCTGCAATCTGAAGGCTAGAATCAATCGTCTTCGGACAAAACTTCCAGATTAATGAATTCAAACTTTCATTAGGATTCTGTGTCTTACCTCCTAAACATTTCTTCAGGAGTGCCAGATGAGATAAGTCTGCAAATACAGGCTTAATTACATCTCGAACAGCTTTCGCAACTGAGGGTTTGTGTTTATAATTTTGTAAATTATTATTAATTGCAGCATTATACTTACACTATGTATTTGGTTTTGTAGGACAAAATCAGTGCATCGGTTCATCATCGTTGCTGCAAGAATGACCCCAAACAGCCCAAATGGCTTTCCGCATTTCCTTTACACTAGTAGAATTGCATCGAATAGCATTACCATAGTAATGCGCAAGCTTATCAATTAAACTATCAGTTAACCTACCTTTACCGCCTATAATTTTACCATCAGATAATTTCTTCTTACCATATACTAATTTAAGCTTCCTAAGTCTTGTACCCGTTCTCTTTTGCACATGGCCTACACATTCTATTTTCTGAATAAGATGGTCATCGCCGTATGGATTGTTTTCAGAAAGGGCATTGAATGTTTTTGTGTCGCCATCTCCTATGTAGTTCGAATATTTCAGGTTGTGAAGCTTTTCTGATCGATTAAAAATCCTCAACATCCCGTCAACCTCCATCTTACCAGCAGAGCCAGAATAATTTTTTCTACATGAAATCTTATGCGCTCTTTGCCATTTATTGTACTTGATACCAAACTTTACCCCTTTATAACTGTCGCATCCTTTGCAAAATGAGGACAACACTTCCCTATCCAAAACCTTACCTGTTTCGGCCCCATTAGAGTACATACTCCAATCAACGATGAATGTCCTCTCGTCTTCCAGGTCCCATCACCACTTACCCTTAAAATGTTATCAGGTGACGAAGTATTTTCTTCAACAGCTGCCCTGTTCATGCTTTCTTCGGAGACTTCCTTCATAACAAGTGAAAGTTTATTATTAATAACATCATATGATTTTTGTTCAACAGGATTAGGAAGACTCATTACAGAACAAAAGGTTTTTAATGACTCTAAACCTTGACCTATGCATCTTATTGCTAAAATAGATCTTCTGTTAATTTCTGGAGCATTATTTTTATTCCCAATGTTTTCACAGATTGAAAAAGTACAAATACTCCCACAGTTTTTACAATGTATTTCAAAATTCGAACATAAACCAAGAGTGGATTTTTCATTAATTGTTAATGGTTTATGACATTTTAAACAGCATGATACTGACAAAATAGAGCTAAAGGTTTAAATAAAATCAAAAATACTATATTCTTTGAAGTTTTCACTTACCTTAACAAGATTTGACTTTAATGAAGTCTGAATTCCTGAAAGGTTTTTACTAGAAGCATTTTTCATTTCGGCACACTTAATTGTACTTTTCATTTCTACACACTTCCTCGTATCTTTCATATCTGTAACATGTGAGTCACTTACCTTTAAATATTTATTTCCTCTAAATCTTTTCTTGGGGCATTGCCCAACGAGCTTTTCAGAATAAAACAACAAATATCTTCGCTTTAGATAAGCGTTTTAAAAAAACGTGTACTAAAGTAAACACAACAGAATCAAAACACAGCAGAATGAATGTGTTGAGTTGCAGGCATCCTTCTGATCAACTCAAGCGCTTAAAATATTTCATGAGGCTTATTAAAAACAGAAAAATGAAAGGTATGCATAAATGAAAAATAAATGGGCGTGGCATGTGTACATTTAAAAGTTGTTATGACTAAATTGCTGTTTGCAATTTTTTGAATAACTTTCGAAGTTTTTAGAGTATTGTCACGTGGTTAGCATTAAAATGTTCAGAAAAAAATGAAGAACAAAATATATTTTTTTCGAAAATTCGAAAAAAAAATTGTTAACACCCCTCAGACCCCTTAATGATTCTTTGGGCGAGTTTTTTTAATTCTTTTACCTCAGTTGCTGCATTTTTCATGCTTTCTATAGAAACTATAGATGCAGCCTGCCGAATCTTTAATTCTTGATTTCGAAAAGCTTTTTTGGAAAGGAAAGGCAAGTCCAACATACCGAACAGTTTATTTCCAGTAGTGTACCCTTTTCCAATAACTCTTAAGGCAAAAGCAATCAGAGTATTCAGATTAAAATTATTGTTGATTTTTTCCGATGAAGTAAAGCCTTTTAAGAAATCACAGTTCTTACATTTTATGGAAAAGTTTGAGCATATTCCATACCTAGAGTCCTCTGTCAAACTGAGTTCATCATGTAAACAAATTGGACAACAGAATACTGAAAAAACAGAAAGCAAAGTGGTGATATCAAATATTCGATGTCCGAATATTTCATTACAATTCCCAGAACTTTTTTCTGAGAAATTATCTTTCACAACTTCAAGCTTTGATGCACTTGCAGTTTTCCGTTCAATGTTACTTCCAGTAGGTGTATCTTGAGCATCTATACTTGAACGTTTGTTCCTATATTGATTTCCGGAAAACTTTCGCTTTTTTGGGCGAGATTTATAATTATGGCCCATATTTAGAATGTTTTAAAAAACTTTTAAGCAAATTTTTAAAGTAAAATATCAATTTTTGTGAGAAAAAGAGACCAAACATATAGCTTAAGAAAAACACAAGCTAGAATGTATAAACAGACTGTCTGTTGCCAATTTTTAGCAAGAAATAACTACACTAATAATAAAGTAATGGCTTAAACGCTAGAAAAATTACGGAAATATATTTTATAAATTTAAAAAAATGAGAGAAACTGTAAAATTTGAGTTAAAAATTGCAATTTTCTGCAACTTCCGGTTTCGAAATGCTACTTCCGGTTCCCTTTAGCAGAGAGTGATGTTTTTTAAAATCACTCTAACTTAATTTCTATTTTGTGTTAAGGAAAAAGAAAAACTGTTTTGGAAAGAAAAATGTTCAAACTATAATATTTTGAAATTAAAAAAAAATGCCTTATGTGGTCGAAAAACCACATTTTCAACGTAGGCAGTCACCTTAATCATTTTATTGGTAAAATTTGAAGCATAATGTTGCATCTAAGTTTTCAACATAAGAGACAATGCTTACTACTAAAACTTGTAACTTTTGTATCATCTACAGAATTATCTACCTATCAAAATAATAGATTGTTACTAAAGTTATACATACTAGAGAGGAGTACCTATACCTACCTGTAGCACCCAAGTATTAAATAACTATTTGGGATTCAATAATACAAAACAAAAGAGATATGATGTGTTTAAAGGCAGGGTGGGAAAAATAGGAATGTGATCCAAAAAGTGAAAAAACTAAGTTCACATATCAATTCGTATATTGACAAATTAAAAAAAACATAGTAAAATTAAAACCCTCTTTGGTAATTAATGAGTAAAACTAATTACATATATAAAAATTAAAATAAATATATTTAATACTGAAAACATTTTGTAATAAATTATTTTGGCCCAAACCTGACTCCTCTAGTTACATAGGTATGTCACACGCGTCATAATAATTTAAAATAAATCAGAAATTTCGTTTTAAGCAAAAAACACATCACAAATATAGTGGTTAGTTATTACTGTCCCTACTACCTATTTACATTTTGAGATCCTTTGTTGCAGTCTGTACAAATCATCTTAAAATGTTCAAGGCACATGAATTTTTGAAATTTTACTCTATAAAATTTTGATAACTATCTTTTCTTGATCTCCTGACAAGGGAAGCAGTACTTCCAGTGCAAAGTTCTTGATGTTTTTCTCTTGGTTCCTTGTCTTGAACAGAAGTTCTTTGTCTTGTAAATCAGATATTTTCCTTCAATCCTGAGTCGTAATGAACGAGGCATGCTACTCTCTGGCCGTCTTCGCATGACATCTCCCAGATGCTTCCCAGCAGAAAAACCATCTAAAAGAAGTTGCAAAACACTTGTTTTGTGTTATTTTTTTAAAATCGTAAAATATGCTCTAGGTTACAGAAAACATGAAAATGAACAAAAAATGGAAAGAACATTAAAATTATGCTGTTGAGTGGGCTGCATTTATAGACGCGTTACCACTCACCGTGTGGACGTGACAGCAAAATTATTTTTACTAGGAGCAAACTTATTTTTACTCAGAGATTCTCGCGCCTAAAGGAGGGTTAATTTGAGTTTTAACTTTTAGACAGTATTATAAAATCAGAACTTTTATATGCATGTATATAAAATATATATGTATGTACGCGTGCATTCTTATATTTATATGTATTTTAAAGTTTTTAAAATTTTAACAAATATTTGGCGCATTGTAGCCAAAATTGGCTCTTGCACCATAAATCTCCACAAGCACTCACTCCCTCAAACAATTTCCAAAGCTTCTCAAAATAACGATTTGAAAATGGCATTACTTAGAGTATGCTTTAATATTTTCCCGAAGAGCAGAACTTAGTAGAAGAACAGGACAATAATAAAGATCTGTATTAGGAGCTAATACAGTTCCACGATTTGGTGTGACTCTGAAATGCAATTCCACTCTTCAGTGTGACAGATGTCACTTTTATTACTTTGTCGTAATTATCGGGTCATAAATCAATGTCGATTAATGTTGTCGCTGCTAAGTGTGATGTAGCGAACAAGTTCAATTAGTTGTGCTGCTGCTTAAATTTATCAATATACGAACGGGAGGAAAAGCACCCTATAGAGTGACCTGGTGAATGTCGATAAACCACTCTTTAGTCAAACACCAGCTGATTGTTTGAATCGAGCGCTCTTATTGGCGCGAACGTTTCACTAAGAATTATTCGATTACTTTCAAGGGGTTTATATTGGAAGAAATATTCGCGACAATAAACACTAACTGCATCTTTTTTTAATATATTTATTTCCATTTAAATACACATAAATTAGGATTAGTTTTTTTTTTAAATAAACCAACACACTGAAATTGAAATACATAAAATAATGTTATTTCAATTTCTTTCCGCTTTGAATTAAGCTCGTAGTTTGTATTTCTGTTCCGTGTTTCTCTAGCTGCTATACATATGACACAATTTAATTCACAATATTTTTCTGTACTGTATTGAAGTTAGATTTGAAATTAAGAAACACAATTGGGCTTTTTTCAAAAAATATTTAAATAAATTATCTAATAGTTTTTCTCAGTTTTATTTTTATCCTCATTTCTTGGTATTTACTTGTATTCATTAAGTAGCGAAAAAATATTGATTTTACAATAACCTCATATTTTACATCAAATAAAAAAATATTGGCGTGTTTTATTATTGGCCCTTTTATCATTCTTATAATTCATTTAAAGTTCATATAATTATTTGTTAACTAAAAATTCTCAATTAAAATTGATATTTTATTAAATTTGTACCTATGCCTATACTTAAAAGAACTTCAGAACGAAAAATAAGTTACTAGAAAGAAAAAAATGTTAAATTGAAATCTTAACATAATTTTTAAATGAAACACTCAACTATTTCACAAATTAAATTAGTTCTTTAAATTTGAATCATTTTAAGTAAAATTACTAGCAATTTTCAAAAGGAACAATTACTTAACATATAAAAAGCTAGTACTTAGTTTGAAACAAAAGAAAAACCAAACAATTAACCTTTAAATTAACCCTATTCCACTATTTTGAAAAATTAAAAAATTTCAAACAAAAAGCTAAACAAAAAGGAAAATATTTGTAGAGCAGGATAAGAAAGTATCTTGCAATTTCGTCAAAAAAAAAAGCATTTAATACGAACTCGAATCTTTCCGTAAAGATTGTTCTCTTTACTTTTGTACGGATAATGAAGATAATTTACAAAGGTACTCAAACTTTTTTAACTCGTTAAAGTAAAAAACGTATTAAAGTATGTACCGTCAGAGAAATAACTGATTAAGAAAGCACGCTGTCTCTCATACGCGAGACTAGTTTTTTTTTTAACAACGTATTTGCGCAGTTAAGTAAATCTAAAAAGAATGAGAATACACATTCAATTTGGTACAGGAAAGTGATTTAGTTTACAAATGGGAATCCAGATTTTGGTTTCAATATCAAAGTAATTAAAGCGGATTTTTTTAAAGGGAGGGAGGCAATTGAAAGGGAAAATGGGTATGAATCCGGCTCACTTTCAATAGCTGCACAGAAAATAGTTACGTAAGCTGAGGTATTCTAAGGGATTACGATTAGATTTTCCTTTTTGAGAAATATTTCACTCTCGTGACTATTTTAATAATATTAACTCTACATAAAAGGTACGTTTCGAAATAGTAAGTTTCATAATATCTTTACATATAGAAACTGTATTGGCAAAAAAAAATTTGCGCCATGATATCATGATGCAGCTAGCACTTTATACTTTTCAACAAAGTCACTACTGGCATTTAGTCATTTATCATCTCGTGCAAACAGTTTCAAGAAACCGCTGTGGTAATAAATGACAGTTTAAAAAACACGCTTTTATGGCTAATCAAACTAAAAAGTAAAAAAATAATTCTTAGTATAAGACTAAAATGATTAAAGAGAAAATTAGTATCATTGGAGTAAAAGCGTGAGGTGCTCTATATCAATTCTCATAATTTCTTACTAGTTCTATTCCGAAATGCTCAGTTAGTGTAAAACTGTAGTACAAAGCACCCCACGCTTTTACGACAATGAAACATTAATTTTCTCGTTAATCATTTTAGTCTTATACTAAGAATTATTTTTTTACTTTTTAGTTTGATTAGCCATAAAAGCGTATTTTTTAGTTTTTTTAAACTGTCATTTATTTTTCATTTTTTAGTTCGATGTACAATAAAAGCATGCATTCTCAGTTTTTTAAACTATCATTTATTCATTGATGAATAAATCTTAAATTTGTCATTTTTTAGAATCTTGAATACCCATTGGCATTTTATCAGTGCATCGATACGGCCTGGTTTGCAAAATTTAGGATCAGCCAAATGAAGAAAATCTGCAGGAGCTAAATTTCAAATATTTCATGCGGAAGAAGGTGTTAAGTCAATGATATTTTTCACTGAAAAGATCTCCATATTCTTTCTGAAACTTCCACCAGTATTAGACACAAAAGTACACTTTTTGAAACGAAGAGTTTGTGAGAAATTATTTAATCCGGTGAGAGAAAGAGAAAGAGACCTCTAAATCAATTCTCAGCTCTTTTGGTAAAATGAAGCAATGAATGATGCTTCATTCTACAGATCTGACAAGAGAATTTAGAAAACATACTTCATGTTAGAGTTTAACGGTAAGAACAGTGCTTCTCAAACTTTCAATATTTGCGTTCCAATTTTCAAACACAATTTTCATGGTTCCACCCTCATACAACAACAATGTATTGAATGCAATAATAATGTACTTCAATACTAAAGCTACAATGCGCGATTTTAATAATATAAACAGCTAATGTTATCAACATATGTATTATATTTTGTATATGACAAGCCCATGGAAGTCACTAGTAATTACTAAAATTGCTTTTAATTTAATATTAATACTTTTTGCCACACATATACATTTGTAAGTTTCTTATATCAGTGTGAATATGTATTTTTTTTTATCACGTTAGAATGTATTTCGTTTGACTTCCTTTCGATAAATTAATAACTATTTTTTTTATGTGTAAAATCTTTACTCTCGGTTGCTGGATATTTGTTGGAGTGATTTCGTGAAAAGGGACTGAAATGCGTAACAGGAAGTCGAGGGAAGCACGCGCTGTTTGATTTGACCAATTCAGCGCCTTCGGTGTGTCTCTTCGCTAGCCTCGTCTCAGGGTCCAACTCTACTAGCAATTAAGACGCCCGCCTACCGCACACACCAGCAAGTCTTATTAGACTTCATCTAGAATAAACTTGTGATTATTACGCTCAAATGTCTAAGTCCCAGGACTCGTTGTGTTTGAAATCTCAGGATATATTTATTTATGTGTAAACCATATATTTAAAAAAAAATAATTATATTTCATGGTAAGCGTCTGACAAAGCTCATCATTCTTTAAAAAAATAAGGGTAAGTAATATGGAATTATTTGAATAAATATTTAAGTGCTTATCATTTCATACTTTGAGGTTAATTCCTGTCGCTGTCAATAAAATATTTTTAATTGTGATTAAAAAAGATTTCTCGATTTAAAAAAAAACTAATTAAGTAAACAGGTATTTTTGATTTTCTCTGATATTTCTAATTTTTAAGCATGCGCTTCAGGCAATGGCAACTTTTATTCCTTCCCCCCTGCGGGAAAGGCACGACAACAACAACAACAAGCATGCGCTTGACGGTGTTTCTTCATTACCCTCGTCTGAGGGTCCAACTGTAAGTAGCAATTAAGACGCCCGCCTACCGCACATACCAGCAAGTCTTGTCATTTTGGTGGTCGCCTACATTTCTCCGAATCAGTTTAAAAAATTAAGATTTCCTGCATTTTGTACTTTTACCGTATACCGAAGGTGGTTCTGCTTTTTTTTTATAAAAAAAAAAATATCACTCGCTTCTCATGATTTTGAGTGGTGATTTTAACGTTAACTTCAGTTTGCCAGAAGCTGAGCCGCTCATAGCTTTTCTGAAAGATGAACTCAAGCACGAAATGAACACTAATCGAAATTTTTCGACAACTAACAGTGGTACTGTTATTGACGCCGTTTTTCAACGATCTTTAAATTCTTTGAAATTACAAGTATATGTGTCATACTTTAGTTTTCATAAATCTATTGTCTCCGCTCTTCCCCAAATTGAACAATAATAAATATTTTTGATAAAAAAACTGCATTACTCCTTGTGTTAATGAAATAAAATTTTCATTAAAGATATATTTATTCAATAGAAAATTATTTCCAGTCATAACCGATTCATTTCTTTCAGGATTAAAGTCACTATTGCGTATTTACCATGATAAAAAGTCAGATGTTACACATCATATGCGACTACTGTAAGACTCGTTTTTTTAACTTTTCGATATGTTCGCGCCCTCCACATAGGGTTACCATGCCTCCTCAAGGGAGGTGCACCCCACAGCATGAGAAACGCTGGGTTATAACATAAATATTTTTTTTTCACATGCACGAGTCTTTTGTTTTTTATTTCCATCTTCAGAAAAAATTACACAATTGATTATATTATGTTAAGAAATTCCTAACGCGAAAGTTTTCACTTTTATATGGTTGTAACAATCTTTTAATCGCCAAATCTGGAAATGGGTTCTGGAATTAGTCGCCAAATCTTGAGATGGTATATAGAATTCGTTGCCAAATCTGGAAACGGTACAATGAATTAGTCGCAAAATCTGAAAATAGTTATTCCTGATCTCCTGATCAGGACAATGAAAAAAAATTTCGAAATTATTGTATTGTCATCGGACCTGGACAAGTGTGCAAAATTTCGAATTAATCTGACCTTATAAAGTGGATGAAAATCAAGTTCCAAGATTCCGTTACATGCAAGTGAAACTTATAAAAGCGTGTTAAAAAGCGGTTCTTTGCATTGCAGGACACTTATTTTTAACACGCTTTTATAAGTTTCACTTGCATGTAACGGAATCTTGGAACTCGATTTTCACCCACTTAAAAAGGTCAGATTAATTCGAAATTTTGCACACTTGTCAAGGACCGATGACAATACAATAATTTCATAATTTTGTTCCATTGTCCTCATCAGGATCGTCAGAAATCACGATAATCTGATTTGGCGACAATTCCATATACCACTTCCAGATTTGGCAACTTATTGCACATACAATTTTCAGATTTGGCGACTAATTCGATATAAGATTTTCAGATTTGGTGACTAATTTGATATATCATTCTATATTTGGTGACTAATTCCAGATTTAGCGACTAAAAAGAAAAGGTGTATCCCTACAGCGAATGCTTTTAATTAATACACTTGTGGCTTATAAAAATAAAACAAACAAAAAAGTATTATGTATGTGAGAAAGTGGAGGGTGGGTGTGTATTAGCAATTTCTTACTATAATATAAACTTTTTTCTGAAAATGAAAATAAAAAGAAAGGCTCGTGATGTGAAAAAAAAATTTATGTTCTAACTGCTAAATATTTTTATTTTTATAAAGCAATACGTTTAGAAGTGATGATATGAATTAACATTATAGCAATACGTTTAAAAGGTGAGAATTGTTTTTATTAACTCGCTTTCTTTAATGTCTGTCCGGGTGGAATTTTGTAATTGATTTTAAACTGTGTGACTTTCCGATGAGTTAGAGAGTTGAAATTTGGACCATATCTCAGAAGTGGATGACAATGCATGAAAATGTGAAAAAAGAAGAAGAAAAAACGAAAAGGAGGAATTTTATACTTTTTTAGTCCGTTATAAAAACTTGGTACATTAAATTTTTTTAATTCGAACTTTTTTTCTTCTTACCACACATTTTATTTGTTTGACATGTTCTTTTGAGACGGAATCTAATATAACGATACGGGACTCATCCGAGGCCCCGTAAACAGAGAGAATAAATACACTTCAGACCCTTAAATTAAAATCCATTGAAGAGCAAGACTTATTCCAGCAGCCACGTAATTCTGGCTCCAAATATCAAACTTAAGGATACATTCAACAATGAATAAATGACAGTTAGAAAAACAAAAACAAAACACGTTTTTATTGTTAATTGAACTAAAAAGTGAAAAAATAATTTATAATTTAAAAAAAACTAAATAACACGCTTTATACTGAATCAAACTAAAAAGTAAAAAAAATAATTCTTAATATAAGAATAAAATGGTGAACGAGAAAATTGATGTCATTGGGGTAAAAGCGTGGGGTGCAATTTCGGAATTGAAAGAAGTTAGAAACTAGAACAATTGATATATTTATAGAACACCCCACGCTTTTACCCCAATGACATTAATTTTCTTGTTCATCATTTTATTCTTATATTAAGAATAATATTTTTACTTTTTAGTTAGATTCAGTATAAAAGCATGTTCTTTAGTTTTTTTCTTTAAATTATAATTTATTACATCTCAGCACACTTTTGTGAGGATTTGTTTTCATAGTGAACTCTAATGTTCTCTAGCAATATTGTCTTCATTTGTGGATCCAAAGAGATGCCCATTTCGACCTTCCGCATTCTGCATTCCTTTATTGAGCATGCAACACCAGATACCATGACCCCTTCGCCAAACATGGTCTGTAGGCATTGTTGAATGGCGGGCGTACTAGTCCACCGTACTAGTGTCCCTATGCGTCCGTTCTTACCAGACAGCAGCACGCACTTCTATCTACGTTGTCAGTACACATCTATCTACCATCGGGATATGTACTCAAATTACCTCGGTCGCGCCTTTCTGTTGCTACTGTCTCCTTCGGTGCTCTAGAGCATACGTCAGGCAGAATTATCTATACTGTTGGATGAGTCAACTTTCTGGAAAAAAGCTTTAGTTTTTGCTTATGTGAGATGTTAAAGGATAAAAAAAATGCCAAGAATAGTCGGATGCAAAATGTTTGGAAAGGATTCTAGAGAGTAAATTACGTTTATTGAATTCAAAAGACTTTTCGATGTAAATGCCATTACGCTAGCGTAATATCCTTTCTGTTGCTACTGATGGTGCTTTGGCAACGATATAACTACTTCTTTGAGGTTTTCTAGCAAATTAAAAATATATTATACCGAATGTATTATATGTGCATTGTGTCATTCAAAGACAACATTTTGTCGTCATAATCCTTATGCTGGGTAAAGATTGATTGCATACCTCAACAGATCATGTAGGTAGAGCAGTTAATAAAATCAAAAATAATGCCTTAAGAGAAAGATCAATTATTGAACTTTGTTTGGAAAATGATGAATCTATTTTACTATTTAACACGGAGTTTACCTAAAAGTGCATGTAAGTAATAAGGATTTCCAACACAATTTAAAATATTCAAAAAAATAACATAGCATATATGACTGACTTATTTTCCAAAATTAACGAGAAAGATTTGAAATACAAGTTTTTATGAGCTAAATTTTATCAAAATGAAAAGAGAGAGAATGTCTACGTTTGTTGAAAAACATTTTCAACATGAGCAAAGCTTGGGGTGAGGAGAATGCTCTTGAGTTTAAAATGTTTCAAAATTTCTAAAACTAGATAATGATTTGTTTATTCATTTTAAACGCCTTACGGCTGAAGACATTATTTGCTTGGTTATATCCTATTGGGTGTTGAACCCTTTTTCAAATATACCTACAAATCAGATGAATCCATATTAATGCAAAAGCAATTTATTGAAATATCCACAAATGAGGAGCTACCACCATCTAACAACAAAAATACCCCAAGTTCTGCTTGTCAAAACGGCACTTGTATAACCTGCCTTTTAAGTCGTTATACGGAAATTGCCGCTTGCTTTCCCGTCTTTCCAAAGCCAAGTGTTTGGGATAAAAAGAGATTCGTGAACGCAGTAAATTTGAGCAAAACCCTCTAGCCAAATACATTATCTACAGCAAAACCTTTTGCGGGGATTTTATGTTCAAGAGCGATGAAATTTATTTTCAAAAGCAATCTTTAAAGTTCAGGATAAGCAGCCTTATACCAAATACCTCAATCAAAGTTTGACACCAGAGGAATGCACCTGAGCTCTGATGATGCGAAACCGTACCAGGAATACAATTCTGTGGAGATGACTCAAGCCAAGCGCACATTCTACGGATTCTTAACATGCCACCTAATTATACTACAGGGACGCTGTCAATTTTTTTCACCATGAAAATCCACCAACTTAGGCCGGAGTCGAACCCGCAAATTTGGGCGTACTATGCCAACAGCCTAACCAATTAACCCTCTCAGTCCGCATGCTAGTGTCATTTAAGTTCGATATATTTGAATTTGAACTTTTCATGCGCTTTTTTCCTGGGACATTTTTATTGCTCGCCACCAAGTGTGGGTACGTTTTCCTTAAACACTTGTCTATCTAAATCACTGTCATCTTAAAAAAATAACAATTATTATTTCTTTCTTTTTAAGACATAAGTCATTTCAAAAAGAACTTTACGTGTTTGTTAATGATCCAGAATCTATAAAAAGCAACAACAAAATAATAATTCAATGAAGCAAGATTAGAAATTATACAAATCTTATGTCAGAACAAATATTTTCAAAAGCTTTTCTTAGGGGCGTATATTTATTCCCCTTCAAAGGTTGAGTTCCACTCCGAATTCTTCAAAATTAATTTGAAATTCCTGGGGAACAATAGCCATTCTTCTCTCCTGCTCCAGAGTTTCAATTAGTTACAAGTTTCACACACTCCATCTACCTTTGACGTCACCTCAAAGGCAACACATCTCAATCGAAATGTTTTCATAATCTTTCAAAATGTCTTTCATTTCAATTACTGCAGAAACTTCTGGGGGTGTTACCGCTTTGAAATCGATACATTCTGCTAATTTGTTGTATCGAGTCTCAAATAAAAACAAGGATCAATGAAATATATTTAATGGAATTTCGCTTTGTATATTTATAAATAACATTCATTGTAAATTCTAGATAGATAATATCGTCACACTCCAAAACAGTACGAATGCTGATGGTAAAGAATTAGGTGACGAAGATTATATCTGAGCTAACTCCCCACTTTCGAAACTTCTAATTTATATCATTTAAAAAATATGGAAAGGGTAGAATTTTATTTTAATTTCAACTTTCTTATATCTTGTTTTTTCTCTTGTATCATACTAGATTATATGTACGTTTTTTAGGTAATAAACCGTAGAAACGATGTAATAATTCAGTGCAGGTGAAATAACTCTGATATATTTATACCAACACTGAGAACATACATACATACATAGGTCTGATACATATTGCAACCATATTTCAAGATCTCACGATACACTGCCTATGCTTCTTTAAGAGGCAGACAGATTATGAATTGATTCGAACAAAAACATCAAGAAATAAATATAAATCAAGAAATAAATATAAATCAGAAATAAATATATAAATCAAGAAATAAATATAAATCAGAAATAAATATATAAATCAAGAAATAAATATAAATCAGAAATAAATATATAAATCAAGAAATAAATATAAATCAGAAATAAATATAAATCAAGAAATAAATATAAATCAGAAATAAATATATAAATCAAGAAATAAATATAAATCAGAAATCAATATAAATCAAGAAATAAATATAAATCAGAAATAAATATAAATCAAGAAATAAATACTTTACTGCAATTTTATTTATTAAATGTTTTTAAAAAGCGTAAAATAGAAAAGAATAAAATTTAAACTAAAATTAAATTACTATAACTGCAGATAGCTTTTTACTTTTCCTCGTTTTGAGTTCCTCATATCCACATTTTTTATTCCTTTAAAATAAATCAAAGTTATTTGTTTCTAATTGATGTTGATTGTTCACTGAAGCAGGCAAAATTATCTATTGATTTATAGGATTTTATACAACAAGAACAACTTTCTGTTAAAGTGATAAATCTATGGAGTATAAATTGAGCACCAAAATGAAATCTTAGATCTTTTCAAAAGAATTAACATTTTAATAAAATACTAATTCTATAAGCAAAAGTTGGTTAAATAAAATAAGTATCTAGAAAAATTTAAAATAAAAATTAGCAGTGATTTTTGGCAAACAAGAATTTTTTTATGAATTAATTTGATTTGTTTTCAGCAACAATTTCTTTATTAATATGATTTTTATAAGTAAGAATTTTTCAGCAATTCTGCAAAACCGTTTTCTAATGCTGATTGCGGTGAAAATGATATTTCCACGGAATTTTACAAAATTTTTCAAGCATTTTACTGGCTCAATTATTTTTACAGATCCCTGTGCAAGAAAATCTGGTGAAATTTTTATACTGTTTACTCTCTACTCGCTCGCTAGGGGACCATAACAAGTTTATTATCGGAAACGTGCTGAAGGTATCCCTGCCTTTGAACTGAAAGTATTAAAACCCGGTAAATAATTGACAGGGAAGAATACGACAGCCACGATACTTGAGTGTATGGCTGCAATTTAGTGCAGTACTTACTTCTATCATCTTAGCACCGAAACGGTGACACGTGATCGATTGGGTAAGGCACTTAACCGTATTTACTCCAACCCATGGCCTGAACGACGAGTGGGGTGAAATTCGGACATATTTTTGCCCCCTTTAGAAACAAGGGTCTCTTAAAATATTATCTTCTTTTTTTAGTTATTCAAATATGTCTGCAAATTTTTTGCCAGTACCGTGAGTATACTTTTTTAGCCATGAAATTTTCCTCTTAAAACAATGTTTATTTTTTAAAAAATGCTTTTTTAAAATTTCTATTTATTATAATTAAGCACACAGAATAAAAAAAGTGACTTTTGAATAATAAGATGCAGTACATGCATGCACATGAAATTTGAACTCAACCATTCATTCCAAATTCGCATTTAGAGAACCCATTTTTAAACATAAATTTTACTATCCACGATAAATAAGCTTCCAACGACTATTAAAATGTCCACGGAGTATTTTTTTAATATTCTATTGCATAAAATTATATAGCATGAAATACAGCATTAAATTCCTAATATTAGACTGGCTTTTTTTTTTTTGTGGTTATCAAGGTAATTTGAAGTACATGAAATTAAAACACATTGTAAAATAACAGAAATGAGAACTCAAACATGAAAAACTATTTTCTTATAAAGCTAAGAGAGTTAAAAGAAATGAGAAAATTAAGTCAGAAATTAACAATAAAAAATTAACTTTTCTCGCCAAACTAATTTTTTTACTCTGTTGAAAAATCCAATAGTCATCTTAACAGACTAATTTTTTTAGTAGCTACTTAAAAAAAATCAAGATTTTGAAAAGGAATTTTAATATAGTAATACAGAAAATTTAATTTTTGATTAAAAGTTAGCGAGAACAGAAATAAAAGGACTAATGCTATTATACTGAAATCTTTCACGTCGCGAGAGAGATGTGGATGCAAAGTTTTAATCAGAGATATGAAAGGAGAAAATTATAACCCTTTTTAAAATTGTCTAATTTAGAATTTTAAAGAGCATAAAAAGAGCTGAAGTATTTCTATGTCATTGTATTATTTTTTACATGTATCATATTTGATTTCCTATTTTAAAAATATTTTAAAGTATGTAAATGTATCCTTTAAATATGATTTGTAAACCTTTAAGAAAAAATATCTCAAAAAATTCAATTCCTTTGAACGAATTTCGACTTTGGGAAAAATGCTTGACATTGGATGTATTCGAGAACTCTGCTCATTAAAAATATAAAATTTTAAGGGATAATTTTATTATTTTATCAATTTTATCTGTGAACCAATGAAATAACACTCTATAACAAACAAACAAAAAGACACACCAAGAACGAGTCGTCCAATAAAGACAAAAATTGTTGAGTAGAAAGATTACGTACAGAATAGAAAATGATTGAAATTTCAGAAAAAAATTAATTATTTATTTCAGATTTACATAATTACAAAGTAACGAGCTCAATAAGGTGTTTATCCACCTCTAGCCTGGATGCAAGCTGCAACACGATGTGGCATAGAGTGATAAAGCATCATAATAGTTTCCTGCGGTATTTCTTGCCAAATTTGCTCCAATTGTTGGGGCAGGTCATAAACCTTCCCTGGTAGATACAATCACCTTCCCATCTTATCCCATCTCTTTAGCTAGACAGATCACCAGAATTGGCTGGCCAAAGAAGTGTTTTACAAGCTGTAAGACAGTTCATAGCAGCATATGCTGTGTGTGGTCTGGAATTATCTTGCTAAAAAGGGGTACTGCAAAAGGAACGGTAGCAAAACAATTATCAGAATGTCGCCGACGTACCGCTGTGTTGTAAGTGTGCCTCTAATGACGACCAAAGGGGTCCGACTGTCGAAAGAAATGGCTCCCCAGATCATAACTCTTGGTTGAGGGCCTATGTGGCGTGCAATAGTGAAAGCAGGATCAGCACGCTGCTATAGGCGTCTCCAGACACGTTTTCGATGATCGTCAGGACACAATTGGAAGCGAGATTCGTCACCAAACGCTATACGTCCCCAGTCTGACCGAGCCAAGCACCACTGTAATCTGGCTCGAAAATGTGCCGGTGTGAGTGGTAGGTGGCATAGTGGTTGGTACGAGGGTAAATTTCTTTCTATCAGCCACCTGTGAATAGTAGACACTCGTGTGCGGGTCGCACGTCTGATGGTTGATAGCGATGAATCAGGCTCTGTGACAGCTGATCTGACAATCAATCTGTCCTCCCGATCTGATGTTGCCCTTTTTACTTTACTTACTCGGGAGAATCAAGCCCACCCAAGGGGTTTCGAGCTGTGAATCGACCCTCCGAGATGTAACTTTATTAAAGAAAACAAAAAAGTGTACAAAGTGGTCCCGAAGGAGGGACCCTCCCCACAAAATTCTTGAGAAAAGGGGGGGGGAATACAGATGGAAAGCTTTACAATTTTGTATAACATTGCAAATACAAAAAAAAAAACACACACACACACACACACAAAACACAAACACTGACGCTGTCTAACTAATGAGACAGGAAAGACATGAAAAAAGTAATAAGAGAAGCGAGGAAACCCCTCCTGAATGGGAGTTCGAGAAAGGGGAAGAAAAAGATAGCAAAGGTCCAGACATTTTTTTTTTGTTATATTTTGGAAAGAGCAATAATGGCCGGAAGAACTGAAAGTTGAACCAATACACACCCTGATAGCAGAACTCGCAACAAAATTCGATTCCGCCATCCCAACCTGACGATCAACAATCAAAACGACTATAGAAACCTTCCCCATCGACACATCGGATGCCACACAGAGCAACGACCTTGCAAAGCCGATTCTAACGAAAATCACTCCCCCCCTGCAAACGTTTTCGTTTCGAAACGAAACGAAAGCAAGATCTGCCTTTTCCTCCTCTCTGGTCTCTCGACCACCACGTAAACTATCACCCCCCCCCCACTCCCTGACTGCCGAAGCTATTTTTAGCTGAAGCGCTTCCAGTCCCCGCTACTGGACTCTTTCTTCTATTTTCCTCCAACTTAGGTTGCCACCAGCTAACTGTTGAAGAAGCCTAAATTTTATAGGCTGGCTCTTAGACGCACCATATATTTCAAGTCGGTTCAGGAGCGGCAGCAGAGTGGGATCTTGGAAGACGTCCCAAAAACGCAGGGGGGTGCCAAAGGGGAGGCACCATATCCAATGACCTCCCCTCTCCAAAAGCTTTGCACCCCAAGGCAATGAAAACAACAGAGAGGGAATGCAAACCAGTCATTCAAAAAAGAAGAAAGAGGGAGGGGAGGGAGACATTGGCCAAATGACGAGATCCAGCAAATGGCCGGGAGAAAACCAAATTAATTTTTTGAAATAAAAAATGAAAAGGAATAGCAAGAGGAAGGCCGCCAAGAAACAGAAAAAAGGAGGGCTTAAGATAGCCTATCACAAATGGAATTTGAAATCACAAAGCAAGAAATTAATTATTGTGGATAGTGCGATTATTAGTAACAGAGTTAACCCAAGGGGAAAGAGCATTTGGATTGGGATTAACAAGATGATGATCGGCAGTGAAGGGACAGTGGAAAACGTAATGGTCGGCGTCCCCGGGCGACCCACAAATGCAATTTGGAGAGGAAAGAAGATTGAACCTGTGCAAGTAAGCGGGGAAAGGGCCATGATTAGTTAGAAAATGGACCAGATATTTAGAAATTGGAGGAATGTTAAAGTTAGGATTTTAAAAAAGCGTTTGACCCTAAGCCCCGTATTGCAATCATTCCAATAGGAGGTCCAAGACTCTAGGACAAATTTATTTAAGGAACTAGAGAGATAGGAGCGAGGAGCAGGGACCGAAAACACTTCACCATCATAAACAGCCTTTTTTGCACAAAAATCGGCGTAATCATTATAGATGTTATTGTTATGAGCTTTGACCCAGTAAAGATTGTAATAGTTCCGGAATTGAAACAATTTAAGTTTAATAGAATTGAGATAGCTAGATTTATTTGTAAGATTATTAAGAAAGAGAATAGAGGAGAAACTATCAGTATAGATGTGAATTTTAGTATTATGATGAACTGCCCAACAGACAGAGAGGCCGATGGCAGAGAACTCTGCCTGAAAAACAGAATTGAAATTTTGAATTTTAAAAAGATACGTTTTAAAGGGAAAGCCCCGATAAAAAAATACACACGGCGAAACCAACCTCGGAACCGATTTTGGAACGGTCAGTGTACACTTCCCACTCAGATGGACCCTCGAAAGTATTGATAGGGAAGGAAAGAAAATCCGGAGGGACCTGATGAAGAGAAATATAAGAGTCCAACTTCGAAGCTGGGATAAGACCTGGAAGGAGATCGTTCCTGTTGTTCCAAATTTGGAACTTAAAGTAGAGAGCGAATAATAATATGAATGGGGGGAATCCCTGATAGGATATTAAGAGCATCTGTAGGAGAGGTTTTATAAGCTTTGGTAATTTTTAATAAGTAAATCCTCTGAATGGATTTAAGTTTTTGTATCTGGACAGAGGTCAGGAATCCACCCCATACTCCTGCTCCGTAGGAGATGATTGGTTGTACTACAGAATTATACCAAAGTTTCATTAGGGAAATATGCTGGTGATTGAAATTTTTGGAAACACGATGAAAGTTGGAGGAAATCGAGAGAATCTTATCTTTGATGGAATTTATATGGGGAGTCCAAGATAAGAGATTGTCTATGTGGACACCCAAGTATTTGTATGACTTGGCGATATGGATGGAATTCGGACCAAATTTAAAAATAGGATTTCTCCTGAAGGTTGAGCTCCCACGAAAGCCACCGCATTGAAGAAAGGGACATCGGAAAACAACAGAAACGGTTTTGGCAGTTGCTATTGACAAATTAAGCTCGGAAAGCTTAGAATCGACTAAACTTAAGATTTTGTTAGTATTATTCTCAAGTTCCCTACGCGAGAGGCCAAAAGAGACTACTGCGAGATCGTCCGCAAAGGCTTGAAGAAGAAACAGTTCAGAGTTCAGAGAAAGAATAGGGTTAAAATAAATATTCCAAAGAGTAGGGGAAAGTACGGACCCCTGTGGGCAACCTTTATAAATTTGTTTTTTAATTGAAAAAGAATATCAGCCCAAATAATTACCCTGTTAGTGAGGTAAGAGTGAATGAATTTCTGAAAGTGAAGGGGAATATGGAATGAATGAAAAATATTGAAGAGAGTCGACCAATCCACGTTGTCAAAAGCAGATTTGATATCGATAAACGTGGAAGCAGTATGCTTATGCACCCGTGTATTTTTAATGTGATGCACTAAATTGTCAACAGCCTCAATGCAACTGCGGTTTTCCCTAAAACCAAACTGAGACCCATGGAGAATTTATTCTCAGACATCCAGAGAAGAAACCTATTAAGAAAAATTCTTTCTAAAATTTTGCCAAGAGTGGACAACAAACAAATGGGACGATAGGAGAGAGCAGA